>LPNX010134660.1:197539-325493 GCA_001517045.1 Pseudotsuga menziesii
ATGGGTACCAAATGTAAATAAGGCACTAACTAGGGTACCCATGTAAGGTGAAGCTCTACCACTCACATCATGCCACTTCTAGAGCAGCAAGAAGGTTCCGTGACATAATAGAGTGGGTTCGTACCTAAGGACATGGTGATATGGTCATAAGGTCATGCAAAATGCAAATGGTGGTGAGTCTAACCTATATGCCAGTTTAGACATGATACCTGAGATCGGTACGAACGGGTCAATCCCATGGCTGAAACGACACTGAAAAAAGTCTTCTACATCACAAATTATGTCAAAAACGGTCCAAAATGGTTAGAAAATTTCGACACTATAGGAAAGGGGGTAAATTTTTTCAAATATTTGAAATTTTTTCTATAAAGAGTAAAAAATATAAATCATTTGAAACTTTTACCCATTTGAGCTTTGACTTTCAACTGCAAATTCCAGGAGATCCAGCCGGTGGAATTCACAACCGTTTCTTCCAGGTATTTACTCATGCTCTCCTCTTGCATTTTGATACAATTTTGATATATTTTCATGGTTAAATGAAGTTTTTAAGCCATCCCAAAGTGTGCGCTGCGGCCCACGTGAATATCGAGGTTTTTTCCGCATATAGGGCTGGCTATACGCAAAAAATGGCCTAAAACCCACGTACATACGCAGCTGTTTTCAAAACAGTCGCGTATGAGGCCGCGCATGTGATTTTTCAATAAACTAATGGATAATTTTGCAATTTCTTTTGCAGGATGGTGCTAGAGTGGAGAGAGCATGAGCACGGTGAAGTAGAGGAAGTAGTAAGGGCTGACTTAATGGCTCAACAAGTTTTGGTGTCTTGGTGGTTTGAGGGCCAAACCAAGACTACTACAAATGCTGGTAGACTATTGGGATCCAGACTCGAAGTCCTTCCGTATTGATGGGATGTCCCTCACCATAGAGGTGGAGGACATATACTTTATCACTGGTCTTTCTAGACGAGGGGAGGTGGTGAACCTTCGTTCCCGAGGTGGGCCAGGGGGTAGCCTGATTATCGATGAGTACATAGCCGTGTACTGTTTTCCAGACACCGAGAAGGTGGGGAGTCAAGTCCCTACCAATGCTATACAGGTGCTGGGCCTAAAGGCCATATTACTGATGCTCGGTAGTATAACAGGCTTAGCATCACTCCACCAGGCCTCTCAGCTTCTGATGTTCTATGCAGTGGAGTGCATGAGACCCACAATCTATGATTGGAGTACGACACTACTGAGCAACATGAAACACCAGCTCAGTGAGTGTAAGGCATGCAGGGTACGGAACTTCGGGTTTAGCAGTATTCTGAGCACGTTTTTCTTCGAGCGTGTTCCAGGATTGAGCCCTAGAGTGGACGTTCCTCTCCACAGGGTTCGAGATCTGGCCCAACGGCGTTGGGAAAATGCTATGCGCAGACTGGGGGGTGGTAGGGTGGCTAACCCATATCCAGCTGACTTCTTTCCATGGTGGCGACGACAGATTGTTGCCATTGATGACTACCCCTATGCATGGATATATTTTCGAGGGGACCCGGACATGCCATTGCCACCAGGATCGACATATGGAGATATAGGTAACGAATCTTGACCCTCACTCTTTTTAAATTTTTTGAGTTATTTAATTTTTTTTGTATTTTCTTGATTATGTGGAATCAAAAAGACATGTTTTTGCACGACAATACATAGTGACATCTACCATTTATGTGCAGATGTGGGACCACGGCGGCCAGAGGGCTTCCCTCGTCATAGACGGAGGGGAAGAGGAGATGACATCACGAGTGTGGATGCGGAGTGAACACTCCAGAGCATTCATACCAACTTTGTGAGACTGACTCATAGAGTTCCCATGGCGCAAGTCGAGGACTTGCCTGAGGCCATGCAGCGACAGGTGGTGGGTGTACCACGCGCATGGGTGCGTTTATTTCGACGGCTAGCTAGAGCTGTAGTGACGTTCCATGATCACAACCCTCCTCCTCCTCCACAGGATTAGACACCTGGGAGTGTATTCATTTTGTATGACCGTGTATTATATGATGGTGGCTTTAAAAGCCCCAATTTTGTATTATGACACTATGTATTACCACATTTTTTATGTATAAAAAAGTTTTATGGTGGTCGATTTATTTACTTACATGTGTAAAAATTGTGTTTGTGGTTAATTTACTATGAATGAAACAAATGCCAATCTAACACGTAGTTAGCATATGAGTCAGAAACTTGATTATTATTTCTTGGAATGTGTATATATGTTATACTGTCAAATTGTCGTTCTAACAATCTCACACATAAGAACCTTCTCAATAATGTCGGATCTCTAACATGGTACAAACCATTGAGCTGTGACACTACTAACTCTGAATCAAGACGTACCTCAACAGATAGAACTCTATGTAGAATGGCATCCCGTAGAAGCTCAATAACGACGCTATATTCAGCAACATTGTTGGAAGATGGCCGTAGACATACACCTCCTGAAGATAGTACTTGACCCATAGGAGTATAAATCACCCAAGCAGCTGAGGTTGAGTGTTGAGTGTGACGGCTTGCACCATCCGCGAATCCTATGTAAGTGGAAGATTCCATTGACATCTGCCAAAAGGAACATAAACTAATCACCAACTCGATCACGATAAGAAAAAGACCTAACTATGCAAAGCTGTACAATAATATACAACAAGAAGCCTTGTCTAAAGATTATGCATAGTATTTTTTAAGATAGAGCCCATTTCTAGGCTTCGCCAAAGCTGTTCCTTCGTAATCGACTAACTCATAGGCACCCTTCTCTAACACACGCTTGACCACGTAAAGACCATGCCACATAGGATTAAATTTCCCTGCCCCCAAGGGTTCTTTCGGTTGATCCCACAAAAGTACCAAGTCTCCTTCACTAAACACTCTTGGACAGACAGACTTATCGTACTGGACCTTAACGCGACGCTTATTAACCTCTAGAGCCACCAAGGCATCCCGACGCTACTCATCAAGTTGCTCGAGGTGAACCAAATGCTCCTCCAAAGGTGAAGTGTCTGGTAAGAGTTCCACAGCTAGCTTCAACGAAGGAATCTCGCATTCAACTGGAAATATCAACTCCACTCCATTCACAAGCTGATATGGAGAAAAACCAGTGGCAGTCTTAACCGCGGTTCGATATGCCCACAAAGAAGGATATAACATAATGTGCCAATTCGTCTTGCTTTGTGCGATGGTTCGTTGGAGAATGGATTTGAGTGATTTCTTCACTGCCTCTACCTGTCCATTCACTTGGGGGTAGTAAGAAGATGAATGCTCTTGCTTATACCCTAACTTGGATGCCAACTCTTCCATCATACGGTTCTGAAAGTGCGAGCCATGGTCAGTGACAAGATCTTTCGGAATCCCAAACCGAGTAATGATTTGGTTGCATACAAAGTGAGCGGCTGTCTCACCGTCGGATTTTACTGTAGGCATAGCCTCAGCCCATTTCGTGAAGTAATCCACAACCACTATAATGTGATGGTGCCCCCCAGTCGAAGCTGGGTTGCAATCCATAAAATCGAGCCCCCACTTAGTGAAGGGACCGGCGGTGATAATGGGATGTAACGGGGCAGGTTTCGAGCGCATATTACATGTGAACACCTGGTAAGGGTGGCACCTCTTGACCGCATCAACACAATCTTTAAAGATCGACGGCCAGAAATAACCCGCTTTCAAAATATTTTGAGCTGTAGAAAGCCCAGATAAATGACCACCACACGCCCCTCCGTGGCAATCATTCAGTACGACCTCGGCCTCCTCATGAGTTAAACAACGTCGTAAAATGGAATCTACCCCACGGCGGTACAAAGTATTGTCCAATATAAGGTAGTTCTTAGAGACGTGACGTAATCGTCGTCGTTCATCTCGCAAGAGGTGAGTAGGGGTCCTCTGTGTTTACATATATACTATGATATCCCGATACCATGGGTCTAACATTGAGATTAAGAAAATGTGTTCATCGACAAACGTATCTTCACAAACAAACTCCTCGGCCTCCCTCGGAAAATCCGATATAAGCTCTGCAAAAATTAATGACTTCTTCGATTTTGCCGAAACAAACTTGAGATCGAATTCTTGCAGAATGACAATCCATTTATTATACTTTCCCCCAATCATCCTTCATGTGAGGACAAACTGAAATAGATTGACATGGGCCACAACCAAGGTCTGGCGAAGGAGAATATAATGTCTCAAACGTTGAACCACATGCACGGTAGCTAAAGCAAGCTTCTCGACATGAGAATAACGAATCTCTGCGTCAATAAGGTTTCGGCTCAGATAATATATGACATGCTCTTGGAGCTCCTCATCCTCTTGAACCAAAACCATACCAATCATCTCTAAAGACGCGACCACATATAATAGAAAATCACGGCTATAATCCGGAGGACTAATCACCGGGGCCGATGCTAGGGCTCGCTTGAGTGCATCGAAGGACTCCTAGGCTCGCTCATCCCATTCAAAGGGAGTATCCTTCTTCAAGAGACGCATGAAGCCTCTAGTCAAATTGGCAAACTTGACAACAAATCTTCGTAAGAAGTTTGCCATGCCTTGCAAACATTGAAGATGATGAATATTCTTCGGGGGAGACAATTGAAGTATTGCCTCAACCTTTAAAGGGTCGACTCTTATACCCTCCTTTGAAATGATGAATCCTAACAAACGACCTGACTTCACACAAAAGATGCACTTATGAGGATTTAATCTAACTGAATAGTGCCGACATCTTTCGAATACCAATATCAAGTGATAGGGATGGCGCATTCTCATACGAGCATGAGCAGTGAGGTCATCCAAAAATACTTCAATAATAGACTTGAGATCGTGGAAGATCAAGGTCATCGCCCGCTGAAACGTAGCTCCGATGTTTTCAAGGCCGAAAGGCATTTTTCGATACGCAAATGTTCCCCAAGGATAAATAAATGCGGTCTTATGTTGGTCCTGAGGTTTAATCTATATTTGATTATACACGGAAAAGCCGTCCATGAAGGAGAACACCTCGCTACCCGCACACTCATCCAAAATCTGATCAATAAATGGTGTGGGGAAGTCATCCTTAGGACAGGCACGATTCAAATCATGGAAATCAATGCATATGCGGATCGCTCCCTGCTTCTTATCTACCGGAACGGGGTTTGAAACCCACTCCGTGAAGGGAACGGGATAGATGAAACCGGCTTTCAACAACTTCTCTATCTCTGCCTTAATGGCGGGTGATTTCCTAGGATTCACGGCGTGTAAACATTGTCGAACAAGCTTAGCATTGGGGTAAGTCTTAATCTCATGTTCGACAATTCGAGTGTTAATACCTGGCATCTCGTCGTAAGACCAAGCAAAAATATCACGGAATTCCTTGAATAGCTCGGTATATTCCATAATCTCAGCATGGGAACATTCCGCCCCAATATAGAGATTCTCTATTGTGCCAGGATTGCGAGAAATGTTGATAGGAATCGTTGACGATATGTTCGCCATGTTTCCATCAGCCATCGGACCAGGAGAGCTTAATGGAACCATAGGAGTACCAACTGTCTGACTAAGAATCTCCCTATAATCCTCATGCTCCAAACGGTCAAGCTCTGGAAGAAAGTACGATCTATGATGAAGTTCCTCCCATGGTGGCTCAACTCCCGACATAGCCTCGATAATCGCTTCATCTGAAGGGAAAACCGTATCAAGGTAGTCGTGGGCATGAGAAGACTATACTGCCCATGCCGACAGCACATAGGGGTCTTCCTCCTCCATCCGCGAAGAGGAAGAACAAGGCTCTGCAACACTCTTGATATTAGCTTGATAAGCTATCATAGTTGTAGGCAATGGCACGCTTGTCTCGATGGGCTCACTCGAAGTACTCAGTGTAGGAAGAATCCAAGGGTCTTCCATATGGGTTGTGCGAAAAGACACCGAGGTCGTAGATGTCGAAGCCTAATCGGAACAAGATCCTATCATGAGGATTGGTGCAGGACAACTAAAGCTTCCCATGAGGGATGGATACATGCCTACACCCACACTCCTAATTGCCGGCTGAGAATGTTCAACGATCGGGATCGAAGCTCCTGAAGATGCGACAACAGACAGATTCTTGAATGCCATTTGATCAATCGTTGCAATCTTCTCGTAATGTGGAAAGCATACAACGCGGAAGAAGGAAGAAGCAACGGCTTGCATACTGTACATCTAGTTCCTACCCAGCAGGAGATTATAGTCAAGGGGCGCATCAACCACCTCAACCTCTATCGCAATGGTCTTCCCCCCCAAACAAACTTTAAGGGAAGGAAGGATACTGTGTGGCCTAAAAGATCTCCCATCAAACGCAGTTAACATAGTCGCTGATTTAGACAACTCAAGAGAACCCAGACCCTTCCAACAAGACAAAGACATCACAGAATCCGTAGCGGCCTCGTCAATCACAATACGTTTGATGATCATACCAAGACATTCTACATGCACCAAAAGAGACACATAGTAGGGCAAGCGAGGCTGCAGTCCTACGGTTTCAAATTTGATCACCGAGGAAGAATCATCACCGTTCACACCAAGAGCAGAAAGCAACGCCTTCCTTTGCGAAGGACAACTCTGAAGCACTTCCAATGCAGACATCACACAAGGAGTGTGGCCCAAATCCTCGACAACTGAATAATTCTGGGCGGCTCGGGCATTTCGATTATGCCCTGAACGCTTAAGGACTCCCTTAGGAATGCAAGGTGCAGCCTCAGGTTTATCCGCAGGTTTCTCAATGCGCAAAGGGGTTCCTGGTGGATCAGGTTCTTTGCCTAGGCTTGGTTGTGATGAACTATAATCTTTCGCACGAGTCACAGCCTTGGCAACACGGACCATGTTAATGCACCCACGACCACTGCCCTCTGGTGGATCATCATCACTAGACTGGTCATGGGACTTCGAGTTCATATTCTGGTTATGCGGTAAAGGGTTCGTTAGCACAGCTGGGCCTTGTGCTAAGAATCTCGAAGCTTCATCAATATGAGGGCACAAGTAAGTGAGGTGATCATCCTTACATAGCTTGCAAGGGAATTTAACCTTACGTTTCGCTTGCTTGTCCCCCCTAAGATTTTTACGGTTCTTGTCATTATTGTTAGCATTCTCATTCTTATTCCCACCCTTTCGATTATTATTTTTACCCTTTCTTCTATTTCGTCCAGGCTGCTAGTTACCCTTCTGGTCTGACGATTGCAAAGAAAGTACATTCGCCATTTGGGCGGGTTGAGACGAAGCCGTAGCTTGTCCCGAAGCAGATTGGTTGATTGGCAATTTACTAGCTTGTTTTGCAACCGAGTCCGCAGGTTTCGCACTTGCACAACTCACAATGCCATCGGTATGTGGTCCAGGTTTGACTTTGGGATCGAAACTGGAACGAGGAGTGTTGGGAATAATCTCATACAACAAACCGGACTGAGCATAGATCAAGTCTAGTTCCTGTGCCATAAAGATCACTTGTTCCTCATTCTGCACTCCGGATGTGGAAACATCCTTCGCTATATACGGCAATAACGACTTGAGGAACCACTTGAGAAGGAACTCCGGCGGTATAAAGGCTTTAATTAATCTCTTCCGTCTACGCAACTCTTGAATATGATCAGAAATATGGGTGGCTTTATCTTGCCGAAATGTCGACAAGAGTTCAGTACCAACGTCATAGCGCACTGGTAGCTGGAAGTGATTAAGAAAAGTCATCGCAAGGTCGTCGAACAAAGTAAAAGCGCCCCTAGGTAACTCTATATACCTTTTCACAGCAGGCCCTGTGAGGGTGCGTTGAAATAGTCTCAAACGGACTGAGTCCTGATGTAATGAATTCGAAGAGCACCATAGGTGAAGCGTAGTAACGTGTTCGCTCGGATCCTCTCCCGGTTTGCCTTCGAACTTAGGTATGTCCGAAGGAAGCTTGGTAGGGATAGCCGGCCAAGTCGGGTCATGAGCCACAGGATCGTTCGTAAGTCTCAATAAGTCAGGAAGATTAAGTGTCGCGAGGAAAGGGAGCCTAGGATGATGAGGTCGATGGACCGTTCCCTGGTTCATATAGGGTTGATTACCACCATGGCCTTGGTCATAGTGTCCTCCTCCTGTTTGACCCGTATAGGGTGGCCTGGAAGTACCATAGTACGGTGGACCTTGACTAGTAGGAGCTACAAAGCCGTAATTAGGAGAGTAAGCAGGTTGTTGATACCCGCCTCCATAAGGCGAAGAAACTTCTCCATACTGCGTCCCATAACAAGGTCCATAGGTCATTGCATGTGATGCCCCATGAGACACTCCGTAGGTAGGAAGATACGCTCCGTAAGTAGGGATATATGCCCTGAAAGTAGCTAGATGACCTCTAGAAGCATGAACATAACCTCCCGACGCAGGGGGCGGTATGTGGACTTGAGCCACAACTGGTCTAGTAACCACAGTACGGACCTGACTCGTAGCCATATATCGGCTCGAAGGACCACGTGAATAAGGTGGAGGATGTAAATTTGAAGAAGTAGGGGCCGAGGATGAAGGAACCTAAGTAATAATAATGTACTACCGCGTATCGTCAGTCGTCTCAGATCTGGTATCCTAATCAGATCGCTAACCGTAGACCTAGAAGGGATATATGATGTAGCTTCCACCACTGGGACGGAAGGTACAATGTGACTAGTGCTCCCAAACCTCTCCGCATGGTAAGGAATGAGAGTGCCCCCAGGCATAGTGTTAGGCTCGAAGTCGGATTCGACATGAAATGTCAAATCATGCATAGGAAAACTAGCCATACCATAACTACCATAGCTAGTAGTGGTGGGTTCAAAATGAGTCTCGGCGTCCTCCGACATGCCATACTGGTAACGCGTCAATGGGGAATCAGCCCTAGAGTGAGTAGGTCTATCATGCATGGCTCCTATCTCAGAAATCACAAGACCTAACTCGGCTAAGTCAGGTGAAGGATCATAAGTAGGTGTAAATTCCCCATCGTCTACACGAATGGGAGGAGGTGGTTCAGGAATACCTTTTGAAGAATCCCCCATGGTGTGTGAATCAATGTGTGACATAGTCTGCCTGGACTGTCTAGGTCTCTCTCCCAAAGGAGGAGGAGAAGTAGAAGGTGGAAGTCCTGCTAAATGACGAGAACGGCGCAGAACCGCACTCGAATCCACAATGACTAAAAAAATAGCAAAGACTCTCTATTTACGTAAACCCTAGGCCAACTATCATGTACAAAGCAATCACTAATAAAATTTAAAGCCAAATGCAAGCAAACAAGGGCTAGATAAGTGAGCTCCCGAATGAAGTAGGTATGTCTCGCCTAGGAGAAGCTTGAGACTCCCATACACAACAAGTGGAGGTACGTAACCAATTATTGTGGCCCTCAGCTTCAACGCGTAAAGCGACAGTGCAGGGTAACCTCTACAATTACCCCCTAGATATCCTAGGTAAGGCCACTAAGGTCACCTCAATATAATCAATGCTCAGGCGGACAGTCGCAGGCGGGATTGACCGTATGGGCAGGGTAACAAAGCCCGAAACTCTCAAAAGAGCCCCCAGATACGAATACAATCCTGGAAATATCTCCGGTGCTAGTCAGTTATGACTAGGGGTCATCCCAATCAATAACCACTCACACTACCTCGTGCTTAACTCCCTTTTGAGAGGAGGATCCTGAGAAACACTGGTTATACCAAGGATTTCACACACTCACCTGGATAGACACCTAGATGTTGTTGTTTAGTGATCTTGGAGAATTGACTTACAATGAACTATTCCAAGATCCTAAAACCTAAGCTTGTTGATGCACCCTAGAAAAGAAAAGAGTGTAGTTCATTTTAATTTAGCGTTGATTTTAGCTGGCTTTATTACTCAAAAATAGGATATGGTCGTGCAACTAGTGGTGTTATGACGCAACAAGAAGTAAAATGCACACCTAACAATCAATGCAAATGCATTGTGTCCATGAAAACAGGGTATGCTACTACGTGAAATGCACAATTTTTCTTCAAATGATGAATCCAACTTTTCCTATATGAAGTCCTAACTAGTACTCCAAAGCAAATCTAGATCTAGTGCAAGTACAATGCAAAGTGCAAAATGCAATGCATGATGATAAGCAAATGTTTTTGGATTTTTTGAAAATAAAAGAGATGCAAAAAGCAAAAGAATGATTCTATGATCCCTAGACTCTGCAAGCACACACAAACAACACTCAAGCAAAGCACTAAGGTAAAATAACTCTAATGCACTAATCTCAAACAAAAAATCGAAAATGCCATGACAAGAACTTTCCTAAAAAAAAAATTTAGGCTAAAAAAAAACGCTTCTGGTCAGAAACAGAGGTCTAAACAGACTCAGGCAGTGTCAAAGGAGACTCAACAAATATCAGAATTCACCCAGCAACCAATTATCTTCCACAAAAAGGCAAAATCAAGGGTATACGCAACTGTTCGCAGTAAACCCGCGTGTATTCGCGGAAATTGCAGAGGAAACCGCGTGTATACGCGACTGTAAATCAAAAACCCACGTACAGGAAGAAAAGGTGCATAAAATCAAGGCAAACGGACAGGCTGAGACAAACTTCACACCAATCAGACTCTACCAGGCATACATGCCCCCATACCTGACACAGAAACAAGAGAGAAAGAGCAATTCAAATACATTGAATGTCGAGAAAACAACCCCCAAAGGACAACTACTAGGAACTCCCCAAGGGAGTCGCCAATTCTGTTACGGAGAGAAATTCCTATGGCTTGGGGTACCACAACAGACAGCTTGACTCTAGAAATCAATCCTTTCCAATATGCAATAGAAATTAAATGTCTAACACTAAAGGATCAGACCTCGTACCTTATTCCGGACGGTTGAAGTAGATCCCCGTTGAGCTTTCCAATCTTCAGCTTGAATTGCTATATTACTTCCTCAACAACAAGTAAACAATACAAGCATTCTATATATCATGGTGTTAGATCTATTCTAGCATATATAATCAATAATGTAAAAGCATTTGACATAATCCCATGAATAAAATATTCATTCAAACACACATTATTGGACAAGAAAAGATATTTCTATTAATATAAATCAAAGATTACAAGATACAACCTCTGATGGCACGTCTGCGAACCGGAGAAACTGAATCCCCCACTTGGGCCTCCACCACTTCAATCCTCCATCTCTTGATAGCAAGCTCACAAGCAAAAGGCAATATTGAGAAGAACACAAAAGTGCTCCAAGGGACAAAGGGATGCAGACTCAAGCATAAGTTCCGGCAATAATGGACTATAGTTTCGTTGCTCTCAATTCTCTCTTATGCCTTCAATGTACCAAGGGGTTCCTTATATAGCTTTTCAAAGGGGTAATGAAAGGTCGAATCCGAGTGATCTCAAGGCATATGGAAGGCTAGGAGTCGAATGAGTCGGATCCATGTCAAGGAAAACTCCAAAAGGATTTGGACTATGCACACATCCCGATGTACGCGGTTATATGGGTCAAACCCGCGTATGTATGCGCTTATAGGTTTAAAAGTCGCGTATAGCATTTTTCATATGTTTTTAGGGATGATCAAGGAAACATCAAAGGATGAAAAGTGGTCCATAGGGGCTAAGGAGTCTGCAACGGGACAGGGGAAGGCCATACAAAGTGTGATTCACCTGGAGTGGTGAAATCCGCTATAACACTGCTTGTTCCTTGCCTTGGCATCGTGAAACTTGAGACTGTCTCTTTGTTGTCTTTGTCACAGAGTTGGTTTAAGGGTTTTATTGCTTCTCGGTTTAGTGCATTCGAGTTGGGTGGCCATATCTTCTCGGCTCTGATTTCTTCTTGTCCATAGGTATACATTATACTCTACTTGAATTCCTTTTGTCAAATGATTTACTAAGTTAGGGTTTTAATAAATTATGAACAACGTTTGATTATTGTTTTGAATTTATGTTCTTGCAGGCTCCTGCTATCAGCTCCAGGATTAGAGTGGAATGCAAGCTCGTGCATCAGTTAACTTCATGGGCTTCCAACTGGTAAGCCCCAGTCTCGTTGTGGGTTCTCCCTGCTTGCGGTTTGGGTTGTTGGATGAAGGTTCCTGTGGTTGGAAACATGGCTTCAGATTCTCTGTTGGTTATGATTTTTAGTTTGTTGATTATTACCCATGTTTTATTTGAAAAACCCTTGCAATACTTCACTGGGTAACACAAGCTCTTGAAGCCATGATGTATACGTGGTTTTTGGTTATGAAGTTTCAGCCTTACGGATTAAGTGATGTAAATGCTGTTGTTTAAGATTTATAAAAACCCTCCTTTGAGCTCAGAGATGCTAAGCGGCCTCTGTCTTGTGTTGCTTCAGTTTTCCTTTTTACATTTGAATTTAAAGAAAAGAAGACTGTGGAACAGTCGAGTTGTAAAGTGAGCTGAATTTTACTTATAGTGTCAGTAATGTATCTTGTTACAGTTTAATGTAATAGATTTTTGTGCATATTTGGTTTAACTAGCAGGCTTGGGTTTCGACCCTTCGATTCTACAGGCTATAAGCCTACCTTTGATTAAGGATTTATATATACGAATGATTAACTATTATTGGTTTATTTTGTTCATGATTTACATATGTATTGTATTTATTAATACTCTGTATTATAATAAATTTTAAAGCTTTGTTTAAGAGATATTGTTTAATTTCTAGAACTCGGCTTTTAAGGGTTAAAAATAATTGCTGTAAAACCCTACAGTTTATGAAATCCTTGTTTCTACTTATAGTATTCTTGACTCAGTTTAAAAAAAAATAGAATAATGGATGATGAAATGACTTACAGTTATAAGTTTGATACTAGTTTTGTTAAAATAAGAAATCCTAAATAATTTTTACAGTTCTTGCTTCTAAAGCATAGTTAAGAAATACTTAGGGTTTAGTGCAGCATACTCGAAACTAGGGTATTGTTAACTTTCATTAATTTTTGTAATATAAAAAGGATTATAAAAGAATCCTTTGGTCCTGGATAAAACACACACTGGTCTGTAATGTTAATGTTTATAAACTGTTTTACTATTTCCTTTTCACATGGTTTTTAAATGTCAATTTACTTACTTTACTTCTGTTAACTATAATATCTATATTTTTATCAGTATACTAATACTGGAAATAATAGTAATATTTATTGTTTTCTTTTACACCTATTTTTCTACTTAGTTAGCAAACAATAAATAGACTGGAAAAACATTGCCCAAAACCCTGATCACTGATTCAGACAAAACACTTCAACCTATAACCCAAACATGCCAACCTACTTCAAAATGAAAACATAAGACAATCCAAACAAAAGGAACCCAAGGGCTGTACAAGAAAGCACAAAGTGTGGCCACCAAGTTCATTAGACTATCTGCACAGTGTTTATAAAGAGGGCCAACTAACAAACACGAATCACAAAAGGACAGGGACAAGCAAACCCTAGCCCAAAAATCCCTATTTCCAGGCTTGAACACGACTATGTATAAGGGCAACTCGCGTACTGTACGCGACTGTCCAAGAGAGCAACCCGCGTATGCAAGCCTCTGTACGCGACTGTGTATGAGAGCAACCCGCGTACAGGTACACAAATTTTCTCAAAAAGAAGGAAAATCCACAAGGCCTTCAAACACTATGGTAAGCATAAACTAGCATAAAATACCACACACAAACTCAAGGCAAAGACTGGTCAAGGGTGACAGAAATAACCTACAACAGTCTGGGTTCCCCAGTGGAGTCGCCGGTTCTATTGTACATGAATAAACACCTTATAACCGAAGGTCTAGGGTTACCAACATACTCTTAAAACTTGCAGGCAATCAACTTTAGAGTACATAAAGGAAACAAGAAGATAAGATAAACCCACCCGATTCACGACGGTTGATCCTAGCTTTGTACTCTTTCGCTTTGCTTCTCCTCCAAAGCTTTCAAGGTCGTTTCTCCTTCACCTGTAAAGAGCAAATCCTCCAAGTACAAGCTTAGACATGTATATAGGACAGGTTAGATAAATAAGATATAGAGTGCTTAATCATAAATATTCATCAAACCATGATACACGAAAGACATTCAAAACACATTTCGAAGAAGGATTCTCTTTATTAACAATAGTGAATGAGTTAAGATTACAACCCAATGCCTAAGACAAGGACTCCTCTGTAACCAAAGGATTTTGAGTTCCGCTGCTCCAAAGACTTTTGAATAGACACCACCAGCATAACTTTGCTCTCCAAGTATGGTTCATTAATACCCTCCCCAAGGCCTTTATTTATACTTAGTGAAATAAGGCAGTTTTGAGGGTTGAGGAGGTTGAGACAGTTAAGATGGTTATAGTTAAGGGCTTAACAAATCTCAAATAATCGTGATTTATTATTTTTAATGTCAAAGGAAAGCGTACGTGGGTATTGATACTGGCAACCCGCGTATGACATGCGAGTTGCTCTAAGGGAAGCCCGCGTACAGATCTGTACGCGGGTTGCAATTACAAATACTTGCGTACAGTACATGACATGCTGTAGAAAAAGTCGTGTATGTATGCGGGTTGCATATAAGCAAAGGCGCGTATAGCAATTGACATATTCAAAGGTAAAAATGGCAAGCTGGATGGATAATGAATGTATTTCATAACATGCCCATCTATAGTGTTTTAGGCAACCTTCAATCCATAAATGTCCTTTTGTGTGCCAACATAAGAAATGTCAACACTCGGACGAAGAAGTACCATTTGGGTGGATAACAACCCCTCAAACACACTCTAGACTCCCCTCCATTGAATTTCTCTTGAGTAAATTCATTCACCCTGAATGATCACTTCTCTAGAATGAGCAGCTTCAGCTCTCTTCAATGGGAAATTTTATAGAGATGCCTAGGTCTTCTTGGTCAGTTTTCATTAAATGAGCCACCTGTTATGATTCCACTTTCTTGGGGAATCATGACCACAAATATAGGGAAGTTGCCACCTGCAATAGTTGGAAGTGGTTTGAGGATGCTGCCACTTGTCAATTTGCTCTCCACCCAATCTCCTCCACCAATTAACTAGTAAACACTCTTTTAACAGCTTCCCTAAGATGTTGTCTCCTCATTTATTTATTTATAAATAAAATATTTTGAATTTACATTAAATATTCTTGACCCCACTGGGTCATCAATTACAACTTAGCATAAAATTTAACACAATGTTCCTCAAATATGATATATTGTTTTTGCAAATTGGGGCATGTGACGTACACACCCCCTTAAATTATAACATTGTCCTCGATGTTATTTATTCCTCATCCTCAGAGTTCCCCTGAAATAGAATTGGATATGCATCCCGCATATGACTTTCCAAATCCCAGGTGGCTTCCTCTGGACTAAGGTGCTTCCATTGCACCTTCACTTGACCAATGGTGCGGTTCCGAAGTGAGATATCCTTCTGCACGAGGATACAGTCCGATTCCACCAGAAAATCTCCTTCGGGTTCCACCTGCACATCATTCCAGTTAATAACATGAGTAGCATCATGCACATATTTCTTTAATACAGAAATGTGAAAAACATTATGAACTCTTAAATTCGGTGGTAAAGCTAACTGATAGGCTACCTGTCCGATCCTGGACAATATTTCAAAAGGACCACAATAACGAGGCACTAGTTTGGCACAACTACCTAACCTCAGAGAACTCTTTTTGGGTCTCACCTTAATAATGTTCACCTACTTGGAACTCCTTTGGAGTTTGTTTAAGGGCTGGTTGACTTTTCCGTCGATCTTGCGTAATTTTTAGATTACCTTGTACCTGCTTTACAATTACTTCCATTTCTTTCAATAATTCAGGTCCTAATACTAACCTGTCCATCGGATTACTCCATGAGATGGGAGTGTTACATTTCCTTCGATATAGAATTTCGAAATGACCATATCTAGCTGAAGCTTGATAATTATTATTGTAAGCAAATTCTACCATGTGTAAATAATCTTCCCATTTACAAAAATTACTGAAAGTTAACAATACCCTAGTTTCGAGTATGTTGCACTAAACCCTAAGTATTTCTTAACTATGATTTAGAAGCAAAAACTGTACAAATTATTTCGGATTTCTTATTTTAACAAAACTAGTATCAAACTTATAACTGTAAGTCATTTCATCATCCATTATTCTATTTTTTCAAAAACAGAGTCAAGAATACTATAATTAGAAACAAGGATTTCATAAACTGTAGGGTTTTAGAACAATTCTTTCTAACCCTTAAAAGCCTAGTTCTAGAAATTAAACAATCTTTCTTAAACAGAGCTTTAAAATTTATTATAATACAGAGTATTAATAAATACAATACATATGTAAATCACGAACAAAATAAACCAATAATAGTTAACCATTCATATATATAAGTCCTTAATCAAAGGTAGGCTTATAGCCTACAGAATCGAATGGGTCGAAACCCAAGCCTGCTAGTTAAACCAAATATGCACAAAAATCTATTACATTAAACTGTAACAAGATACATTACTGACAGTATAAGTAAAACTCAGCTCACTTTACAACTCGACTATTCCACAATCTTCTTTTCTTTAAATTCAAATGTAAAAAGGAAAATTGAAGCAACACGGGACAGAGGTCACTTAGCATCTTTGAGCTCAGAGGAGGTTCTTTATAAATCTTAAACAACAACATTTACATCACTTAAGCCGTACAACTGAAACTGCATAACCAAAAACCACATATACATCATGGCTTCAAGATCTTGTGTTACCCAGCGAAGTATCGCAAGGGTTTTTCAAATAAAACATGGATAATAATCAACAAACTAAAAATCATAACCAACAGAGAGTCCGAAGCCATGTTTCCAACCATAGGAACCTTCATCCAACAACCTAAACCGCAAGCAGGGAGAACCCACGGCAAGACCGAGGCTTACCAGTTGGAAGCCCACGAAGTTAACTGATGCATGAGCTTGCATTCCACTCAAAGCCTGGAGCTGATAGCAGGAGCCTACAAGAACATAAATTCAAAACAATAATCAAATGTTGTTCATAATTTATTAAAACCCTAACTTAGTAAATCATTTGACAAAAGGAATTTGAGTAGAGTATAATGTATACCTGTGAACAAGAAGAAATCGGAGCCAAGAAGATACGGCCACCCAACTCGAATGCACTAAATCGAGAAGCAAGAAAACCCTTAAGCCAACTTTGCGACAGAGACAGCAAGGAGACAGTCTCAAGTTTCACGATGCCAAGGCAAGGAATGAGCAGTCACAAGGGTAAAATCATTTACAGGCTTCAAGCCACTTGAAGAAGCCTCTAACCACTCACAATATGTTTTCCTTAACTCACAAGAGAAACTGAAACATAAACCACGATACCAAAAACCACTTTGCAAAGTAATGCAGGCTGCAGTGCCAAATAATAAGAAAGTTGCAGGCCTCTCATAGCCGCAAGGACTCACAGCGCAGCCTACAGGTTGAAAAACCCTCGAACCAAAATGCAAAGGAGTAGGGTTACAATCGTTTGAAGTCAACCAATGCATGGAGGAGGCTTGTCCACATGCCCTTCCAAAAATCTAACCAAGTGTGGGTCAAGTTCTAATGTCAGAGCTGAAAAATAGATTTTAAAACTTATCATTGTCAATAATAAAAATCATGCTATCGACTATATTATAATAGTTCATATGATTGCCAGTAATGAAATTCATGCCATCGATATTATTATACCATGGAACTAGTACAGTGATGGATTCAAAACTTATAAGGTTTGTTGCTATCAATTTGACTACATTATAGTAGTTGATAGGTAGATAAAACTACCTTAGGTTATAAGTTAGAATGATGGGTATAGTTTAATATTGTTAAATAATAAATCAACATAGTATTGCAATATTGCAATAACACTTGCATCATGGTTATAATCTAAAGATTAAGAATACAACTTGTCTACTAGCTGTGCAAGAAGATTTTCATAATTGCAAACAAATCAAACAAGTTTGGTCTTGTTTCAGGACTAGTAAAGGAAAAATAGAGTATAGATATAATGTTATTTATGATTTATTTTATAAACTGGAAAAGCCTTAACTTCTCCACATAAAAACTTGATGCTGATAAAGGAGGAAGTCTTCAAGAGGATTGAGGACTAACTTTATTTAAAGAGTTTCTCATAAGAAGCTAATCACTCATTGTAAACTTTACTATCGAAAATCCAAGAATATGTTCATACTTAAAGAGTAGCACATTTGAGAATTAAAAGTAAAAATAACAGTAAGATCATGAAACAGTCGAAGTAATTATGTGCCAAGACCATGAGCTCTATTCTCACTGTGAAGATCTATAAATGACCATATTCTATAATTTATAGAAGATAATCATCTTATGATAGAAGGAACCTTGGAAGAACTCATTCTTGTAAATAACATTGAATATGTCAAGGATAAAAGGTCATTATTGCTTAAATATAAATACTGTCATAGATCCAAAACAACAAAAGAATTTTACTTTACCTCATCAGAGAATTGCAGCTTAATAATCGATTTATATACGAGCATCTTAATATTCTAGACAAGTACTTTCTCGACATAATTTAAAATAAACACCTACATGATCATACGCTTACCTGCTGAACCTGTAAGAACCAACAATCCATTTGAGTTAGTAGAACGCTAAGTAAGCCCAAATTTCAAACAAGGTTTCTCACCTACTTGACAAAAGCAAATCATTAGTATAGCTACCAGCAACTACATGCAAGTCCTCTTTCTATCACATAACAAAATTAAAGTTGTTTTAGTTTTTCTGTTATTTGAAACTAACCCTTAAATTTTGTTAAACTGCTTCATTTTCCGCTAACCGCTAGCAGTTACTAAACTGAGATTTAAGACATTTTATGTGACTTTTACGAAATTTTGGGTCATTACATGTGGTATCAGAGCACAAGGTTCAAACACTAGGCCTTGATGAAGCTCAACTTGCTTATATGGAACATCAAGTTTAAATCATTATGCTGATGTTGTTTTCTTTGAATGATATACATAGGGAAATTTGTTTATGAGTTAATGATAGGTATGGAAAGATTGGAATAATATGCGGAAGAGTAATCTCCTTACAATGAACAAGATAATCTACAAAAAGAACCTATACAAGAAGATATAACCAATAATTCTTCCAAACTACTACAAACAGTTAAAGAATTAAAATCAGAAATGGAATCAGTTAAGAAAGAAAATGAGAGGATTCTGAGAGCTCAGGAGGAGCTGAATCAGATCTTAATGGAAAGATTTCATACTGAGGGAAAGGGTAAAAGAGCTGATTTTGAAGATGCAGGTTATCAACATAAGTATAAAAAGACTAAACATATTAAAAATGAAAGTAGCTCATCTTCTGAAGTATATGGTGATCTACATAACTCTCATTATACTAGTGACAGTAGTGAGGATAACTGCCATACTAGGAAAATGAAATTTAAACCTTATGAAGAAATATCTGGGGAGTTCAAGAAGATCAAGCCGCGAACATTTAATGGAGAAATTGAAAAAGGGGAGGAAGCAGAATCCTGGCTATCCGGGATGAAGAAGTACTTCCAGATTTATAACTATTCTAATCAATTAAAGGCTAGGATGGCTATTTATATTCTTACAGGGAAAGCTAATATATAGTGGCAAGACTTAAAAAGAGTGAAAGGTATAAGAGAGAAAAACATAAATTGGAGTACATTCAAGAAATACTTCAAAAATAATTTTTTATTTGAACAGTACTATGAAGAAAGGGCTAAAGAATTATATGAGTTAAAACTAGGTATAATGAATATGAGAGACCTGAATAGTAAGTTTCTAAGTCTGCATAGGTATGTGCCATACATTGTGGACAAGAAACCTAAGGTACAATGGTTTCTCAGCTATTTACCTTATCATATAAAGGACAGGATTGAGTATGACAATCCTAAAACCCTAGAAGAAGCCGTGAGAAAAGCAAATTTCTGTTATGAACAAAATTGTAAAAAGGAGAGTATGGCCAACTGGAAGGCCAAAAAGAATAATAATTTTGATCAAAAGAAGAAAGAGTTTGTGCCTAATCAAAATTCTAAAAATAATAACACTAGAAATTTTCCTAATAAGAATTTCCAGGGGAATAAGAGTAATTCACAGACCAATCAGAACAATCAAAAGAACAGAGAGTCTGTTAACAATCACAGTAACTACGCAAAGAACTTTGAACGAAAGAACCCATAAAGTGTTGGGAATGCAATGGTTCTCATTATGCCTCAGTCTGTCCCAATCGAAAAAAGACTGTCAGCAATATACACACAATATAGGAGGAGATGACTTTTGGTGAATTAGCAAGGACAATGCCCAGGATCAATGCAGCTTTAGAGAATCAGCAAGCAGACTATCAAACTTCCATGGTGGAAGTGGAAGGTAAGATAAATCAAATACCCATATCTATTTTAATTGATCCAGGAGCTAGTTTAAGATATATTTCTCCTAACTTGGTAGAAAAGTGTAAACTTCCCGTTGAAAAGTTTGCAAGCTCTTGGTTAGTTCAGTTAGCTACTGGTGCAAAGAGAAAGGTAATTAGCTTTGTAAAGAATTGTGCAGTAACTATGGATCATTTTGAAACTTTTGTTAAGCTCAATGTACTACCTTTAGGTTCATATGACATATTAATTGGTATGCATTGGTTAGAGCAGCATAGGGTGGTCTTAAATTGCTTTGATAAAACCTTTACTTGTTTAAATAATGATGGAAAATTAATAAGCGTAAAGGGAATCCCTAGGAAAACAACCATAAGGCAGATTTATGCTCTGCAGCTTAAGAGAGATGTTAGGAAGGGTTGTAAGGCTTATGCAGTAATAGTAACCAATAAAGAAAATCTAAACAACATAGATAAATTAAAATTGGATGATATACTAGTTCTAAAGGAATATGCAGATGTATTTTCGGAAGGAATTCCGGGACTGCCTCCGAAGAGCGAATTAGATTTTACCATTGAGCTGGTACCTGGTGCAGTGCCCAGCTCAAAATCCCCTTATCGGATGAATATACTCGAATTAAATGAACTTAAGTCACAGTTAAAATAACTTATTGACAAGAATTACATTCGACCCAATGTGTCTGCCTGGGGGGCACCTGTCATCTTTGTTAAGAAAAAGGACGAAACTCTACGACTATGCATAGATTATCACCAATTAAATAAGAAATCCTAAATAATTTTTACAGTTTTGCTTCTAAATCATAGTTAAGAAATACTTAGGGTTTAGTGCAGCATACTCGAAACTAGGGTATTGTTAACTTTCAGTAATTTTTGTAATATAAAAAGGATTATAAAAAAAATCCTTTGGTCCTGGATAAAACACACACTGGTATGTAATGTTAATGTTTATAAATTGTTTTACTATTTCCTTTTCACGTGGTTTTTAAATGTCAATTTACTTGCTTTACTTTTGTTAACTATAATATCTATATTTTTATCAGTATACTAATACTGGAAATAATAGTAATATTTACTGTTTTCTTTTACACCTATTTTTCTACTTAGTTAGCTAAAGTAAATAAAGCAGATAATACATAGCATTGTTATTTAGTGTAATTCATAAATAATGAAGTAAAATCTATCTACTATTTACATTCAAATAAAAGAATCATATCTAATGTTTACATTCCAATAAAAGAATCTTTTCATTCTCCTAAGCAATCCAACTGTGCTAGAGTACGACCTAAGTTCAAGTGTGGAAAAACACAGCTTGGAGATTTTAATTCTATCTGTTTCACTATTTACATAATCATTTCTATTTCTACTATAATCTATAATTTTACTGAATCTAACATTACTCAGTTACTTTTCATTCATAAACCCTAAAATACTAACATACATGTAGTAGATAAACCATGAATTACTTAACTGAAGACGGTAAAATAAAATAGAACCTGTTGAGGACAAGATGAAAACAGTTTAAGGAGGTTGTTCCTCCCAACCAAAATCCTGGAGAGCGCTCAGACAACACTTCCTTAGGACCCCCGAGCTTGTTCCTGGTCTTCTTGGCTGAGAACTGGGTGGAGAATGCTACTGTAAGACCTCTGTCACATGACTGGTCCAATTACCTCAGTAATAACAATTTGCTCTCAACAGTGTGATCTTCAGCTTAGAAGCTACAACTAGATCAATCTCAGCAGTTAACCCCTCAAACACACTCCAGACTCCCCTCCATTGAATTTCCCTTGAGTAAATTCATTCACCCTGAATGATCACTTCTCTAGAATGAGTGGCCTCAGCTCTCTTCAATGGGAAATTTTATAGAGATGCCTAGGTCTTATGGGTCAGTTTTCATTAAATGAGCCACCTGCTCTGATTCTACTTTATTGGGGAATCATGACCACAAATATAGGGAAGTTGCCACCTGCAACATTTGGAAGTGGTTTGAGGATGCTGCCACTTGTCAGTTTGCTCTCCACCCAGTCTCCTCCACCAATTAACCAGTAAAAACTCTTTTAACAGCTTCACTAAGTTGTTATCTCCTCATTTATTTATTTATAAATAAAATATTCTAAATTTACATTAAATATTCTTAACCCTAGTGGGTCATCAATTACAACTTAGCATAAAATTTAACACAATGTTCCTCAAATATTATAAAATTGTTTTTGCAAATTGCGGCATGTAACAGGGGTTGTCACCAAAACAACTGTGTGGAGGATACGCGACACGGGGTGAATGAATGAAGTGGTGCATGCACCACATAGACATATGCGACATCGCAATATAGATATTACGAGAAATCGTGAACCTCGTCGTGAATGAAGTAAGGAGGATTTGGGAGAACGAAAATTCAAGAGAAATAGAAGCATAGTATGTCAGATTAGACTCCCCAACCCAGGAACCTGTTGTGAATTTTGGTTTTGTACTACAGGAGGTACAAACCATAACAACCATGGTGTCTTATGCACCCCGTGTGAGAGTTGTGGAACGTACATCAAGCCTGTTCAGATCATGCGGGATGACGTTAATCTGGCCATGGGTGAGAGTTGAGTCGGATCAGGCTAGAGATTTATAGCATGCCAACATGATTGTTTTCATCATGAAGAAGAGTGACTTGGACGATGAGACAGATCATTCCTGCAGTATATACAGGAACCAACTTATCTCTGACTTCATTCATCTCAAGAAAGAAATTCAGAGCTGTGAGAGCCTCCAAGCTAATTTCCCCCTCTGTAAACAGGCTGATAACATGGACTCCACCGACTAGAGTGAGCCTTGTTGCCTGCAACATGGCCTAGAATCATTGGGATGTAGACTAAGGAGAGTTAAAGATGACCTGGATATTGAGAAGTGTCAGCTTTTCCGACTCAAAGGAGAAGCGAGGGAATGTTTTCAGCAGGTTGCAGAGGACCTCCATGAAGTGAGATCAATTCAGAGGGAGCAAAACACTGCTGAGAAATCCCGACATCAGGAGCAAGCCCACGCCATCCAGGAGCTTGAGGATAGACTGACTCATGTTGAGATTCAGGTAGGAACTATGGCCTTCAAATCCCAAGTGCAAAATGAAGTAGCCAACCAAAACGTTGTTGATGGAAACTAGGGTTCTGGGACCTCTCTAGCGAAATAAACATGTCTTTATGTTTTGTTTTCTACCAATGGGACAATATGTCTGTATATTTAGGAATATATCCATTAGTAACTTAGATTCTCCTTTTTTTTACTACTGTAATGCCATGAAGAAGACAATGCCAGTTTCTCCTTTTGTTTACTATTGTGAATGTCATGAAGAAAATAATGTCAATAAGTACATAAGTTACACTTTACATAAGTAAGTACATAAGTTACATAAGCGATGTTGAACTTTGTATTTCGGGACTAATTCAAATAGTACTAATATCTTGGCACATAAAATGTTTTTGAGTATATTGATAAGAATGAATGCCAAACTAATATGATATATCTGAATATATTGTGACCTTATACTTCTTGAGATAGATCTGAATTTTGATCATAGCATTCCTTGTCACCATTTGGTTTCTATTGTTGCAAGTCTTCATTTAATTCATTCTTGGCACACCTAAGCAACATTTGTTTGGTAAATCATTTGATAAATTAAATATGAGTATGATGACTTACTACAACCATCACTCTTTCATTGTGCATGCATCTAAGATATAATTGATACAAATTGTCTCTTTGTTACCTTTTAGATATGTCTTCATTACTCCACTCTTGGAAATTCTTGTAAGGAATATTGGTTGATTATCTCAGTTGCAGCCTAAGAATTTTGATTTCAGAAGTATATCACCTTGAAAAACATCTCCTCTAGCTAAATATTGTGCAATGCTTTAGATAAAACAAATTATCCTTTGGTAAGTTATGAATGTTATTGGAAGTTTATCTTTGTTGCCTAGTCATATAGAGCACAAGTGTGAAGATAATCTAAAGTTGGCTTATGATTTTGGAAGTAATACATGAGTAAAATGGTTGATCTATGTCTAATAAATTTATGGTTGAATGATTAATTAGAAGGATATTTGTTGCTCATTATGTACTAGCTCATGATCGTTGTTAGTATTGAAATGAATGTCTTTGGTTTGATAAAATGTTATTTACATTGAGGCAATGGTTGAGAATATAGTTGCTTTGGACTAAATTGAGCTTATAGTCAACATCATAGGATCTATTTTATGGATTAATTAACAAAGACTTACAACACAAGCTAACTCTTTATCAGGTCAATCTTTGTATTTAGAAACAATGGATGACATCAAACTTGCTATATACCTTTTAATCGATGTTTTCTATTGTTTTATGCTAATTCTATCATACTTGTGAGAAAACACCTTATATGATATTTTTTATATTGGTGTCTACTCATACAAGCATACATTAGGATATGTACAACGCTAGGTTATAACAACTTGGAGCTTCTGCACATAATGGAAGCATTTGAGTGTTATTTGATTTCTCGTACCAAAGTATGTTTGGTATCTACAATTGTAAAGGGATAGAAGCATAGGTTCTTAGATTTTCCAAATCATGACATGTACATTTTCCATTATTTATACTAGGATGAAGTGAGTGACTGTGTATTAATTATGCATGAATCAAACATAATAATTGTATATTAGTTCTATATGAATCAAATATTATAAACAAAACATTACCTATTTGTAAAGAGTGCATATTTGAATCAATGAAAATAATAAAACAACTTATGAAAAGAAAAACCACATAAGCTTGCAACTAGAACAATTGGTAGCTTTTGAATCTCGTTTCCTGTAGTCCTTAGTAGCTCTGAGTGAGATGATTGGCTGTGTTGCAGCATAGTCTATTTGTGAAACAACTACTCAGATGATAAAAAGTTGAGTATGGTAGACATTGCAGAAAAGATGAACCTTGAGTTTGATGATGATTTGACATGCATTTTTAATGATGATAATGCATAAAAACTTATTCCTCGTATACGTATTATGAATGAAGAGGGTCCTAAAGGGGAATCACAAGACCAAAATTCCGAAGATGATGTATTTTTGAAGAAAATTGAAAGTAACACGCTTACAAAATTGGCTCTTAGGGAAATTCCAGACAGTAATAAAGTTTTTACCAAGTTTGATGAGAATGATGGATTTAAGCCTGAGACAAAATGGATGCTAGATACATAAGGTGTCAATATGTTAGCTATGATGTGCCATGGAGATGTGGATGCTACTAGAACAACAAGTAATCACTTGATTGAGGTTATTGAAGTGCGTGGAGTTGAGAACCATATTTCAAAGAAAATTTGTTACACAAATCATGATGGCGCCCACTTAGATACGAAGATATAAGGTGTACATCCATACAAACAATCGACAGACTGTATATTCATGTTCCTAATATGTTCTTCATGTTCCTCTTCTATATTGGAATAAATCATTATGTCATCCAAAAATACTATAATGAATATATCCAAAAATTATTTGAAAACACCGTTCATCAAACACATGAATGTAGCTAGAACATTCATCAATCCAAAAGGTACTATTGTATATTCATAGTTCCCATACCTATTCCTGAATGTAGTCTTACTGATATATTCATCCTTATGTGTACATGATAGTAACCTGACATTAAGTCGATCTTTGAGAAAATTCTAGCTACACGCAACTAAACGAACAAATCATTGATCCTCAACAATGGATACCTATTCTTAGTAGTAGCCTTGTTTAGTTGTATGTAATCCAAACACAACCCCATTGTTCCATCTTTCTTCTGTACAAATAGAGCAGGTGCTCCCTATGGTGAAACACTAGGGCGTATATAACCCTTCTTTAACAACTCTTCCAATTGCAATTTCAATTCTTTTAGCTGTGGGGTACTCATTCTGTGAGGATCTATAGAAACTAGCATTGTTCTTGGTACCATGTCGATTGTAAAATCAATGTCTCATTGAGGAGGTAGCCTAGGAAATTTTGGGAACACGCGTTGAAATTTTTGCAAAATAGGAATTTCTTCAATGCGAGGCTCCATACGAGTGGATAATTGTTCCACATGGATCAAATACAATTGGTATCCATTCCCGAGACATTTCTTCATTTGTATGGTTGAGATTTGTCTTACTAAAATTGGCCTTGGAATTCCTTTAACGTAAATGATTTTACCATCCTCATCCAGGCACATCATACTTTTATTATGATAGTCAAGAATAACATGATGCAATTGGATGTGGGCATTGGAGCCATTGGAACACCTAACGATCCAAACGACCCATTATGTGGTCATTTGTGCCTTCATGATAAATGAAGTCCACATACTTGGTAATAAAGGTAATTACATGATGTGGATGGATTGAGAATACCATGCACTTGAAAAAGAATCCTTTTGACCCACACATTAGATGGTTTAATAGGCTTGAAGAAATGAAGATGATGTGGGCATTTGGGGTCATGGAACCTTTGGGGATGACCTTAGAGCAAAAGAAGATCAAGGCACTCACACCATATGTAGGAGAACAAGCCCTAAAGGCATATAAAACAAGCCTTAAATAACACCAAGTTTGACCATTAAATTGATATAATTCAAAGACAAAATAAAACATTAAACTACACTCTCACCTTATTGAAGTCGGCTCAAATTTAAATAAAAATAAGAATCCTTTATGACAAGTCAACTCAAAAATTAATGGAAACCACTATAAATACCCAGTGCAATTCATTAAAAAAAAAATTTGAGTTCTTTGAAATAGAGAACTATCTGAGGAAATTCGGTTGCTATCTAAGGAAGTTTGTAGAGGATAGATGGAGCTCTGATTTCGTTGGTTTAAAGAATTTTTTTTGGGTTGTAGCAGCAACAACACTGAGGCAATTTCGTGATGAAGATGTTGTGAAGGTTGACCATCATCCCCAAAAGTACGTCAATTACACATCCAACCAAAAACACATAATTAAAGAGATTGTAATTTTTCGTTGGATGCTGTCTTTTGATACCATGGTTAAAATAAGCAAAAACCATAGCCTTGGTCAATGATATCTTCTTAGTTCATCCAATTGCTATATGATGAAGGGTGCAACCACACACGAAGAGAAACACATCCTCTTTTCGTCAAATTTGAATCCTATTATTTTACTCTCTTTCATAATACAGTCCTTAGTACCTGATTGAGAGTTCATAATACTTTCATAATACCTAATTGACAACAAATTAATTGCACTTGCATTATTTTGAACCGTAATCATAACCTAAGTTTCATGCCATAGTGACTTTTCATGTTATCGGTGAAGACAAATAATTTCAATGGTCTAGAATGACCGAAGGAAGGCATCATCAAGTTGTAAATTGAACCTCCATATGAAACTACATGCAAACTTGTTTCTTGTAAGGAAATACCTACTTTCATCGATGCCCTAAGGAAGAAGAATTCAGTTGATGATGGAAGCTCACACTTCTTAAATTTATAGACATTTCAATTAATGATGGAATCTAAAAGTTAATAAATTTATAGAAATTTTGGTGTTTGGAATACCATTGAAAATATACACCTTCACACACCCCTTCTTCAAAAACCCTCAAAAGAAACCAATGTCCCATACTAAGAAAATCATTTACCAATTCACCATGGTGTAATCATGTGATGAGTTCTCTCTTTGTGCAGGTTGTTATCTCACAATTGACCTGGATGTATCATCTAGTCCCACTGACCTACTTTTGTGGTCATTTGTTGGACAATAATAAAATTATCTTATCTCATCTTATCTGGGTGATCATGTGAGGGGATATCTATTTAAAATTATGTTCTTTGCATATATGCTCTCTAAAATATTTTTCATCATAGTTGTAGCAAAGTCCAAAGCATTGACATCCAACAATCGTGTTTGGAGACAACTTTTGGATTCTTAAAGGTGGCATGTTGGAGGTGATGGGAGTAGGAACCATCGGAGGTGCAAGTAGGAAATGAAGGTCTTTTGGTTTGGGCATTTATCACATCTTGGATTTTCTAGCTCTATCACACAAGCTTCCAACCATGTTGTGGGGCGCTGCATTATGACATGTGCACAAATTACCTCTTTATATTTTATAGAATCATGGAGTCATTAGAAATTTGGAGGGATATTTTATCTGTTCCTAGAGCCTGTACAAATCACCCCTTGCTCTAAAAATTCATGCAACATGGCTGACCCCAAGTAAATTAAAAACATACTTGAAAGATGATCAAGGAAATAGCCAGTGTTGCAACAAGGGCCTTGATATTTTTCGTAAGTTTTCTCTAGAAATCAAAGAAGCCTCATGTAGAATTGAATTATATAAAAGGTTCCCTTATCCATATAATATTTCTCATGGAGGTCATCATAAGCCCCACGGGATTTTAGTGTGTACCAAAAATGGTGAAGCAATGAGATAAGACAAAAAGACAATTATAATACAATTGTTTATACTAGTCAGTTAGAAATGTTATTATTCCATTGCTTTCACAATATTGAAATGCTACAATAGTAACTTAGGAGAATAAACAACTTCCTATGTTATAAATATTGAAACATGGTGCAACAAACACCTTTACAAAATTTTTGCATTTGGACAGATAATCATCGAGGAAGAGTGTAACAAGAAATGTGACATGTGGATTTGAATACGTTCTTACATTTGAAATATGGAAGGTGACAGTTTATTGGGGAACTCATTCCACTCTTTTGGTAGAAAGCACTCTATAGCAGGTAACAATGTGGCTCTGTATATGAGAAATCAACATTAAACCTTAGCGTAAAACTAAAATATAATGTTCCATTAGATCAATACAATTGTCAATGCCACTAACTAATAACTGAAGGAAATGCATAGTATAAAATGGGGACATACAATAATGCAATCACTCTTAACACAGAAAAACTCATGAAATCGGCATTGATGGAGTCTCTTGGCAAGCGTTAAACATGAAAATTAGCCACACAAGTACATTACTTCTGCAATGACTATAAGGTTTAAAAACGTACGATAATGCAATTATTCCGAGACCGAAAAAGTAACTCGTGAGAATGGCATTGACAAGTCTTTTGATAAGAACTTGAACAACAAAAATAGTGAAACAACTACAACACTTCCGATCAGAGGAAAGCGCATTGCATGCTCATTTTACATGGTCTCCTGTGCAACAAGCAACACATCAATTGCAGAAAATCAAACAAAATAAATGGACCCATTTATTCTACCATATTACATATTTAAAACAAAAGATGAGAAAAGAAACAAAGAACATCAATGATCAATTTGTATTCACTTACAGAACGAGGTGCGGGATTCACTGAACGATAGCAACAAACATACATAGTAAGGAATGCTTCCAAGACTACATTCAAGTTTGGATTCACCTTTACAACAAGGGGTGCCAGTGATAAAACTGCAATATCACATTAACAAAATAAATTAATTTATGTGGGTGCAAATTAAGAAAAATTCTGCATTAGCTTAGAACCAAACTGAGAGGATACATTCAAAGGCTATCGCCCAATAGACATAAAATTCTAGCGAGTGGAGAATTGGAGTGCGATGCACGGTTAGGGTTCCTCGAATATTGCCTAGATGTGTATGTAAAAGCAGAAAAGGAATTTTCCTGATTTGCCAATGTAACAACAAGTCAAAACAAGATCTCATCATGTGATTAGAGATGTGAAGAAAAAGGAACTCTATAATATAACCTTTGCATTTGAGAGGAATGACAAACTCACAGGATTCAATAGGGAGTTTTAGCTTTTTCTTCAACACTTACAAGTCAGGCCCGTAGAACCATGTGGTGTTCTTCAGCGCTATGAAATCCCTTCTGCCAGACTACTCGGAATCTACTAGCATTATGTTACCAGAAGCACATGTACTATGGATCCCTTCGCTATGCAGCCAAATTTGAAGCTGCATTAATTCTTCTCCCATTTCCGACACAACAACTTTTCTGCAACCACATCAAGTTTCAAATGCTTAGATGCCTTTGGGAGGGGTAAATGGGGACACTTGGGCACATCAAATTGTTGCTCTTCATCCATTTACTCTGGATATAAAGTTCCCTACTTCACATCCCCCCTGCATAGTCCAATGAAAAGCAGTGGAATCTAAACTAGGAACCCGCTGCTGCCACTCCTGCACCTCATCTTCATCAAAATCCAGTAATACAACCTTCAACTTCTCATTGGATTTATGACTCAGATTCCTCAAAATATTTGAAACCCTCAACGACTCAACTACATCCAATGAAACATGGCATTCATCTACAACCTTGTTCTCCCTACGACCTCTCTACTTCAAAAAACCTTGACCTGTATTGGTTTCTTATTGTCGTTTCAAAAACCAAAACAAAATGGTGTATTTACTAAGCAAAAATTTTAAAGGAACCAGAGGAATCAGAAGGATACCTAGTTCTTAAATGGATTGAACTGCTATCAATAGCAGGAGAATCGAGAAGGTGAAAAGGGTTCCGCAGATGATTTAAACCAAGCCCAATTTAAGCCACAACAACGTGCGATTTGAACCCTTTCTATGTCTGGGACTATGAATTCCCCTTTTCTAAGTCCCTAAATTGTGTGTGGTCATGAGATCTTCTGCACAACCTATGAACTATACAAAGACGACAAAGTCTAGAGATTTACCCCTTCTCAAGTACTTTGGAAGAGCATCACTCAAGTAAGTATTTTTTGAGTTTTTAAGTATTATAATGGGCCATGCCTTAAATTTCATGGCTCTTTGTTATGTCTTCACGCAGTCAATGTCAAGGGTCCCTGTCCATCTTGCTCATTTCTCTTAATCTATGCACAGTCTAGGTCGAGGGTTCAAATGGCCCAAATGGTCTAGGTCCATGTTTAAATGGCCAAAAGAATTTCATTATGTTTTGTTTTATTTCTTATAGTAATTGTTATATGTTTTGTTTTATTTCTTAGAGTAATTGTTTTATTTGTTTTATGTTTTTAGTAGGTATTAAGACTTTGTTTATTTTTTATGTTGTTAGATATATATATGTGTGTGTGTGTGTGTGTGTTGGTTTTTATGTGTGGTAAAACATGTAATTTAAAAATTCTACAATTTGAGTTGGAATAGGTAGAATTTTTTGGCACGGTTTTGAAAAAAAATGATCATAATTTTTAAAAATCCACCTTACAATTATAATTTTTTGGATTTTTTGGTTCTTCGGGGGTTTATGAAGGTGTTAAATCCATTAAATACAATATCGACAAATTAATCGGGAGGCACAAATGTGAGAGGCATAAAATTGTCCGAACTTGGATATAATTGTCCAAAACCTGAGTCGCGACAATGTGAGAAAGACAATGTGCACAAATTAGATATTTGGTTTTGTCCTAAGATGATCTTAATTCATGTAGAGTTTAGGTATCTCTTGGTCAGGTATATGCCCCATTTTCCTTTTATGTTATGTTTTGTAATGGAGGGATTTTGTAAATATATAGTAAAAACATACAAAATTATTGCATGGCTTTGAGGAAAATTTTTAAAGATCCATAATTATGTAAAAGTGTAAATATTGGTGAATAGTATCCATTTTGTACTCTAAAATGTGTTTTTAAACATAAATAAAATAAAATATAATCAAATTAATAACAAAAGAAATTATTCAAAATATATAGAAACAATTATTAATTGCTTCAAATAGTTTTACACTTTTAAAAATAAAAAGAATCTTTATGAAATGATAGGATATGTGCAATTTTCTTCCAAATGATGAGAACAATAAAGATGAATAATTCATTTTAAAAAAATGACCTTTCCAAACCTTTCCAAACCTTGTTGATGACGATTACAACCGTGACGACGACGACGATGATGATGAAAATGATGATGATGGATGATTTTTTTAGTTTGGAAACCCTCCCACATCGTCAATGCATGTGTCTAGTCTAACAATGCCAAATTTCAGACCATACCGACACATACACAAACAATTTCATAATTGGCCCCACGTAGCACATGATGATGATGATGAAGATGAAGATGAATACGATGATCATGACGATGATGATCATGATGAAGATGAAGATGATGATGAAGTCGGCAATGATGAAGATGAAGATGAAGATGAAGATGATGATGATGTCAACGACGACGACGACGACAATGATGATGATGACGACAATGATGAAGATGATGATGATCATGGTGATGTTGATGATGATTATGATGATGATGATGATCGATGATCATAGTGATGTTGATGATGATCATGATGAAGATGAAGATGATGATGAAGTCGGCGATGGTGACGATGATGAAGATGAAGATGAAGGTAATGATGATGTTGACGATGATGATTATGATGATGATGATGTTGATGTTGATGATGATGATGATGATGACGATGAAGATGATGACGATGAAGATGACGATGAGGATGATGATTATGATGATGATGATAATGATGATGATGAAGATGATGATGATGATGATGATGATGAAGATGATGACGATGATGAAGATGATGATGATGATATGATGACAATGTCAACGATGATGATGATGACGACGACAATGAAGATGATGACATTGATGGTGCTAACGATGATGATGATTATGATGATGATGATGATGATGATGAAGAAGATGAAGATGATGATGACGATGATGTTGACGATGAAGATGATGATGTCGACGATGATGATGAGGATGATGATGAAGATGAGGATCATGATGTTGTTGTTGATGATGATGATGGTCACGATGATGATATCGATGAAGATGATGATGATGAAGATGACGATGATTATGATGATGATGATGATGATGATGATGATGATGATGATGATGATGATGACGATGTTGACGATGATGATGATGATGAATATGAGGATGATGATGAAGTCGATGATGATGCTGATGATGAAGATGATGATGATGATGATGATGAATAGTTGTCAAATTTTCAACTTGGGCTTGTCGAATTTTAGACAAGAAGGTTGGCGAATTTCAGACGAACTGTACTCGAATTTCAGACGAGAAGGTTATCAAATTTCAGATGAGAAGGTTGTCGAATTTTAGATGAACATGTTCGTCGCAAAACCTACGAGGCGTAAAGTCAAAAATTCGACGACTCTGTAAGATGACAACAAAATTTGGAACGTATAGTACTTTTCATCATTGCAATCCAACACAATCGTACTATACGTCGGATGTCATCAGATTTTGGGCTCAAATGTTGTTGTGTGCATTTAAACCACATGGGATACTAACCCACTTGTCAAATTATTAAAAGACGTATTAATCAAGGAAAAATCATCACATTTCAACATTACTTAGATATTAACTAAAATCGGAGCCTATCTACAGAAAAGGGTGATTTTATCCATGGTTGTTGGTCCATAACACTTAGAACAAGGGATTGATTATTGTAATTGATACTTATATTGTAGCCTTGTCATCTCCCCCATACTTGAATATGTTACACATCCTTGTGTACTTATCCCCTTTTCTTGGTGAATTCTCATGTTTTGCCACAACTTCTTTGATGTACCAAGCAACAATCTTGGGAGCTCCCCGGGGATGGTAATATCCCATGCTCAATTCCTTTTTGGCCCAATTTCTTCTTTCTTCTTCTTCATTTAGGTTTTCCTTAATGGGCAGAGGAAGGGAAAATGGGGGGTTCATCTTTATCCCAATTCATTTCAACTTGTTCTTTTGTAAGGATTCTCTGTACATTTTTTCCCTATACAAAGCAATATCTAATCTTTTCGGAGATTGGGGTTCTCTTTTACTTAATTTGAAAAAAATAATCTTCCACGTATACCTCATAGCTTCCTCTATATCCTTGAGGGAATTTTGAATAGCGTTGTCAAAGTGTTCAATAACCTCTTGTTGTTTTTCCACAAGGATTGGGATAAATTCCTTGTCAACTGTTAAAACATTACAATTTTGGATTACAATTTTTGGGCACGATTCTTTTTCTCTAATCCATAATGCATTTTCCCATTCTTCTGAATAATGGAACTAGACATCATGGGCTCTTTCTATTCCATGATTCATGCAAGAACAAAGCGCCCTCAACTAGAAATCACCAACATACAAATTAGGGGACAAACTAGAGGAATGAGGCACAACCAAACTACGGAGATAAAATTCACACAAGAGATCCATCATAAAATCCGTGCTTTCTAAGGAAGCATCTACAAAATGTTTTGGACTAGGTAATTCTACTAGCAAGTCACTATTCAATCTTTTGAGTTGAAACTGACACAAATTCTCCCTGAGATATACAATGTAGATCCTCGAGGGAGGTCTATAACCCAAAATTTCTTCATATAACTTTATGGTATACCCTAGGGTGTTCTCCAATTTCAATATCTACTGATCCTTTTCTTCTAACTTTCTTTGAACCTTCTTCGGCTCTTCCTGTAACTATTGGTTTTGTTGCTCTAAATGGTTCTACTGGTAGGTGTGCTTCATTTTCAGAATCTAAATTCTCTCTTGAGTTACTAGGGTTTCTGTAACCTTCCCACTTTACTTCGTCATCACAGGGGAATGTACAACAATCTTTAGATCTTTCAATTCTTCCCTGACCTTGTAAAGTTGTGATAGTGCCTTTGCCATGCACAGATATTCTTTCTCTGGCATCAACTCTTTGTTTGATGTATTATGCACAGATATTCTACCATTTCATAATCTTCTAGTTCCCCCATGCATCGGGGTAATTGCCTAGATTCTTCTTTATCTTCCTCCTCCTCTTTGTATTCTTTTTCTTCTCTCATTTTTGCCTCCTTCTTCAACCATCTACTTTTTCGCCTAAATTCATAGGACTTCGAAGCTGATAACTGTTGTTTGTGATCATAAGATCCCTTAGAGTTCTTTATATTAACCAGAATGTCAACAACAATCTCATTGTCACCTATCTCGAATTCAGTTTTCCTTTTGGACTTTGATTGGGTAGCCACCTTCTTCTTTGTACCAAAAACCTTATGTTCTTTATGTTTTGTAATAGGGTTTGAGGTCATAACTAGGGTTCGCTTCATTTTCTGCACGTCATCAGCTGAAATGTGGATAAATTATTCCCAAGAGAGATCAGGAATTTGATTTGAAATCTCCTTGCAAACAATTAGTTTAATCAAATCATGGTGTGCCAGGGCATCTTCCTTCCCTTGGACTACCTTTCGACTCATTTCCCACATTGACTGTAGTAAGTAGAAATGAATGTTGATGTTATTGTTTGGTTTGGTGTGGCTTCGATTCCTAAGGAGTTCTAACATTATGAACTGGAGTGCAGTCACATAGTTGAGCCTCCCATAATAGGTGATACACTTTAAAATAACATCTACAAACTCATCTCAGGGTCTTGGCATCGTTTCCCTTTTGACTCTGTTTTTATCTTCTTCATACTTTTCTCCCTCTATAAAGAAGTTTTGCTTGGCTTTAATGGCGCTTTCTTTGTCATCCTTCCCCCGATGTAATCCTTGGGTGGTACTTGTGTAGGATGATAAATTCTCTTCATTCACATGAATATGTAACCCTTTTACTCTTGTCACATAATCCTCTTCTTTAACGTGCTTGAGATTCTTAGCAAAATCCAAGGTAACGTTCAGGTCATACCCATTCAAACTAGTGATAAAGGTTGTCCATATTGATGTGTGCAGGACTATTAAAACCTTCAGGTTATCATAAATGGAGGAAGGATCCGCTAGTTCACTCTTTTTAAAACCAACAGTAATCTTATAAACATTGTATGTAAACAATTTGAACAGATAAATGAACCGAGGGTAACTTGCTTGTGTCCTGGAATAGATATAGTACTTGTTTCGTTATGTTCACTGCTTAGTTGTCTGCATATGGATTTGGTCTCTCTGCTCCTTCCTCATTCTCTACTACAAACTCTGGTTTGAACAAATGCAAGCTAACAATGCTCCTTCCATATACTCCCGCATTTATCTACCTTATTACTTCATCATTTTCCACTTCTTTGACTCATCTACAGTCGGGATCATGGGTAGAATTATCACATAAGTTTTAATTATGCCACTCGTCCATCTCATCTGCCACCTAATATTTATGTTTCTATTCTCAATGCATAATGATTACAAGTGATGGAAAAATGACTCGCATTTGAAATGTGCATCGCCTTCCCCCTTTTGAAGTGTGAGTTGTCCTCAGTTTTTTAATGGATAATAATGATTTTGTAGATATGCTAGATTCTATAATATTTAAAAATAATGAGGTTTGTAATGAGTTTCAATGCTTAAAATACCTTGAATGTTGAGGTGGAATTGATGTGATGGTAGGTGGAAAATTTATCTGTAGTAGATCATTGTTTATCAGTAGTAAGATTACTGACTTAAGTAGTTGTTGCCATTCAGTTGATTTTGAACAACAAAATAAGTAGCTCGCTTGATAGGTTGTTGGCTGTTTGATAAGTTGTTGGTTCTTAATAAGTTATATATATATATATATATATATATATTCTTTTATTTTTCTTTTTTCTTTCAAAAATAAGAAGATTTTATCTATATTGGAGGACATCATTGTCCTCAATGAGTAAGAGATGCTTCTTGTAAATGTTTTCTGTAAATTGCTCTTTAGAGAGTGGATTTTTATATAGCTTTAGTTGATGTCCATTTACCATCATTGGAAACTTGATGTCACCTATTGTTCTGATTTTCACTGCTCGATTGTCATAATAGTGTCTACTTGATATGTCCCAATCCATCTGGTTGTTAACTTGCCTTTGAACTTCTGGAACCTAGAATCATATAATAGTGCCTAGTCCCCTTCTTCAAATTATTTGCTCTAATATTCTTGTCATGCCATATTTTCCTTCGTTGTTGCACTATCTCAGTGTGTGATAAGGCTTGTTGTCTATACTAATCTAGATCATTCAACTCAAGGATTTGTTCTTTCTGGTTTTTAGAAAAATCCATGTTTAGTTCAACTTCTTCCGAGTGTCCTGATTTCAAATTCAATGGGTAACATAGCTTTCTTTACATACACTATTTCATAGGGAGTAAATCCCGTAGTGGTTTTCCATGTTGTGTTATATGCCCAAGCTACTTCATTCAATCTATCTACCCAAACTAGTTTATGTAACTGTATTGTTTTGGTTAATATTTTATCCAATTCCCTGTTTGTAACCTCCACTTGCCCATTGGCTCGTGGGTGATAAGAGGAAGAAAACCTATCCTTTATCTTGTTCCTTCTAAAGAGATCCTCAATCAGGTTGGATTCAAAATGTGTCCTTGATCAGAGACAAGTTCCTTGGAAGCTACAAATATTGTAAATATATGCTATGTGAAAAAATTTGCCATGCCGATTTCTTTAGCCTTAGCAAGTGCCTTGACTTCTACCCATTTTGTGAGATAGTCACTGCATACAAGGATATATCTCTTTTGATTGGAAGGGGGTTTAATGGGCCCTAAAAATTCAAATCCACACTTATCGAATGGTTTCAATGATACTTGAGGTTGAAGAGGCATTTCATCCTTCTATGTTGGTTTACTCATTCTCTAGCAGTCATCACATCGTGATACATACTCCTGGGCATCTTTATAAATTGTAGGCCAGTAGTACCATGCTTGAAGTATTTTATGAGTTTTAATTTTGGATGCATAGTGGCATCTCCATGGTTCATTGTGAGTGGCATGGAGTATATCACGTATATCATCTTCTCTAACACATCTTCTCAAGATCTGATATGACCTTCTTTTGAAAAGAATACCTTAAATCCAAGTGTAATTTGCAATATGCCTTATTATTTTGCATCTTTGTTTACAGTCATAATGCTATGGAAATTTTCTAGATACTAGGTAGTTTGCAATGTCAACAAACCATGGAATTTCCACTGATATTGCAAATAGGTGCTCATTTGGAAAAGTATCTTCTACCAATTCCTTATCTTGAACATGGGTTAATCTTTATAGAAAATTCGCCACTACATTATGCCTTTCAGGCTTATCTATAATTGTCAAATCAAATTCTTGCAATAGTAGTAACCACCTTAAATCTAGCACTAGCTTGAGGTTTGTTCATGAGGTACCTTATTGCTGAGTGGTCGGTATGCACAAATAAAAGGTACCTCGTTATGTAATGCCAAAATTTGTTGATGGCATGGACAACAACTAGGAACTCGGCGTTTTTCAACAACTATGTAGTTAAGTTTTGTGCGAGTCTAGGTTCTTGCTAATATAATATACGGCATAGGATTTTTCTCCTCTTCTTGTCCTACAACTGCTCCAAGGTTGTATCAAATGCATTAGAGTGGATGTGGAATGGTAAATTCCAATTCATTCCTTGGAGAACAAGAGCAGTAATTGTTTTCTGCTTCAGTTGTTCAAATGATGGCATGCACTGATCATTCCATTTAAAGTCTTTTGTCGGTAATGAAAACATTGGATATGTTATCTTGCTAAATCCTTATATGAACCTTATATAGTATCTTGTTTGGCCTAAGAAGCTACGCATATCCCTCTACTTGACTAGTGGTGGCAGGGTTTGGATAACAACTACCTTTGCTTGATCAACTTATATTCCTCTTTGTGATATTTTATGTCCCAAAACAATGCCTTCCTCCATTAACATTCTACACTTTTCATTACTCAAACACAAACTCATTTCTATGCATTTCTTCAAAACATTTTATAGATTGTTTAACGCTTGTTGAAAGTCTTTCCCATCGGGTGTAAAATCATCCATATATACTTCCATTCTATCATTTATGAAGTATGCAAAAATACTGAGAATAACTCTTTGAAAAGTTGCAAGGGAGTTGTAAAGACCGAATGGTAGTACTCTATATGAAAATTTCCCCCTTGGACATGTAAATGTGGTTTTATATTGACCAGTTTGATGGATTTGAATCTTGTTGTATCCACTAAAACCATATGGAAATGAAAATAACTTGTTTCCAGGAAGAGTATCTAATACTTAGTCTATGAATGGTAAGGGAAAGTGTTCCCTTTTTGTTTCCTTGTTGAGCTCTATGTGGTCCACATAAATTCTCCATCTCCCCCGTTTTTTAGGAACTACCACTAGAGGTGATACCAAATTGCTATCAGAGATTAAATAGATGAAGCATGCATCAAGTAACTTGTGTAACTCTTGTTTGACTATATCTTTTAACACTGGGTTCATTCTTCTTTGTGGTTGTCTGATTGGAACAACATCCTCCTTGATGTAGATATGATGCTTGCAAACATTGGGGTGTATCCTTTTCATGTCTGAGTATCTCCATGCAAAAGTTATGCTACGATCTGTAAGCACTTTAATTAAGAGTTGTTCTTGGTCTGGATTCAGGTTTGTATTAATGTTCACTGTATTTCCCAGAAGGATTTCAACTACATTTAGAGTTGTGGACTCTTGATCCACAAAAAATACTCGTTGCCACATTATGTCAGGATCCTTAGATGAAGCGCCAATAATTTCTTCTTGTTCACCTGTTGCAAATATTTCTTCAAGTACATTATTTTCAGGATAAACATTTTAAAGAAAATCAGCTAAGTATCCTCATATTGATCTTGAAGTGTTAAGGCATTCTTTATGCTAAGAACTGGTTGTACTAGATAAAAAACATCACCATAATCATCTAACCAGATTGGCTCCTCTATATCCATGGAGAGTTTGGCAGGGGGGTAGATAGTGATTTTATTCTTGGATTGCCAACTGGTTATGGTCATGTCTCAATATCGACATCCTATGTAGGCATATGTCATGGAAAGCCAAGGTCTTCCAAGGATGAGGGGATATCCACTTAGTTTACTCTTGACTTCTATAACTACGAAGTATGTAGGATATTCCCAGGATTCAATGTTGATGATGATGTCTTCAAGTATACCCTCTAGTCGGATAGTAGATGTGTCAGCTAGCTGTAACACATTGGTTGTATGCCTTATCAAGGATTACAAATTTAGGGATATCATCTTATCCTATGTCATTACATTGATTGTGGCTCCTAAATAAATAAGAATTCTTGGAATGGGGTTTCGATTGATACTTACATTGACTACATGGCTACCTGGATCTAGATACTTGGGATTGATAGCCTTTCCTAGCATAAGGTCTGCGAGTTGGCCTACAATGTTAATGGTGGGAGGATCATTTTTCTAAATTATAAGCCTTTTTATACGAGTTGCTCTTATGAACTGGTTGTAGATAGGGACATCTATGATAGCCCGGAGAAATGGAATTTGTATATTCAGGTGTTTCAATTAATTTAGAATAACATTTTCTATTTCATATTGACCTTTTTCTTTCAAATTTTTAGGAAATGGAGGATTCAGTGTAGTTGGGTTTGGTAAGATTTATTCATTTTATTCCTCCTCATGAAGGTCTACAATTATAGGCTGCTGAGTTTGTTTTCTTTATGGGTTGTACTGGGTCTAGCACTATCTTTCCTGACCTTAAGTTTACTTTATTTAAATCAACTATTTCCACAACATAAGTTGGGAATTGTGTTACTTCACTATTGTAAACTTGTTGGTTTGGCCGAGTGTTATTTGGGTTAGGAATGGGCTAGGATGGAATTGGAGGTGGCCTAGGTGGTTGTTGATTTTGTGGGGGTACCATTGTAACAACTTGTTGTGGTTGAGGTCTCCAATTTGAAGAAGAAGGATATTGATTTCCAAAATCTATTTGCGGTTGATGAAAAGGTGGGGGTTATCATTGGTAAGGCTAAGTAAAGTATGGTTGATAGTAGGGGTTTTGATGCCATTGGTTTAGATATGCTTGTGGAGGCCACAAAGGGTGTATTTTGGGATTCCAATAAGGTGTCTGGTATGGATTTTCTTGGTTATAGTAAGCCTGATTATTGGTTTGGAATGGCCTAATGAATTTTTTTCGATGTTGGTTAACAAAACATAGTTATTCTATCGGATTTTCTGACCTCAAATATTTCATAGATGATTTGCATGTAGGAAGTAAAGGACACTTATATGTAGCATGAATTTCAGTACATAATCGACATACTTCAACCATGTTCAATGGGAATTGACCTTTTTCATGGTTTTTTCTACATTTTGGACAAAAGACAACTAATGCTTGATTGATCTCATCTTGCTTCCTTTTGAGTTGTAGTGCATAAAGTTGCATTGACAATGATTGAAGAATGCCAGTGTTTATATCATCTAAAAGGTTCCCTAGATCAGACTTGGTTAGGATCGGGACTAGGAAGGCAGATCTTGTTGTTGGTGAGGCCATGCCCCTTATTCTGACTTTTCCTTTTCTACATTTGGAATATTTTTTGAATATTTGCAAGATCTGTTCAAAGGATTTTTGGAAGATGTCACCATCCCCTAATAGGCTTAGGATATCCATGTATTCATCCCTAATTCATCTAAGTAACACTAAATTGAATGATTCTTCATCTAACGTGCAATTAATGGCTCTTTTGTACACTATTACAAAATGAGGAATTAGCTAATAGGTGACTACGAATTCTAGTCACCAGAGGTTTTTCAAGTGATTTACTACCAAATATGAGCAATTTTGATTGACCCAACTATAAACAACTAAAATTAACGATTAATAGTCACCAGTTAACAAATATGACTAGATAATACGTGGCAAAGTTAAAATGACTAACATAAACGACCAATTTAGTCACGACATAAAAAATGACTAGCTAGAAGAATATGAATTAGTCATTTTTAATTGTGTCGTGGAAAATTGCAATTTTGACATTAATGAAGTGTGATTTTTGTAAATTGTCTAGCTTCTATTAGTAATATTGGTGCCATGCACCTCATTAAGCACGTGCCAAATTAGGAAAATTAGGTTCCTACGTCAATTACGAATTAGGTACTAGAACCAGTACCATATCAATACGTGGAAGAACCATAGCTAGTTGTTGATCCTTCAATGTAAGTGTCCCAAGTCCCATACTGAGGTGCTTTTCTAACTTCAATATAACTATCATGATCTGTGACCATCAAGGCTAGGCGCTGCACCAATCGACGTAGCTTCACCAGGCTAAGTTCCTTTAAACGTCATAGTAGTACTTGTTGATCTAATAATAATTGAACCAATGGAAGCACCAAGAACAATATTTTAACCAATCAAAGACTTCATTATAATTAAACTGGGGCGTTGACCCATAACTAGTCTGAGATCCATATGCAATAAAGGTAGAGGCTCGACCCCATCTCGGAGTTTTAGGTAAATATTTTGATTCCTCAACCTCTTACAGGCCTGACCTCGTATAATATGATACGTAGAATGCAGTGATGACCTCTCCTTATCACTATCAAGTTAAACCTCCTAATTTATGCATTAGTGGCCAGGTAAATTTTGCATCTGATGTCACCACCCACCTGTGATTCACGATGTGCAGAACTCTTCTCGGCCAACGTCCTCGATCAAAGTTTATTATATATACTTATACTATAACAAAAAATACCATTAAAACAAATATTATATGATAATGAAACAAAAATATTATATTGATATAAAACACAAATTATTATATTTATATAAAATATAAATTAATTAAATTTTGCCTAATAATATTGGTTATAATACTGAAGATTAGGTAGGTAGGTTAAAATCCCAGGTAAGTTTATTGGTTTATTGTGAATTTTAACTTTTCCTTGATAATATTGGTTATAATACCCTAGCTTGTGGGCTATTCAGTTACTGTGTGAAGCTGAACCTGGCTAACCCAATGTTTTCCCCTCAAATAAAAATGGTATAAACAGAAGCGAAAGTTGTCCATTCAAAGTGGTCAACCCTGTTACCTGAAATGTGACACAAAACAACCCGGATAAGGGGTTTTCTCTCATACAAAAAATCTCGGTGGAAGACATGAGAAACATAGAAGTGAAAGCCTATAAGATCCAGGAGCCAATCTTATCTTCCCTCCAAGGCTATAAATACAAGCTCCAAGCACTAAGAACATGATTGAGTGCATAACTGGAAAGATGCACAATTTTCACTAGAGAATACATTGAGCATTTGTGTCATAGTGATTGGGTGTAGGGATCTGCAACATTGCTTTAAAGTTTCTCTCTATTTTATCATTGATTTCCTATCTATAAGAATAGTTTGAAGCTCCAAATTGTGAGAAGGGAAGCAAGAGGCCTAGGGATTTTCTATTTTATAGTCCCACTTGCCCTGCCTAGCCTCCCTGTTACCCAAACCACCCCTGAGTACATGCTCTTTTCCACCCTTCCCAACCTTTATTTACCACCCATCTCGATATGCAACCATTCATTCCAGGTTGGTTTCAAAGTAAAGGCTTGCTGGTGAAATGGCAGGTAGATTGAATTCGCAGGTAAGTTTCTTGGTTTACTATGATTTTTAAAAATTTCCTTGATAATATTGGTTATAATACAAAAGCTATCCTTGTTCTCTGGTCTAGCAAACCTAAACACTATTCTTAGCTATGGCTAAATCTTGGGCTACTTTAAGGTTGGGAGGATACTTGTTTCTTATTTGGTAGCCAAGTTCTTCGTAAAAATCATCTACATAATGTATTAGGATAGTTTATACTTGACTGATATAACAATGTGCACAATCCTCTCGAATGCCAGTAGGACTGGTGTCACAGTAACTTGGCGTTGTCTCAACCTATGCCTCTATTTCATGTGCGTCCTCCTCCAGGAGAAGAATCCATCCTTGCAGGCATTAGATAAAGTGCAAAAAATCTATTGTGATTGATATGGATATGAGATGGGAGGTAGTAAACAGGTGGTGGGGAACAGGTACGCGGGAGGAGGTAGGAGTTATGAGGGAGGGTAGGTAAATATCCTAGTGTTAGTTGTATCTCTGATTTCTGGCTGAAACGATATTAATAATTTGGTTGGGCATAAATCACTCCATTAAAAAGGTTGGGTGACAACCAAGACCTATAGGGTTCATTTTAATGGACTTTACCTAGCACTATGGAAGGAACACAAAGAGGGTATACCTTAAGGCTACCTGAGTTTTAAGGTAAAATTAAAGAGGATGTTGAACAACATTTGTTACTTTGTGAAGCCATTGGGAGGGTAGGACTACTGATGCTAATGAGTTATCCTTCTCTCTTGGGTTAGTATAAATCCATATATCTGTCATGCATTGCTGCACTTCCTTGACTAGTTATAACCTACTTCCAAAGACCTTGCTTGCAAATATGCAAGCTGGATTTTAAGGAAGATTGAGTATACATGTGAATGTGCTAAGTATGGCCACATCTCATGCACCAGGTGGTAGATATAATACCCACCCCATTGAACCCCTCCATAGTTATCTCAGGTCCAAGTAGAAGTGGTAACATCGTATAGTAACAGGTAGATATGCATAGGCACCATACCACCCATACCTATTTGCTCTAGGTTGTTGTTGTTCCGAGGTTAGAGCCAAGGTAGAACTAGTAGAACTAGTTGGATTGGTTTTATGGACTTCAACATATGCATTCCAACATTTTATATGAACATTGGTATAGTAGTAGGCCCGGGTAAGACACTACTACTTGCCTAATGAAAACAACGAAAGTCCCAATAAATAATTCTCCATACTTTGAGGGCATGTACTATAGTTTCTAACTCCAAATCATGGATAATGTAATTATTATTATGCTCCAACTTCCTTGACTCATAACACACCACATAACCATCTTGCATAAGGACCCCACCTAGTCCTTAAATGCAAGCATCCGTGCATACTACAAATCCGATAAAACAACTTATTGATTGCTTCATTTTGATCTGTCGATGGGGAAGCTGTCTGGATAAGTCCTCTCGTCATCGTGCTGCTGTGTGATGGTCCAGCCTGACCATGAACCTGACTAACCACCAACCTACCTTACCCTCCTTGCTGATTCTCACCATGCCCTACCTGCACCAACCTGACCAACCACGAACCCAAAAGCCTCTAGTTTTTTATATCATTTTTTATAGGCCAGTGGGCTGAGTTTTGTAGGGCTATGAGACATAGGACGTAAAAAAAATGTAAAAATTGTTTTTGATATATTTTATACATATGTATATACCAGTTTGTTTTTTACATGATGATGCCATGCTTTTTATGCACTTATATTCTTTTAGACCTGTGGTTGTCCTCTTATCTACCCAAATTCAGAGACGATCTTAAGCACTTTTTCTTCCATTATGAAATGAGATGAATTGCATTCTATTTATACACATTTTTTCATAAATTTACTAAGCTGTCTACATTAACATATGTGCAAGTGTTTTAAGAACAATCTACGAAGTACATGGTTCCAAGATCCATGATTCGATGTTCATTATCATATTGATCTAACATGATCCATGTCACCATATCCGTGGTTTCTTTATCAAGTACAAGGGAAAGTGGACTCATCTCATGTCCAAGGGTTCCATGGCCTTATCAAGCCAGAGATAAACATTCTACCCAAAAATGAACACAAAATGGGTCATTTGGACCACTTGGTGTTCCAATGCCCATACCATGGCTCCACTACTCAAACTTCCATGTTCTTCTTGCCATGTACCATCAAGGTGGGGAAATAACAGTTTTTGTCTTAGCTGCCTCAACAAAGTTATTTGTTGTAGCCATGTCTTGTTCAATTCTTTGCTATGTGTTGCTCAAGCCACATCTAATGAGTATCGGTTTCATATTCCTTTGTAGAATGTGTTGGGAATCCTTAGGGTTTTGTGCAAAAAATTTAAGGAGAAATCAAGGAAAATTGCATAGTTATGGATTTCATAATCCACCAGTCTCACCTACTAAACATAGCCTTTCAAATTGTCACCCTTATCCACATGCACTTCACTCCCTCTAAATATGGATCTGATTGTTATATTGCTACATCGAAATTTGAAAATGATTTATGATTAATGTTGATCCTTTGTTTTATTTCTCTATGAATTAGTTTTAATGCAGATCAATTAAAGACAAGATAAATGAAACAAGTGGAAAGTTAGGGTTAAGATATTGGTTTCATAATTGAATGCATAAAATTGAAGATGAGTCAATAACCAATTTTGACAACTGTTGAATATCATGCATACGACGAGAGAATAGCCAATGCAAAGAGCTTGCTTAAATATGCATTTCCATTGAATGATTGTTGTGGTGGGAAGATGAGAAAAAGACAAGTGCTTTATGAACATATTCTAAAATTTGGTCATACCGGGATTAGCCCTTTCCCTCAAAATTGTTATCCAAAAAGTTTACAATTGCATAACATGCGAGATGTAGAGGTGCTAAACATAAATGAAGAGGCAACAAATAAAGATGGAGACTTCAGAGCCTTAGATGAAGGGATTGAAGTTGATATAATATTGAATGAGGGCTTCAAGGATGATTGGAAGAAGTTGATGGAGGATGCTTCAAAAACTATGTATGGTACTTGTAAGTTCAGTCATTTAACAACAATTCTTGTACTTCTTAACTTGCAAACGGTGCATGGTTGGACAAAGGAGAGTTTTGATGATTTATTGGCATTTTTACATGAGTTATTACCACCTAAATCCACATTGCCAACAAAACAGAGAGAATGTAAAACACAAATAAGTAAGCTAGGATTAGGGTACGAAAACATCCACACATGTGTGAATAGTTGCGTATTATTTCACAAAAATATTGCAAGTGAGATGGAATGTCCAAAATGTAAATAAGGGAGGTATAAACTAGGTTGAAATCAAATTCAGCTACTATAAAGGTTCTTCAGCACTTTCCACTAATCCCATGGTTTCTTCGAATGTATATATGTTGAGACATTGTTGAGCTGATGCAATGGCATGCCCAAAATAAGAGCACTGATGGAAAACAACGATCTGTGGCATATTCTAATATGTGGATGAAATTTGACAACAGATGACCCAATTTCACCCAAGGTCCTCGTAATATGAGGCTTGGTTTAGCTCTAGATGGTGTGAACCCATTCTTAGATCAGAGTACTAAATGGTCAACTTGGCCGATCTTTTTAATAAATTATAACTTGCCTCCAAGGTTAGCAACCAAACCATTCTTCTTGATGTTGTCATTAATTATACCAGAAAAGAAAAGTGTGACTTCAGATACAATTGATGTGTATTTAGAGCCATTATTTGATGAGCTAGCAGAATTGTGGAAAGGAATTGAAGCAATTAAAATTTTAAGGGATGGTCATTCTATCCAATTCACTTTAAGAGCTTGCTTCTTTATTATTTATGATACATGTCTTCCTGCATATGGCACATTGACTAGTCTAAATGTTAATGGATACCATGGATGTCCGACTTGCATGTTTAAGGATTTTGTGAGACACTTGAGTAGTTTGTGTAAGTGCATTTATTGTGGAAATTGTGCCTACCTTAAAATGGAGCATCCACATCGTCGACAAAAGTCACATTTCAATGGTCAAGAAGAGAATCATGAAGCACCATTGGCAATAACAAGTGATTACATTATTGAGAATGGAGAAAAAACAATGGAGTTTATTAAGGATGGTGGAATGTGTGGTAGTAAAAATGATCCACCTAATAGTAGTGGTGTAAAAAGATTGTGCATATTCTATAAGTTGCCATACTTTAAGCATATATCTATTAGGCATGCTGTTGACTTTATGCATACGGAGGAAAACATAGCTTTTTCTATTATTGAAACTCTTTTTGGTGGATATGATACAGTGTCATCACTCCTAGACCTTCAACAACTAAAGATTTGGTGAAATCTTTGGGTTGAAAAATGTGGTGATGGAAAATATAGAAAGCCTATTGCTCCTTATGTGTGGACAAAGGAAAAACAAGCAAAGTTCTTAAATTTGACGTCTCAGACTTGATTTTCTACTACATATGTAAGTAGTAATATTAGAAGCCTAATTGACAATAATAGCTTAAGAGGCCTCAAGACCCATGACTATCATGTCATAATCGAGGATATTTTACCTATTGTGGTCATATCAAGTTTGGAAAAGGGGCTAATATTGACAATTATAAGGTTGGGCCTAATATTGAAGAGAATGAGTTTGCATGTGCTAGATCCTTCAAAATTTGATAATTTGAGGGAAGAGGTTGTTGAAGTCCTTTGCTTATTGGAACGAGAATTTCCACCAACAATATTCAATATTTCTATGCATCTTCTTATGCATCTAGAAAATGAACTAGAGCATTGTGGCCCAATAAGAATGAGATGGATGTATCCTATATAACGATATATGAAGCTTTTGAAAAAGTTTGTTCGTAATAAGGAAAAACCAGAAGGTAGCATGTGCGAGGGATATTTAATGCAAGAGGCCATAGGTTTTTACACATAGTATATGAAGGATTTTAGCAGTGTCAATCGACGTGTATGGGATCATCATGAAGATTAGAGAGTTGCAAGTGAATTATTAGAAGGAAATGGACATCGCTTCAAGCTATCAAATGAGGAAAGAACTTCGATACATGCCTATGTTCTTCAAAACACATCCACATTTGATAAGTGGCGCAGGTCAATTTTTTTACATGATAATTTATCTATTTAATTTCATCTAATAACAAAATTATTATCATTCTTGACAATATTCTGGACAATCAGGCTTGCGAGAGCTTTATTTAAAGTTAAAGCAAAGATTTGAAGGCTCATCTGAGGGGATTGCTGACCTAGCAAGTGCCACACCTGTTGAGGAGATTCCAGATCTAACTAGTGACACAATTGTTGAGGAGAATGGTGAGCTACCTATCGCCACAACTGTTGTGTCCAATTATGAGGAATCAATTAAGCCTTATTCCTTAGAAAAAACACCAATTATATCTCCTCAAAGGAATGTGCTAGGAGATGAAACTGCTATATCCACAAATATGAGTGGTTTTCCAATGCCTAAAACTAGTTCTGAAGATCCATCACCTTTCATCAAAAGATGTAGAATTATTCAAGGCTTGTATAGGAGCACACAAAGGGAAGCAAAAGAAAGAAAATCAGAAGGGAAGAAGGCTTACGTGGTCGAGGTAATAGATGGCCAACTTGCTAGACCAAATGCTTCAAGGTGGTCCACAGAGTTGGGCACGAGAATAAGGCCTTATTTGGATGTTACCAAATCCAACTTTACAGATCAAGATCCTAGAAATGTTGATCTAGTGATCCAACAAATGGAATTTTTTTTGAGATGGTTGGTGGTAGGATTTCTATTAAATATTACAAGTATAGAATGAGATTTTTGATGAATAATTTTAGGCATAAATGCAGGAAATTAATCTTGGATGGAAAAGATAGGGAGAGCAACTTGAATCCCAGGCAATGGGAAGATTTGAAGGAAAGTATGTGTGCTGAAGACTTTTTGGAAAAGAGTGCAAGAGGGAAGAAAGGAAGAGATCTTGTGAAGGGTCGATATTTTTTTGGGTCGGGGAGGGTTGAGAGCCAAACAACACATATGTGTAAGTATATGGTGTTTTTGTTGAATAGTGTACATTGTGTTCTTCCTTTTTGATTTGTCTATATTTCCAATACATTGTGTGTTGACAATGATTTGTAAGTTGAAGGAACTAATAGAGAACCCAATTTGAGTGAAATGGCTCAATATATGGCAGACTTAGAAAATTCTAAAAAAGAGAGGTCCTTGCCATATGTTGAAGTCGAGATAAGAAAAACAAGAGGCCCATCTACTGTTGAAAACATTAGTGAGTATTATAACATTGCAATGATCGTTGTATAATTGGGTTGTCAGAGAAGATGCCGACCATAGCCTCCTCCATTGAACCTCTTGTTGTTGCATTCAAATTAAATGAGGGAAGGACTATTGATTCAAATGAGGTAAGCTAATTATCATTCCCTTCCAACCATTTATTCACTTGATATTTTAATATATGGATGTTATTTATCCATTTCACATCACTCACGAAGCCTCTTTTTTTAAATGTAAATGCCTGTGAATCATAGGAAAAAACCGTAATTCTGGGTGGTGCAACAATATTGAAAGACCCAAAAGATGGCCATGAACATGCAAAGGTATGTACTAAATCAATTGGTATACTAGAAGGCATGAAGTCTTATATCTCAGAATATGGTTTAATTGGTATATTGTTTTGTTTTTTACAACGCTCAATAATTCTAAGGGGGCATGAATTACTCCAGGAAGGTGAAACTGTTAAAATATTGGATCCATATGACGGTGCTATTGTCGACATTGGATGAATTCATTCAATTTCTGTGATCCATGGAGTGGCACTTGGTCCTGAAGATGAAAATGTCAATTTCATCAATGTCACAAGTAACATTCCACTTCCATATGAAGATAAAATAGATGGATGTCTCTGTTTGAAGGAGAAGGAAAGGAGTTTCATTCAGTGGCCAAAGAAGTATTTGGAGAAGTCATCAAACTAGATGATTTTTATGTTCTTGTCCCAAATATTGATGTTCTTGAAGTTCATGTTGTTGAGAGTATTGGCTAGTAATGGCTTCTTTGTCTAGTAGTACCCCTTGTCTAGGCAGTATAATTCTATTTGTTTTCTTATACAAGGGTGTTGGATGTTGTTGGGTAACTCCATATCTTATCGTTATTTTATATGCTGGTTTGAAAGTGATTACTTTATTGGTATTATCTGATAGATATGTTGTATTGCAGTCACTAGAAGTGTTTCATAGTTGCTTCACTTCTGTCTTGCGTAATGTTATACATGGTATAGATATTTTTGAAAACCAAAATTCTTTCCATAGTGTTGAATCAACGTGTATGTGATAACAATTTCTTTTTCCTTTTGCACATTTATAATTTTATTGCATGTACTGTTGTTATTGATTGTCCTAGGATGCTTCAACTTTAACACAAGGACCTTTGGGAGTGTTAAGTTGAAAGAAATACAAATTATGTTATATATGTTACCACGTTGTTTTCTCCGTTACGTATGATGGTTTAACTCGTTCATTAATTTATTACTACTGTTGTTATTGATTGTCCTTGGATGCTTCAAATTTAACACAAGGACCTTTGGGAGTGTTAAGTTGAAAGAAATGAACTTCATTATACGATGATGATAAAACTTAGAATTATTGTACATAACATGTATGGACTATATACCTTGAGAGAGAAGCTAAAAGTTTGACCCTTGGTCTTGTGGGTAAAAGGGTTGTTTCCCCACCTTGATTGTACACCTCGGCCTTGTGGGTGAAAGGGTTGTCTTCCCACTTTGTTATGACCACTTTTGTTGACCTTCTTCCTTGTGTTGAACCTTGTTGGTCCTTATGCTAGCGCCTCCCTCTCCTAGTGTGGTACCTTAACCCTTTTGTCATGATGATTTTAAATTTATTGTTATCTGCTCCTTTTCACCCTCCTTGAGGCTGCTACTATGTATGGAACTGTGTCATAGTATGATGGACGTGCTAGAGTGTGGGTAAAGGATACCTATCCACATTTGAAAGGAGCTTCTATTTGCTTGATGCATGTCTATCCTAAAATACTGTCATTTATTGCAACAATGGTATTGACAGTTCATCCTCATTTCTATACTTTTTTTATTAATACCTTGTAGTTTATATTTTTCCAACTCTACCCTACAACTACCTCTCTCTCTCTCTCTCAGGTATGTCCATTGTTTCGTTAGTGACTTCTCTCCTAAGAGACAAAATGTGATCGTAATATATAGCTGAGTATATAAAGGAATGTCTAAACCACATTGTTTTCTCCTTTACGTATGTTAGTTTAACTTGTTTATTAATTTATTACTACTGCTGTACTATTTGTGTTTCTGGTATTGTTTTAGAAATTTATGCATTGAAGTACAAATTTTTTAATTTTTTCTGCTCCAAACCCAAATCTGTGTACTTACTAAACTAACAGGTTATAGATGCATGTTCTACACGATTTAAGCAAAGGATTGTGTTCACCAAAGTACCAATTGAATATGGCAGCCTTAACCCATCTAGTCATACATGAATCCCCATATATTCAATTGTTTTTTTCTTTTTAATCCATTTATAATTGTATTGCATGTGCAGGAATAAAATTATTCCAAGTATTTTCTATTTGAGCAGGTTGAATAGACACCACTTCTTTTGTTGTTCATGCAGACATTTATTCAAGGAATTGGTGCATTTCATGCTCTGGTGAGTGACATGTCTATATTTTTGCTTCTAGTGGATTACGTAGGGTACTTGATTCTTGTTATATGTTGTTGTAACTTATCTAAAGTTGTAGTTGAGTTAGTTACATGTGTCTATTGCAGCTCTAGTTGTTGATATATTATCAAAAACAATCTTTTTTAATGTTGGTGTAGTTAGTTTTGACAAGCACACAAGAGTTACAAGTGGATATGTGGCTAGGCTGATTTCTATATTGAATGGGTTTTTAGCATTATCAAATACATAAATTCATTTTTTTGAAAATCTTGTAGAATAATTGAATTTATTACTAATATGTTGTAGAATGTTATAGATGATGAAAGCTTTAAATACTATAAGGTCCAAGGTATTTTGCCATTCATTGTATCATACAACAAGATACAAACCTTATGTCGGCTATGATGTCTTGGTTGGGTTTGTGAAGGTATTGAAAGGTCTAAACCACATTGTTTTCTCCTTTATGTATGCTAGTTTAACTTGTTCATTAATTAATTACTATTGCTGTTATTTTTTGTCCTTGGTTGCTTCAACTTTAACACAAGGACCTTTGGGAGTGTTAAGTTGAAAGAAATGAAAATTATGTTATATATGTTACCACATTGTTTTCTCCTTTATTCATGCTAGTTTAACATGTTCGTTAATTTATTACTACTACTGTTATTTATTGTCCTTGGATGCTTCAACATTAACACATAGACCTTTGGGAGTGTTAAGTTGAAAGAAATGAAAATTATGTTATATATGTTACCACATTGTTTTCTCCTTTACGTATGCTAGTTTAACTTGTTCGTTAATTTATTACTACTGCTATTATTTATTGTCCTTGGATGCTTCAACATTAGCACATGGACCTTTGGGAGTGTTAAGTTGAAATAAATGAAAATTATGTTATATATGTTACCACATTATTTTCTCCTTTACGTATGATAGTTTAGCTCATTTGTTAATTTATTACTACTGCTGTGATTGATTGTCCTTGGATGATTCAACTTTAACACAGAGACTTTTGGGAGTGTTAAGTTGAAAGAAATGAAAATTATGTTATATATGTTACCACGTTGTTTTCTACTTTATGTATGCTAGTTTAAATTGTTCGTTAATTTATTACTACTGATGTTATTGATTATCGTTGGATGCTTCAACTTAACATAGGCACATTTGGGAGTGTTAAGTTGAAAGAAATGACCTTCCTTATACGATGATGATAAAACTTAGAATTATTGTACAAAAAACCTATGGATTATATACCTTGAGAGAGAAGGTAAATTTTTTACCCTTGGTCTTGTGGGTAAAAGGTTTGTTTCCCCACCTTGATTGTACATGTCGGTCTTGTGGGTCTTGTGGGTTTTGTCTATCAAACAATATTTCTTATCCCTTGACTTTAGGCATGTCTACAGGGAGCAGAATATGAGTGCATACCGCTTATCCAAGGAAGCACTTAATATGAAGGCTGGTCTTCTCTCCTTCTCAGAACTTTGGGAAGGAGAAATTATTGAGGAAGGCTTGATACAACTCTTTTAAGAGTTTTTTTTCCAGTGTTTGTGGCATACTCATTTTTTTCCCTTTTTGATTATTTGACTCTTTATCCTGTCCTCTTGTATTAGCTGGGGATATATTCTTGTTTTGATCCCCCTAGGGTGTGTTTGTTCCACCCAAGATGCCTCCTGGATAAGCTGTTTGGGCTCATTATGTTCTCCTTGTGGTAATGCTTTTTTAGTCTTTCTTTGGGATTTTGAGTTTTGTCCCTCTCCTTGGGAAAGTGTATGTTCTTCTTCCATCTCCTTTGGAATGGATTTATGTCATGACATTGTACCAGTTACCTTTGATTCATTTTGAATATCAAGGAACAACTATTTTTCTTCTGAAAAAAAAGTACACCTAGTCTCCCTATACCACTTATTTCATGAATGCTTTCTAGGTTTAAAAAAAACCCTACCTACCTACCTATGCTTTGGTATTATAACCAATATTATCAGGAAAAAGTTATCAATTCACAGTAAACCAAGAAACTTACCTGAGATTTTGTAAGGGAAGAATGTGATGTTGACTCTAGATCTGCAGAATTCGTGGCATGCCTCTTCAATAGCCTCCATGTTCTCTCCAATGCTCTTTTATCCATGGCAACACTAACAATTAAATACCAAAATTCTAAACCCTCAACAATTGTGAATAGGCATCACAATTTCCTCAACGGGTATAAATGGTGGCCTAATAAATGCACAAAAATGGCCTCCAGTCCCAATTCACAACTACTTTCCCCTTAGAACCCACCAAAAATCCTCCCCACCAACCAAACACAAAATATTTGGCGCCAACGGTCTCTTGGATTGGTTATTTGCCACCAACGGTCTTCTTGGACTGGTTATTTGGATCCAATGGGATGCTTGAGTAGTCATCTACGGAATTGGAGGATGAAATTTCCATGAGTTTAGGAAAATAAACCATGAATGTCGTCAAACAGAGGTGGGTTGAGAGCTGGTGGGTTAAGAGCTGCATTTGCATATAGATTTTTTGTTTTAGTTATATTTTCATGTATGTGTTTTATTTTTATTTTATTATATTGTGTTGGATCTTGTTGGCATCTTGCTAGGGCAGGCCATGTTCTTTACTGAGCCTTTTATATTGAACTACGACCACCTTTGAGGTTGACAGTATTGATATGTGACCTTGTGGTCTGTATTTGACTCACTTTGCCCTAGAACTACCTATCTATCTATCTCTCAGGTATGTCCATTATTTAGTTAGTGACTTGTCTCCTAAGAGACAAAGTGTGATCATAATATGTATCTGAGTATAGAAATTAAGGAAGTTCTAAACCACATTGTTTTCTTCTATTTGTCCATTTATAATTTTATTGCATGTTCTTGACTAATTATATTCATACATATCCTAGGTAATTGTAATTGATGGATGTACATAGCGTTGATATATGGTAATCCTGGCATGGTTTGGAGGAAAATGGGTCATAGCATCAACTCAATGGATAATTAGTTTTGACATTGAGGAATCACTCATATTTCCTAGCAATAATTGAGATTTAGGTGGCCCTTGCATGCCACTAGACGTTTGTGCATAATGCTGTGGCATCTGATAGGGACCATATGTGCAATATGAAGTAGCTAGCAGACTATTAAAAGTAGCACCTTACAAAGGACTGACACTATGGGATGTTATACCAGAACCATTGTTATCAGAATAAGGATAATAAGGCAATGATGATATAGGCCTAGTTGGAGCACTCCATGATGGATGTGCATAATCATCAGAATGGATGAGAAATCTTGGTGGTTTTCTTATCAAAAGTGTAAAGACCTTCTGTAGGTCCCACCCCGAGGCTAGAAGGAAGCCATCCTAGCAACCTTACAGCCAAAGTTTTTCCTTCCAACCTGTAACCATTCATACATGAAGTAGCTTGAACAACACAATGGATGTCATCAAATTTTACAAAACCATAACCTTTACTTGAACCATTCACATGGTCCCTGATGACTTTGGCTTCAAATATTCTACCAAAAGAAGAGAACTGATTAATTAGTTGTTCTTCATCCACCGTGTGCATCACCTTCTTTATCTGTTTGTTGGTTGAATGAAGTTATTAAAAATGGTTTCACAAACATTGTTGGTATTTATTATTGTTTCAATGAGAAACTTATGGTGAGAATGTTTCAATAGGCAAGAAAAAATATAAACCTAAGAATAACATATATTTTGAACTGTTAGACTTATTTTCAATTTATTTTTTACCAGCATCTCTCCCCCTGTCAATCAGCACTCTTCAAGGTGCAAATTGTTGTACTCCTTCAAACATGCCAAGCTCCCTTTTTCATGTAAACTGATTTCTCCCCCTATATGATAAACTACAGAGACTGATATTTTTGTGAAAGCAAGCTGTTTATCCACCTTAGGTCTAGCTTCCCCTAAAAAAATACATCCACCTTGTATTTGAACTACTTGAGGAGCTTCTCAACTATTGTTGAAATTTTCTTTCAAACTGCATGTATCTTGGCATGGTGTTGCGGGCATTTATGTAACGATTGCAGACATTTCTTCAAGGTGTGGCTAGCATTTTCTGAGGTGTGTGAACTTCTACGGGCATTTACTTATGTTGGGATTTCATTGATGACCCCATCTATTGTTCAACCATCAGTCCAAGAAGTTGACACTCATCATTAACCTATTAATGTCAGAATGATATGATACAAGCTGTCTCCATAGACTGCAGACATAATTTTTAAGGCCTAAGTATGTTTTTACAAAGAATACCAGTCATTCCTTCATAGATTGCGGTTATTTCAGCCATTTTTCGATCTCCTTCAAACTCTTATCAACCTCCTGTGTGCATTTTTAGTCAGTGATACATGCATTACAAATTTATCAGTCTTCTAACATATTTATTCTTGTTTGTATGTAACTTGCTAAAGTCCGCGGGCTTTTCTTCATGTCTTACGAGCATGAAGAAATTATATTGGAAACACCCAAAAAATAAATTATATTGATTTATTCAATTCTCCCAATTCCTTAAAGAGTTTTGGCTGCTCAACCACGATGTCTGTGGGCATTTCCAATTCGTAGCGGGAATCAACACATGTGGGCATCCCATTTGACTGCCAACATCTATTTTGAGTGTTGTGTGCATTCTAAGCTGATTCTCTAGACTCCATGGGATTAATTTGGACTGATATTATGCAGACATGCATCTCTTCTAACCAGGCGGTCATTTCTTCCATATATTTATGGCAGTATCACTATGCCTATGGGTACTCTAATTATACCAAGTAGACAGTTAAGCCTGTGGGCATAAATCCTTCTCCAATGTTTGATAGAGATCATGCATCTATAGCTTCACAAGTTTGTATCTTGGATGAACCAATTCCAACGATATATCTGTAATTTCAAAGTGCATGCCTTTGATTGCATCCACTTCCCAGGTGGGCATATTGTGTGCATGCTTCCTACGTGTATTTTATTTGAGCCTAGCAACAATTTTAATAGGTATACGGCATTTTGATGGACATTTGCACAATTTGTATATGGACATTTCCAAGGTCATGTTTAGTTCTTAGATTGGCGGGCATTTTGAGATTACGTGTGTAGGTCATTCAACAGAAAAAGGCATGCATTACTAGAATGTTAGGACGACATATTTTTGTGAATATTTTCTCCAGGTGTAGACCTCTATCTTCATATTTTGTGGGCATATTTTCATACTATCCAACATCCTTTCTAATCATATCCCTTGATAGTAGGTCATTGTTGTATATGTTACCACATTGTTTTCTCCTTTACGTATGCTAGTTTAACAGTCTTTGGAGAGGTATTATCATCTGAAACTCCAAAGAGATAGTCTGGTGGAGGAGGGTAGTATTTTCTTCTGCAAAACTGATTATATGAGAGCAAAAAAATCCACCTTCTAGAGCTATATGGAGCATTGATGCCTGTCATGACTCTCTTCCATTCAATAGTTGGTGCACAGTAAAGTTCCACCCTTGTACAAACAATACAACATAACTTATTAGTGTGAATCAAGATGAGTTCAAGAAATATGGAAAAGCGCCTTAAACAAACAAATTACTAAACACATAACATGCTAACAAGCACCTTAAAACGAATCCTTTTATGATGCCATACATTCCATTTTCAGAAAGTTGTTTAAAGTCACCTCGAAACAACATAAAGCTCTGCAGATGCCATTCTTAACTGTTCCCATTAATTCAATGAGTTTTCAGTGATAGTGACTTCAAATATTTGAAATTAAAAGATAAGTATACCCAAAGGTAAACTCAACCACAACAAAGTTTGAAAAATTAAGATGCCAAAGAGCAGTTGTAAATGTATATTTGACCTATTGAACTTAAAGTCTTAAATTCTTAAATAGCAGTTGTAAATGCATAGTTGATGAAAGAGCACATAGCCATTCAATATGCTGCCATTCAACATGCATCTAGTAGAATTGCTACAAGTTCCATGCAGGTAACGACCTTCTTTAAACAATATCATTTCAGGTACTGTTGGGTAAAATATATGCTATCTAATTCAACACTTAATTGTTAACCTGGGAAGGTAGCTTATGAGATGCAAACACTATATGTGTAGGATTAAAGCTTATTCTAATCTAAGCTAACTAGATATGCAAATGCACTAATCATGCAACTACATGCATGACTATCATGAATTAAATGCAGGAATCCAATCTATTCTTATGAAAGTAGAGAAAATATTTAACAACTTGAATTCAAATCTAATCTACTCTTATGCTAATCTATTCTATTCTATGAAATCGCAACAACTAATATAGGAAAGCGTTCACTTGGTCCGAAAACAATATAATCTAATGAAAGTAAATCTAGCTATTCAAAACATGCAACAATTCAACTAAACTATTTCATGAATGCATGAACTATATGCTTATGCAGGGTTGCAAATCTACTTAACCATGCGAATAACTATGAAAGCAAATACTAAAATTAATTACAAAAGCAAATCTGAAACTAATTACTGTAAAACAGAAAATTATGCTACAAGTGAAAAGAGCAATTAATCTATCTATTCTATGAGCGAAACTACTTTATATTTTCAAAAGAGCAAACTAACCAACTATCCTACTCTAGTTATCGAACTCAATGCAATCGTATAAAGCAGATTGAAACACTAATCTAAGGACCAAGTGTAAACAAATACTTTGCGAGAAATCATAAACTAATGTAAGCAAACTAGTTTAACAAATCTAGCCTAATTAACAACTAATTTATGAACTTGAAATGTTTAATACTAAGAAACCAAAAGAAACCAAAATACAAAACATATTAAGGTGAAATGAGGTGAAAGATAGGAACAAAAATTAATAAATACTTTAAACAATCTAACATATGGTCCTAAAGACAAACATAACCATTATCTAACTACCACAGTAGAAACAAAATCAAAGAGCTAAAGAAACAGGCTTAAATCAGTCTAAAAACACCAAGGGCCGAATGAAAGGCTGGATAACAGACTGGAACACAGGTCTGAATGACAGTCTGGACAGGCAGTCTGAATGAAAGTCTGTGAAAACAACAAAATTTAAGAAATAGTTAATCTAAATGATTTCGAGATCAGCTGATTCATGCACATGGTAACAAATTTGATCAGAGGGATAACGTAAACTAATTCATAATTATAAAAAGAACTTGCTTCCTCACATAAAATGAAATAAACTGTAATGTAATTGAACTGAATTCAAAACTAGATTAGGGATGACATAATTAAATCTAACTACAACTAAACTAAATTTGCAGAATTAAACAAACTAAATTCTATTTACTTGCAACCATGAAATCAAACATAAAGCTGGAAAACAAACTAGAAACAAAGCGAAGCGCGCAACCGGTTATTTACTTCTAGAAATGAAACTACATTAATCCACACAACAATATAATGTGATCTAAGCTACTGTAAACAATAACATAATCGATTACAGTAAATCAAATTGCATAAACAGATTATAAAAGAAACTATACTAACTGCGAGGAAAGATATGACAAAAAAATACACAAGAATGAAATCAAATGCAAATGGGCAAAACACAGAGGTCTGTTCGGCAAGGTTTTTCTCCCTATCTGTTAATATTTTTCAGAAACTGCACATGAGTAGGTGTAAATGGGTCCATTTGGGAAGTGGGTTTTGAACTGTTTCCCAAAATTCCTTATGGTTTGCTCACACTAGGCTCCCAAAATTTACCTCCTGAATTGATAACATGAATGTGATTGATATTCATGAATTAAAGAAGATGGAAAAGGTGCAAACGTAATATGCTTGAACAGAAACATGAAAGGACAAATAGCAAAGGTAAATGAGCAGCAATGCAAAAGGAAAATGGCAAAGTATAAACACGATGGACAAAAATGCAAAGGAAAGATAGTAAATGGGCAGAAACATAATAGAAAAATGTAAAGAACATAGCATAAATTAAAATACAGAAACAAAATTACTTAGTTGACAAACACAAACACAATTGAACAAGATCGATCTTGCACACACATAAATGCACACTTGTCGCTGAGGGGCCCTCTCAGGTGACAGTGGCTTCACATTCACGAACTAATCAGTCACCAACGCATAAAAACGAATTTGAACAAGAAGAAACAATTCAATATTATCAAAAATGGATTTGTACAATAGCAACCCATCTCCAAACCTCTAGGGTCTAATTTATACATGAACAACTAAGTGGGGAAGGATAGTGTCGAATCCCCCAATTCCCTGAGCTGTTACAACTAGTTCTAAATTTAGAAAATGACCAACCACGATTTCTGGAAAAGTTAGTTTCAGAGAACCACGATTTGCTCCCAAATGGCTTTGAATTTTGCAAAATTTCCTCATGGTGACTGAAATGGGCCTGTTCTGCACAAAATCCATGTGCTAGAATTTTCAATTTCACCTTTGTTTTCCTAAAAATATATCCCGAAAATCTGTTGTCTGTTAGAAACACGTGGTCAGAATGGGCGCCTGTATGAGCGTTCGAATGACCTATAACTGAAATTTTGTTCATAAATCCGGATTCTGAGTGGATTTTCTACTGGTTTGTTGGACACACTGACGACTGGGTGCTGGGTTGTTGAACTGTATGCTGGATTCATGCCTCCTTCATGTGATTCTTAAATCCATTTGGTGTGAGTTAACTCATGACCTGGACATAAAAACAATCCATTACATTAAATCAAACTTAAAACAAATTAAATCCAAACTCCACATGTTATTTTATTAAGTTAATGTTTGATGTGGAATAAAGTGATTATGAGGTGGCTCAATATTCTAAGTTAAAATCTTTTTCCATTTCATAACTTTCACATTTTTTTAAATTAGTTTGGAACGTATCAATTCACTTTGTTTATATTATTAAATTTCCATAATTTATCTTCTATATTTACTTTGTCATTATTGACATTAATTCTATTTATAAATGTTTCCTTTGGATTTAAAATAGTTATTTTTTTATTAAAAGGTAGAAAATATATACTTTAATATTTTGTCTTTTTAACAAGGCTCTGGTAACTAATGTTTCTGATTTGCATAAGCGGCTCAACAGGATTACCGAGAATCGGAAGACACGGGTAAGCCAAACCAGTAAACTAAAATGCAATAAAATCCAGTGCAGAACTCATGATCAGAAGAAAGGCCAGATAGGAGTATCGAAATGCTTACGACTTACACAATTATTGCATTTAATACATTAAAAATAACATATTAGGCTCACTTTACATTTACGAGATTTAATTAATAAAACAAAGTAAAATATAGCCTTATCGAAAATAGATGTATTAAATTTTGGTAGATAGGATGGGAAATTAATGTAAATAACATCAAGGTTTGGATTATGAAATGGACCTTTCCTTTCTATAATATATATAATAAAGTATAGGAAAACAAGCACCAGAAAGTGTATAAGACTATGATCCTTGAAGGAAGCAAAGCAAATAAAACAACGTTGGTGTATTTTATTAGAAGTTAGTGTAAATAATTTGTGCATCCACAAAATATTAACGTAGTGAAAGATTATTTTGTTTTGTTGCAACTTGGTCACCATCTTGTGGAGTTGACCATCTCTTAGGTTTCCCAAGTACAATGCAAGTTGGTTTGATACCATTTACTCGATCTAGTGGAACTTGATTGGTAATCAGTAAATGAAGTTGAAAGAGAATCCAAAAGGAGTCTTGGATTCTCGAGAGTTAATGAATTATGTGAAAATGATACGGCATGTGCTACCATGTATAAGCATATTCTATTAGACTTGGTGAATAACAACCAGATGGGAATTCTTGACCTTGATGACTTGGTACTATTGGCTTGCAAGATTAGATCAAATAAACAAACAAGAGGCATTGCTTTATTTTGTACTCTAGTTGGTTGGGCAACTTATAATTTACATGGAAATAATTCTTTTGGACCAATATATACTTCTCTCACAATCATGCAAAAATATGATCATGAAAATATAAAATCTTTGTAATAAGTATCCATAGAGAAGTGTTGATGATGGTCTAATATCCATTGCAAGGATCCTTTAGCCCAACATTATCATTGTCTCACAGTCAAGACAAGGGGAAATATTCCTAACATCCACAAGGCATCTAGCATGGATTAGAATTACATCGCTGACATGATGTGACATGGAAAATGAATGCTTTTAGTAAGGAAATCTGTTTGGTAAGGTCAAATGGAGGGACGTTGAAAATGATAGAGAAATCCATATTGCCATTGATTGTTGGAATAATAAGTTGGAGTTGAATATATCTAGAAATATTATAGATTAGTTTCTTCTTGATGTTTTTTATTGTCTTCTTAGATTCTTGTAAATGTTAGGTTTCTAAACAATTTTTGTATAGTCAAATTAAATGAAGTTTCACAATGTCCAAAGACTATTTTATTGTTCCCTTGTAAGAAGAACTAACAAAATTCTTTCCCAACAATGAAAAAACTAAAAAGGGAAATAAAATGTAAAGTTAGAAAGGCTAGCATAGGGTTTAGGATGAATTAAAGGCTGCATGGCAGCCTTATTAGGGATATTATGGTAAAGACAATTTATTGTGAGAATTTCTTGCCTTACATTTAGAAGACAAATGGCTAAAGTTGAAAGGAGAGCTATAAACAATCCTGGGTTGGCATATACATTTTTCTCAGGGAAAGTTATTTTTCATCTTATGTATTTGTTTTCTTTATGATCTTTTTCATTATATGAGAAAAAACTATGGACCAGATATGCCAGAATTAAAATACAAGTTTTACTATGGCTTAGAAGTCTTAGCATGAGACTTGTTTTATTCCCTTTTTTGTTTTTATTTCCATTCCTGATACATTGCTAATCAGGAAGGAGCTTCCTACCTCCACACATTTGAAAGGAGCTTCTATTTGCTTGATGTATGACTGTCCTAAAATACTGTCATTTATTCCAGCAATGGGATTGAAAGGTCATCCTCATTTCTAGACTATTTTGATTAATACCTTTGAGGTCTGTATTTGTCTCACTCTACCCTACAAATACCTATCTCTCTCTCTCTCAAGTACGTCCACTCTTTCGTTAGTGACTTGTCTCCTAAGAGACAAAGTGTGATCGTAATATATTTCTGAGTATAGGAATTAAGGAAGGTCTAAACCACATTGTTTTCTTCATTTTGTCCATTTATAATTTTATTGCATGTGCTTGACTCATTCTGTTGTACATCTATGAGACTCTGCAGCCAATAGACATGTATAGTAAATTACTACTTTCATGTTTTCAATTTCTTTTTGTTTTGTTAAAACAATGTCATTCCAAGTGGGCATTTTGGAAAATTTGAACAATTGTGGGAGATTTGCTAGTTCCCCTTCAAGGTATAAATGATAGTGGGATTGACATAGTCTATCTTAAACTCTTATTTTATTTTATTTATATATCAATTTGAACATGATCTATTGCCTTGATTGCAGGTTAGTGTTTGTTGTAATATCCCTATTTTGACCCCTATTGCATTAAAATTGTACATGATATAAATATCATTATTAAATCATGGTGAGGAGCTCAAGGACAAGGCCCCACCATGGATTTAGTGTTTTATGTATTGGAAATTAAAATCGATGCATATGGTTATCGTGCTATCTAGACACATTATAAAATGAGACATCATGCAAATATGCAATTTAATAAAATACCCACAACTAGCTATGCAATGCAACAAAGAGATGGGGGGCGCATGATTTCACAAGGAATAGGGAGGAAATCTATTCAAACCCTTGAGCCAATAGTGTTGATCCAAATTTTAATAGGAGAACCCATAAAAATCTCAACTACCCATTTTTTCTTATGCACCCAATCATTTATTTCTTCCAGAAGTTGGTTGAGGTAGTTAATTCATTGGGAATGGAAGAGTACGGTAGTCAAAATTCGTATTGGGGAAGCCATCAGTTTTGGAAAATTGTGTTTTTGCTTATTGGGAAAGTAAATGCCTAGAAATGCATGCCCATTCCATTCTTCACCTATGTTTTCCTCTTCCTCACGCAGCTGGAGCAAGCGCGACGTTTTCCTTCACGTTTTTTTTGATGTTTTTCCTTCATCTTCCATGGTTGGGAAATCCGTTTTTGGTGTTGCACAGTTGATGGGAGAAGAGATCCACAAATTGGGGGTTTGAAGAGGTCGTTTTTACCCCTTTGAAGCTCATAGGCATTTCTGAAATCATATTTTCTCTCCCAGGGTTGTTTTTCCTTTTACCAATTCGTTTTTGGTTCCTAGGATGTTTTTCCTCATACCAACACTTGTGTTTGTTGTTATGTGCATCATTGTTTTGGTTTGAAAGAATTAGGAGTGGAAGAGGCCCATAATTGGCTTGATAAACTTAGTGAAGAGAGGAACCTCACTAAAGGATCAAGAGGGGCTGGCTAATCTTCTATGCACACCCTGAAGAGCACTGGAAGGGAAGGTATGGCCTGAGGGACTATGTAGCAGTGAAGGGAATACTTCCTTATGTTGGGTGTGTAGGTATTGTGGAGGAAAATATAGATAGATATTGTGGAGGTGTACATAGCTCTGTGGTTGATCTCACTAGCTTATCAATTCTACCTTTCCACTGCCTTAGCATCTTGATAAACCCAAATGTAGATTGGCTTGGCTGAAGCTTGTTGTGTTTTTGGATATGTGTGAGCCCGTAGTCCCCCCTTGCCTTGTGGAAATCATGTCTAGCTCGGGGTTGGTAGTTGTGCTGAGAGATTGATGAGCACAATTGGCCTATGGTTGGGTGGAACGTTGCAGTGACATATCTAGTTGTGGGACAACTCATTTACAAGATAAGTTCTCTCTTGTATTTTCTGTCTTAATCCTACAATTATATTTGTTTTATGAATTATTATGAACATATGAATGTGTTGAATGAGATTTTCTTCAGCAATATATTATTGCATTATGCATCTGCATATGTATGTTTTATTTCAATGCATTTCTGTTTATGTTCATGGGGCTAGATCCCTCGTTGTGATGATAACAGAGCAGTTAGTCGCGTCCTCTCCTCGGCAAGAGAGATGAGGGGGGGGGGGCATGACAGTTGGTTAAGTCACCTCTGAATAAAATGATCACATAAGTATTCATACTTATTGTCAGCAAGAAAACTCGAATTTATTGTTTCTAATATTTCATTTCATTTCATTTCCATTTATCTAGTAGCTAATAGTACTTAAAGTTAATGCCCATTCTTCTTGATGTGAAATGGAAGTAGTTGTATGTTTCTTTTTACTATTCTATATAAATTTTGGGTGATGAGTTGCTCCATTTTCACATCCTTTGATTTTATATAAGCTCAAATTCTCCTTTCCATGACATCATCCACCACTAACTTCGAGTTACTTATGAATTTTCAGTCAAGTTCAGATATCTTGGCATGACTCTGGATGAATCGGTAGATAGTTTAACATTGGACGCATGCTTGTCATTCCTATAAATTTCTGGAAATTTTGCATTTTGCATCATTCAAGCATACAATATAATGATTATCAAGTTACTATAGATACATAATGACTTACCTTGTAATAGGCCTTCAAGTCTTTCAAATGCATTTATTAAGTGCAAGAAGGACTTGAAGGACTAGTAAAAGATAAGCCATTATGGATCTATAATAACTTGATAATCATTATTTTGTATTCTTGAATGATGCAAAATTTGTTTGAATATCATAATTATCAAGTAATAACTACTTCTCAAAGGGTGCTAGCTTAATGGTAGAGCGCCTACCTAATTATGGGCAGGAGGTTGGTGGTTCAATTCCTTCGTGCCCTATCATAAATTTGTGACTACAAAAATGACTAAATTCACATATATACGACTATTAGTAGCTAATTTCCCCTATCTTATAGCGTGACTAACGTTTAGTCGTATTTAGCTTAGTCATTAATATGCTATCATCTAGTAGTTTATTTAGTCATATATTTGGTCATTAATTGCTGCAATCAATGACTAAATCAGTGACTAAATCAATGACTAAATCCGTGACTAAATCTGTGACTAAATCCGTGACTAAATCAATGACTAAATCATTGACTAATAAGTCAATCTATTAATGACTAAGTGAAATACGACTAAGTTAGTCAAGTTATAAGATAGTGGAAATTAGCTACTATTAGTCGCTGACTCAAAAATTGTCGTTTATAACCGGATTTTAGTCATTATTTTCTCATTTTGCACTAGTGGTAGCTAAGTTGAAATCGTTGTGCATAATCCTCCAAGGATTCTTTCTCTCCATGTTGCATTCTAAAAATATTGTCTCTTGTATCTTTAGCCTTGCAGTAATCTCTATATTTATCCAAGAACGCCTATTTCATTTGATCCCATGTGAACTTATGCCATTTCCTTTTAGGATCATGAACCATCTAAGTGCTAAGCCTTTTAGAGTTGAAATAAAAATTCTAAGATTTTGAGCATAAAGGGTGTACTTGAAGGATCTACATGTTACTTTGAATTCAAATAGGAAGGTATCTGGATCTTTTGAGGTCAAGCCATGAAAGTTTGTAATATTAGCAGGGTTGATGTTTTTAATTTGAGAATCTCCTTTGGGAAGGCTAATGGGAAAGTTAAAGAGTTCCTTGGGTTCTTCCTCTTATTTAGCAATCAAAGAATCTAAAGCAAATAAATTATCTCGGTCAGGGTTGTAACTAGAATCGACTTCGTCAGAGCTAGGAAAGAGTTCAAAGTTAAAGCTTTATGAGCTAGTTTCACTCATATTCTGGTTAGTTAAGAAACGCCCAAGTACGTCCCTCCATCGTCTAGTCATCCATGGTAGACAAGATTTTGGTTATGGACTTTTGTTTTGTGTGTTTTTTTTAAATGGGTTTATTTTCTTTTCTTAGAGTTCTAGCACCTCCCTGACAACGACGCCAAAAAGTGGTGGTATTCGAATATGCTTCCCTTTTATTGGTTCGCAAGTAAGGAGTCCTACTTTAATTATCAACCAAGGGACATACAAACTCAAGAGGTGCTGGCATTGTGTGTGCAACTATTGAGAGGTTTTAATTCAACTAGGATTTTAACCTATGAAATTCAAGAACAAACTTGAAGTAAAAATGAGCTACCCTAGAAAACAATTGAATTCATAATCTATAAAAGAAAAATATTCTAATCTATGAAAGTAGGGAATTTACTCTATGAAAGCATAAAATATACTTTATGAAAGCATGAAATATATTTTGTTAAAGCAGGAAATAATTGATAAGCATAAAAGACGATTCTAAGGAAAATATCTAATTTGCATCAATGAAAGTTACTTCTATGAAAGCCGAATTATTTCAATCTAGAAATTCACCAAAGGCTACTCTTAAGGAAAAAGTTGGAATACAAACTGATTAATTGGATTATTTCAAATGCATGTAAATATATATTTGTCAAATCACATTACAGGGTGGACTTTTAGGACTACATATGATATACGAAATAACTACATAAGTTTTTCTATGCATCTACACATGAAAACAACGTTTTTTTCAAGGTTTTGACTACAACTATAAATTAGACTCGTGATTATTTCAAATTATTAAAATTAACTGCTAACTGGAAAACACGAATGCATTCTAATTCAAATTTAAATAAACACAAGACTCTTGTTTTATGCAGTGAGAGGGGCCACCTCACAACGTGTGACAAGAGTTAAAACGAATTATGAACTCACAGGTTGCATGAAACACAAATATGGCATTAGCTGATTCAAAAAGTAATTGTTCCAAAAGTACAACTAAACTGTTGCTGAAAAGTTAAAAAACAAAAGTTTGCTACTGAAACTATGCCAAAAACTAGCTATGTATGTATGTTCTAAAAAACGCGAGTCTTCTACTTTATTACATTTTCATAAATTGTTCTCCTATAACTACTCGAGTGATCTCGAGACTAACTACACGAGAATATTCCATAATTTGAAATCAAGGAGAGACTCGAAGTCGCTTCAATAAAATTCGAGTTCCTTCGCCCCGTCACGTGGACAACGGTGCTGAGATTATTAATGTGATCTGCTGCCTTGTCTCATGAACTTGCATTTAAACCACATTGGATGCTAACCCACTTTCCAGCTTAATAAAAGACATATTAAGCAATGAAAAATCATCACATTTCAACATTACTTAGAAATTAATTAAAATGAGAACCCATCTACAAAAAATGGTGATTTTATCCATGATTGTTACTCCATAACACTTAGAACAAGAGATTGATAACTGTAATTGATACCTATCTTGTAGCCTTATCAATGTGTTATATATATATTTTTTGTTTTATCTTAATACTCATAATATGATGAGAATAAAACATAGAAAACAGAATTGGATTTATAGGAAATAAGATAAACAATCACAAAATGGATATGGAAGGATACATTCTTTATTGAATCATTGGTTTCATACATAAGCCAACATTGATTGAAAAACTGTCACCATTGCTAATATTTGTGTAAATGGACCAGAATGTTGTCAGAGATCTATGCAATCATATAGGGCATAATATATAGAGGCAAAATAGTCGGTTTTAGTTGCAATGGCAGTGGCCTCTAGAGGGGGGTGCTCCCCTCCTTTGAGGAAGTTGAAATATCCTTCTATATGTTGATTTCCTCCCTGGATTCATCCAAAAAATATCAACCATCTAAATTTATAAAAAAAATAGGACAATTTCATAAAGGTGGAGCTCCTGTACTCATCCTCAAGATAAATGGAACTATCTCTCACCACCATAGGTCTAATCAAACAATTCATTACCGTTTGTACATCCTCGAGGAATATGGAAAAGTGGGTTCAAAAAATTTGGGTAGTCCTAATTCAAGTAAAGTTGTTACATTTATTATGCGCAAAGGGTTTTATGCCTTTTTATTGGAACTTTAATCTAGCAGAGACTTAATCTTCAAAAATGGGTCATATTTCTATGAGAATATCGGAATGTATCTAAATAGATGGACACTAGAATTTGATCCAGAATTGGATGTGCCTTCATCTGTCCCAGTGTGATTCAAGCTTCCCCATTTGGCTCTTCATTGTTGGGGAGATGAATCTCTGAGACAAATCAGGAACAAGCTTGGGAAGTACATTGATAAACCAGAGCCCAAAGAAGGAATGTACACATGCACCATGATATGTGTTGAAGTAGCTAGAAAAGGGGATACTGAAAGAAATCCTCCTATCCTTGCATAGTTGGAAGCATATGCAAAAACTAGATTATGAGTAGTTTCCTTCCAAATGCAAAACATGTCACGAATATGGGAATTTCACAAAAAATTGTGAGCTAAATCAAAATCCACCGGATGTAGCAGTTGACAAGGAAGAACCATGGAAGAAATTCAAGAAAAATAAGAATCTAGGGAAACAAGAAATGATCGTTGGAATTCCCTCATTCTCCTCTCAATTGATCCATGGGGATCCTCAGTAATCCTTACATTTCACCCAAATATCCTCTCAATATCCTCCTCATCCAGCCTCAAATGTCATCCAAGTCCCCACTCGATCCCCTCCACACCACACTTCATATGTGACAACAACTCAAGGATCTCCTCTCCCTAGTATCACCTTCTACAATCCAAATAAATTTGCGGCTCTTCCCCAAGAAGAAACCCCAATTGAAGAGATTATGAATGTCGAGAAAGAACCCTTTCATTATCCCTTAGTGTAACATATCCCTCCTCCCTTCACATGTTCCCTAAATGATGATGGGCATGAGCTAACAAATTTAGCAGATCTACCAAATATTCTGGTCCAACTTATAGGAATTCTCACAAGGTTACAAGCCTCTCAAAATAATGAAGCAAAAGAGAGCGATGAATCAACAAGAGAAGAACACATGAATAAAAAATTAGGAAGAAAATTGTCTAGGGAAAAATGAGAAGCAAAGGAAACAAAGAAAAAACTTTGGGAACACAAATCACAATAGAGAAGAGCTTCAGAAGTAGCAACATAGTTAGGAAACAAATCGTGACAGAATAAGTAATGCAAATTATATGTTGGAACTGTCGAGGGTTGGGAAATTCACTCAAAGAAGCAACCTTACAGAGATCTAACAAGAAAAGAGAGACCAAAATTTGGCATGCTCCAGGAAACCAAATTCGTATTAGAATACATGACAACCTTAGCTAAGAAGACTTGGAAAACTTGTGAATGTAAAGTTGTGAGATCTGGAGGGGCTTCTAGTGGAATATGCACTTTGTGGAACCCTAGGATTCTCATCCTAGATAGTCAAAATCAAACAAAACAATGGCTCCTCATGTGCTTAGTGAATCAAAGAACAATTAAAGTTATAAATATGTTCAATGTGTATATTCCAATTCAATACCAAGAAAAAACCCTTTGATGGCAGACTTTGCAGAATGTTCATAATACAACTTGGACCCAAAGCACCATTATAGCTGGTGATTTCAACACAGTTCTAAATAACAAAGAGAAACAATGGGGAGCATAGTAAGAGATCATTTTTGAGAAATTATGGAAAAGTTCATGAGTGATTGGGACTTGACTGATCTTAATCCTGCTAATGGGAGTTTCACCTAGAAAAATTAAAGGTTGGATCCGGGCCATATAGTCACCAAATTGGATAGATTCCTTCTCCATAGTGACCTTTTGATTGGTCATGACTCCTTTACCTCACATATCATCCCCCCCATGATATTGGATTATAAGCCCTTAATTCGCAACATGCAGGATCAATCTTCCCTTGGTTCCATTCCCTTCTGATTTGATACCCCGTGGCTTGAACATCCTAGATCTCTTGACATCATTTCTTCCACCTGGGTTCATCTGGTTACGCGTTCCCCTTCCTATGCATGGGATAAAAAATTAAGAAACACCAAGATAGTGCTCAAGGAGTGGGATAAATTAGCCTACACCAATCCGAGCAAAAACCTTGAGCTTCTGGTCGCTCATTTGGAATTCATTCACAAAAAATGGAGAAAGTGGAGATCACTCATCAAATTAGGATGGAATAAAAAAAGATAGGATATCAGATCTTCTGAAAGAGAAGGAGAGGAAAAATGGTGGTTAAAAGCTAGGAGCTTGTGGCTTAAAGTCGAAGATAAAAACACCTTTTACTTCCATCGACAAGCTAAAATAAGAGAGGAAAGAAAAATATCATGGAAATTAGATGTATGGATGACTCCCTCATAACTTGATCTATGGAGGTTATGGAGGAGGCCAAGATCCATTTCCAAAACTTGTTAATTGAAGAAGGATCAATGCCAACTAGCACTTGTTGTCCCTTTCTTGATAACATTCCTACAATGACGACTTAAGTAGAAAACACAAATTTATGTAAGGATATCAAGGAAGTTGAAATTTTCAAAGCAATATGGTCTTTAGTGCCGTACAAATCCTTGGGCCCATACGGTTTTACTATCCCTTTTTACAGGATCTAGTGGCAAAATATAAAAAAGATCTCAAAATAATATATGCAAGTATCATGAAAAAGCAGAAAGTAGAAGAGGCAAACTCGTCATTCTTTGCACTCATCCCCAAAGAGACAAATCCCACTAACTTCTCGATATTTCATCCAATCTCATTGTGCAACTCATCCTATAAAATTTTCACCAAAATATCGACAAAAAAATTAAAAAAAAGTCTTGCCTACCATTATTGCTGAGAATCAGGGTGGATTCATGCAAAATCAACAAATTGTGGACAATATAATAATGGTACAGGAAGCAACACACTATAGAAAAGAGCGGAAGGAAGCAAGTATGTTGGTCAAATTTGACATGGAAAAAACCTTTGATAGAGTAAGGTTAGCTTTTCTCTTTAAAGTTATGGAAAAATTTGGTTTCGATAAAATTTGTATCAATGCCATAAGTTATTATGTGAGTGGCCCATAGATTGCTCTGTTGGTCAATGGAAAACACACCTCCTTCTTTAAAAGCAACCAAGGTGATCTATGACAAGGCTTCCTAAAGTCACCTTCATTGTACCTCATAATGGAACAAGCTTTGAACAAAATTCTAGAGCTAGAAAGAGTGAACAAGAATCTCCTAGGCATAACCATTACTATGGGGATCAAACCACTCAATCACTCTCAATTTTTTGACGACACGTTTCTTCTTGCAGGAGAAACCACAGTAATTGCAACAAGATTCAGATCAATTTTTGGTACATTTTTAGATGTAGATGGAGGGGCGCCAATCAACGGGGGTAAAAGCAAAATTTTTGGATAGAACATCAGTGGATTAACCCTGCAGAATATAGCTAGGATATTGAGGTTTCCCTTCATGAATAACTGGAAGAAATTCAAGTATCTTGGCATGCCTATCTCATTGAAAAATCCCAAGATGGAAATCTGGAATAAGGTAGTTAGAGAAATCAAAGGGAATTTTGATAAGTGGCATGCAATTTGGTTGAATATTGTTGGGCATACTATCCTCATCAAATCAGTACTCTCATCTCTTCTTATATTCAAATGATCGACTATCTTGGACCCCAAGGGGGTGATGTCAAATATTTCTAGAAATATGATGATTCCTCAGGGAAGGAGGGAAATCTAATTGAAGAAAATACTATCTTGTTAAATCGAACATGACCATAGCTCCCAAAAACAAGGGAGGATTGGGAGTCAAATACCATGCCATCATGGATAGAGATTTAGGTGCAAATATTCTATGCAGAATGGTCACATACAATTTGGAATGGTTGAATAAATGCTTTCACAAAAAATACTTCAAAGGTAAAAGCAACTATTTTTTCGACAGAACAATCTTGGAGATCGAAGGTTCTTCGATCTAGAGATTTCCCAAATCAACAACTCCCATAAGCCAACCAAAACTAACGTTGTATCCCAGAAATGGTAAAACTATTAAATTATGGAGTGACAACATTATAGGGAAGCCTCCATTGAAGCTACAAACAAAACCTCAGACTTTTACAATGACGTATGGAAGAATATGGCTGTATATAGCTGGCTAACATATCAGACATGAGTGAAAACAAAGATAGATGGATAATTTGGAAGTTTCTTAACATCCCAAAAGAGTTAAGGCACCTCTTGGATGATCTATACAATGATCTAATAATATACACCCCCATCAATAATGAACCAGATTCTCACGGATGGGGAAAACAAGGTTACTCTATTAAAGAGTGGTATATGACATAACTTCAAAATCTTCAGATTCCTCCAATTTTAGGTATGTGTTAACATATTTGGAATACATATGGCATTACCAAAATCAAATCTTTCATATGAATGTTGGTGCAAAATCAAATTCTAACAATAGAAAATCTACACAAGAGAGGAGTGTAGGGACCCAACAGATGCGTGCTATGCAAAGTGACGGAGGAAACCTGCCAAGATCTATTTATAGAATGATCCTACACTGTCAAGGTTTAACATATCACTTTCTTGGAAATACATAATAGGTGGACAGTTCTAATAAATTATAGGATATGTTCACCACATGGCACAAACAATGTAGAAGAAATTTTCAAAATAAGCCTCTGATCAAAAGGATATGGAATGCAACCCCAAGTACCTCTACTGGAAGGTGTGGCTAAAAAGAAATGCTTGCATATTTGAAGAGAAGTCTAAACCTCTTTAAAAATAGCCAATAAATCCTAGGGATTGTTGAGAGACTACCTCAAGAGTAAGAAAATAACGTCTTAGAATGTTCAATTCCTATATCGGAGCAAAAAATACTGGATTAAGGATAAGCTAGAACCTCCTGTTGCACAAAAGAAAGAGGTTAATAGATAGTCATACAAAAGTTGGAAATTGAACCTTACTATTGAGGAATTACAAATTTGGAAAAATTATAAAAAGAGCATTATTTTCTTTGAGGGATCCTTGAAGGGAAACCCATGGGTGGAAAGCACAGGGGGAATCATCCTTCAACCTAAAGGACACAAAGAATTGCACTATGAATGGGGGCTAGGTAAGGATACTAACAGTCATGCAGAAGTGATAGCTCTTTATCAAGGCCTTCTATAAGCACTCATTCTTGGACGAGACATGATTGTCGATATAAAATAATTCGAGATATTGATGAAATTGATGCCAAGAACCTCCGCTCCTAAAGACATTACTTTGTCCAGATGGACAACTAGGATTAATAATGAGGCTAAGAAATTTAATTTCATTAGATATTTTCATGTCCCTCACAATCACAACAAAAAAATAGACACAAGAGAAAACAACACCACAAGAATATTAGTAGGAAATCTTAATTCAAAAAGGGTCACCAAATCGATCCATGTATCCTAAAGTCTTTTTGAACAATATGCCCAATTTCAAGAATTAAATCTCACCAATTCTCCTAAAACTCTCAGGACAAATTGAATAGATATCAATGCAAATCACACAAGGGGGGAATTGATAGTATATTTTGTTGAAAGGAAAAATAAAATTCCCCTAGATAACACTCATGAAGAGGATTATGTTTGCTCCACTCTGGTGGTGGCTCAACATACATAAGTTTTAATGGGTGCTTTCATCCTTAGCTACAACAACCAAAAGGATAGCTCAAAGACAATTCAACTAGAAATTGTTGATTTTTGAAAGGAGAATTTTGAGACATAAATTCTAAATTCAACAATACATTACTTAAGTCTCCAACCCCATGGAGCTCATAACATCATCTAAACAAAAAAAATTAATCCAATTCAAAGTTGGAAAAAGTGGGATTAGTTGCATTATGAGTTGGGTTTTTTCTAAATTATGAGAAAAGCAAGAACAAAGTCAGGGGAGACTCAAACTCAAAATTAGACAACAATTTGAAAGCCTTGAGAATGGAATGCACAAATAAGAATTCACTGAATATAGTTGATATAAAGAAATCAGTGAGACGTCGGGAAGATATTCTTAAGAATGATGCAACAATATTTCAATATCTCACAACACAAGTCATAAATCTAGGATTGAAAAATGAAACTATAACAAAAGTTGTGGATACCCATTAACAACAGTCAAACTAATACATAATATCTAATGCTATGTGAATGCATTTTGATTTAGGATTGTTTTTTAGGACCTATACTAGTAAAAATCGTAGAAATTGCTTAAAAATGGAGGAGAGAAATTCCTATTTTGGTTATATTTCATATTGTTTCCTAGAATGACATAAATACCGGGGTTTCTAATTTCTTTGATATTTCTAAATAACAATTTTATTAATTCAAAATTTACTCGTTTGTGTCAAAAAAAATATTGATTGACAAAAATGTTTCAAATCTCTACGAAGATGTGGACCATAAATTTTCCCAACGAGACGCCTGGTGTTAGCAAGACTGCATAATCATAACCAAGAAAAAGACAATAAAATAAGACCGACTTGGATTGCAATAGATTAATAGATATTTCTAGGAGCCACTTTCTACTTTCTACACAACAAATGACTTATTAGAAACTAACCACTTGGGATAATCAAACAAGGCATAGTGGCAGAATCGACAGATATTTACCTTATAGAACACAAGTGAGATCTCTACTCCATAAGCTTTATTATTTAGTTTTGTGGAGACGGTTGGTTGTTAAACAAAGGCTAAACATTAAACTGATTACCAGATCATTATAGTTATCCATTTATGGCATAACATAAACACTAAACTAATTAATATAAATATAAAACAAATACTATATAATAAACAAAAAATGATATGAAAAAAACACGATATATGCTTAATTGAAGCTTATTTAAATATTATCAAGATGCATTTAAGAAAACCAAGATACGACAACCACGAAATGAATCTTGAGTGTACACTTGTTACGGTCGGTTTAATCTTATTGATTCGCTTAAGGAAGTCCAAAATCTCAAATAATATATAAATTCCTATCAGAGTAGTTAACTAACCACCAAGAGAAATAGAGACCATGTCCCTTAACCATATACATCGGTCACACTGGAGAACTAATCCCAACACTGCTTAACATCTTGTAACTCCCAGCCATTGTGCCTTGCAAATGCCTTCTTGAACCTCGACAATGAAATCTCATCTAGCATCCATAAAACATACATATTCCTAATAAATTGTGATATTTTGCATGCCTTTTAAATCTCAAACATAATGAATAGAATTAGCAAGCATCCTACTAGATTCACATCCAAATACAATTCAATGTTGAGGGCATTATAATTACCTTCAAACATAGTGCCGCACTATTGAAACGTGTTGCGATCATAAATCACGATCATTGTTGGCAACCTAAACTTATGAACCATAACTTAAGGATGCAATGTGTCATGGGTAAAAGCTTACAAGGTGAGCCAAGCTCAAATGCAGAAACAACAATCACCAAACACTTCAAGAACATGCTTAAAACTAAGTGAGAATGCAAGTGCAAGTGAGGGAACCCAAAGTTACTCATGCAAGCCCAAGTCCTGTTAACTGGTGAGATCGACAATGAGGATGTTTCCATAGTTGGAATCATCTCATGCATTAAATAATAATTTAAAGGCCTAGAAGTTTAAACATGTGACTATAGTGAGGTGGTGGAGGAATGACAAGCCAATATAGCTTATGAGTCAAAGAAATAAGAGCTGGTGAAAGAAAGGATAGTCAATATAAGGCTACATAATCCCAAGTAAATATTTTCCATTAAGAGCTACATCATGGTACAAGTTTATGATGATTGAAGGCATTCAAAGGTGGCCAATATAACTCATTGCTGAGGTTCATATGTCCCACATACAAGGCATTGATCATAGCATTAGGTTACATAATTTGACCACCACAACCATAATAACAATCATCAACATGGTCATGATCCATAACCAAATAATGTAAGTTGATAGTAGTGGCCTCAACCTTTCAAAGTCATGCACCTGGAATATGATACCAACTGATACTATGCAAGTGACCATTTCTTTCTAGATCATAATGCACACAGTAAACATATAGATATGCCAAGGATTATGGCTTATATTCATTAACAAAAATCATATTATACAAACATTTACAATCAGGGTGAAGCCCTCGATTTCAAACACTAATTTTGTACATAGTACATTTACAATGGAAGAGAGAGCGAGCCCCTCTCTTCATGCCTTAATGTCTATTTATACAACCCCTTCACCCCCATACTTTCCTACTCATGAGACTTCTAAAATCCTATAGCTTCCTTTGGAAATATCTATGGTGTGCAGTGCCATATGGCATCCCCACCTACTGCCATTACTTCTCCAACTACCCCAACTAATCTATTCTTAGGTTTCTCATCGGTCAACTCATAACCAGTACTCGTAAGCTGTTATTAGTCACCTGGTGGGACATCCTGCTCTTCATCCTTCCATAAGTATTCCCTTCAAACAACTTCACAGTAATCTTTCTTCTCCTTTCATTTGTCAGAATTCCCCTCGAGCTGACTACTTCCAATCACAGTCTTCTCCTGTATCGTTGGTGTTAATTTGACTCCTATTCTCTACTAATCAACTTACTACCTATGCATCATTCGATTCAACCTGTTATCGAATGCTTCTAAATTGACTTCCTCTCTTTTTCTCCATTAACATTCCCATCGACTGGACTTCACTATGTTATGCTAGCTTGTAACTAACCATCTGCTTTGACTATAACTCAATTGTCTTCATGTTGACCTTTGCTCATTGACCCCTTGCTTAGATTAGCACTCCACTAGCTTCTTGCCTCAACCATAGCTCGGTTGGTGTTACCTCTGGGGATCCTATACCTTATGACCAATCGAAAGCTTGTCTCTTTGATAGCAATCATCCTCATCCCTGACTGTTCTTATATTCTTCTTCTTGTGGAATCCTTATGACTCAATATCCCTTACTAGCTTACTCTAATATTCCATCCATATTCATTATGTCTCGCCAGTACTCTGGATATATTTCCCTTAACCTTGACTAGTCCCATCTACGACTTATAGTATTGTCCTTCAATCCTTGACACTGGCTCATTATCATCGCATCCTTCATCTATTGTATGGGTGTCTATCTTCACTTGTCGGTTTCTCCTTTGACTAGTTCCAATTCTTCCACAACTTGGGTCTCTGACCCATGTTTTCTCCTGGTCATCCTCAACCATCTGGGTTTCGACTGCCCCTTTTTTTCACACAAAAGGTCTTTAAATATTTCCTGGACGTCCTCGTCCATCTGGGATTCAAATGCCCCTTTCCTTCACATATAATGTCTCTGACTCTTCTCCCGTGACCACAACCACTTGTCTTCATTCTGCTTGGTCTCCAACTTGACTAGTTACCTCGTCGGCTCACTTAGTGCTCCGACAAACTTACTAGTTTGCAACTTAACCAATCCTTGTCAACCATATACATCGATTGTTCTACTCAACCCTACCATATGGGCTCACACAGTACCCACTTTATCTCTTGGGAGGCCATTGTCTCTCTTCTAGTTGATTACCTTATTTCTAGTTCTTTGTCGGTCGGTCATGGATGGATACCCTTGCATCAAACTTCCTAGGTTAATAAAAGGCATGAACTCATGTCGAGTACTTTTACTGCAAGATCTATGCATTGGAGCTTTTCCTTGACCATTGATGCCATACACAATACCATAAGCTAACTAGTCTCCTATGTGCTTCTCTCATTCTCCTTTATGGCCTTCCCCATGACCTCAAATGCGTGTACATGCTTGCAATCAAATGCATCATTAAGGACTTCATCATCCTTATGTAGTCCATCCACTTGGACCTTCTTAGAAATATGCCTGGTTTTCTTCCTTCACCGACTCTTTTCCTGACTAAGTGGTATCTACCCTTCATGCCCAAGTTTGTGAAGCACATATCCCCACTCATACATTCATCGAATTCGACTATCTTCTATATTGGGAACCTCTACCTAGTTCCACTCTTTTGGATAGGCTTCCTTATGCTGTCCATCCTTCACCACTCTCCTCTTGTTGGATTTTATCCCGGATTTCCTAGAACTCTTCAGTTCTACTCGACCTCTTATGTCAACTTTTCACTCCACAATGGTTCCATCGTCAGACCCAAAATAAATATCACGTCTATTTAATGGATGTTGTTTCTCCACAATAACCCCATTGTTGTTCTTTTGATTGCACTCGCCTTATCTTGGGTTTCTTGACCCACTTCTCTCGTCGACCTCACCTCGATGGATTGCATACAAGGTGCAAGTTTCACTTCATCCTTCAATAGACTCACTACTACCCATGCAGGCTTAATTTTTGCTACAAGTATTCCCATGACTTGCCTCTCCTCTTCCTTTTTCAACCATGGACATCGAATATTGTCCTTGTTGTTTTTTTCCTTTGCATTCCTTATGGATTCCTTTCCATCTTCCTCTGCACTCTTTTGTAAGTGCTCCTTCAATTCATTGGTCAAACTCTTTGCCTCTACCGAGCATTCCTGCAAAATATCCTATGTTCTGAATTCTTCCTTATTGTCATCTCCTTGATGGTACTCTCAGCATTTCTTTGGATCTATCTTGTTGGTATCCTCATCGACAACTCCATCAACATTTTCTCCTCTTCACTTCCTCAAGTGGAGGTCGTCTTTCACTTTCACTTTGTCATCCATCTCCTCCATTGGAGTAATCCCCTCTTGTCAGTCTTCTCATTCGACTGCTCCTCTATTTTGTTGAATCCATATTTGTCTGACTATTCCTTCACTTTACCAACAATCCTTCCACTCAACTGTTATGTGTCTCTATCAACCCTAACCTTAGCTAATTGTTCCTCCATTATACCGGTATCCCCTTCAATCGACTGCTTCTTGAAGCTTATAATCAACTCCCATTCTGCCTCTATTGTTTTCGATTCAACCATTTATCTAGAAGGTCTCTTCTCATCTAGCTGGTTCCTTTTAAGGACATCTTCCAGTGTCTCGTTCTCTTTTGGGAAGCATCCCTTGACCTCATTTTGTGTAGTATCCTTTCTGTACCCAATGACTTGTGCTCTTCCTAACATCTCAAGCCTTTGCTCGACCCACTCATGAATCACATTGGTCTCCTAAACTATGGAGATTCTATTCCCCATCATCAAGGTTGTTAACAACTCATCTTGGATCAATGATCTTTCTAACCCATGCGCTATATCCCATGCTTCCAACTTCAACATTGTCGCCCTTAGTGCATTGCAAATCTTCTTCAAGTTTGTCTCCTCTCTCGACCTTGGCATTTTTGCACCTTTGCATTGTGTAGTCTTCCTGTAGATTCCTTAACTGAGTCATCCTTTAGTCTTCTTCTCTTTAGATGCTCTGCTTACCCTTGCTGGTGGAACTGCTTCTTTTCTGCCAGACTTCAACTGGGTTTTTCTTATCTTCTCCAGTAGGTTCTTGACTAGATAATCCATAACTAGATCTATCCAATGCTTGCAACTTCAAGCTGAATCGTCAATTGACTCTACCCAATGAACCTGTTGGAGTCACCTGTTATTTAATTCGACTACCTATAAATCTAACCACAACCACAATTGTGGAGCTACAACTTTCTTCACCTCCTTGGGATGCTTTACTCTACAATATTGGTTATGGATAAATCTACCCCACCTCATGTGGGAGCTATCCTTTCTCTTAGAGCTCTACCCAACCATAGCTAGAGTTGTTTCTTCACCCAATCGCCACTAGGTTTCTCTTCCAATCGTAGCTGGAAATATTCTTTTTTCCAATCACAATAGTACCTTCTACTTCACTCAACAAATCCACCCAACCGCAGTTGGAGTTGCCTTCCTCCTTCGACAACAACTATATTATTCATGCACTATAAACCTCACATGATACTTCTGCGCTGATACCAAATGTATAGCAGCGACCTTAACCATTTCCCTTTTAGATTCAAGCAGTTAGAATTTGATACCAACTAATACTATGCAAGTGACCATGGCCAACTAGATCACAATGCACACAATAAATAGATAGACATGCCAAGGATTATGGATTATATTCATTAACAGAAATTAGATTACACAAACATGTACAATTAGGGTGAAATCCCCGTTTTCAGACATTAAGTCTATACATAGTAGATTGATAATGGAAGATTTAGAGATCCCCTCTCTTAATGCCTCAATGTCTATTTAAAAACCCCGTCACCGCTATACTTTCACACTTAGGTGAATTATATAAGCCTCTAGCTTCCTCTGGAAATATCCATGGCACACCATGCCATATGACATCCTCACCTACTACCATTACTGCTCCAACTACCCCAACTACCCCAACTACTTTGTTCTCATGTTTTTCCTCAGTTGGCTCATGACCAATACTCATAATCTCTTATCAATCTTCTAGTGTGGCATCCTAGTATTCATCCCTCCATCGGTATTCCCTTAAACCAACTTTACACTAAGATTTCTTTTCCTTTCGTCTGTTGGAATTTCCCTCGACCAGAGAACTTCCTAGCACGGTCTTATCCTCTATCGTTTGTGTTTATTTGACTCCTCTTCTCTACTAGTTGGATTACTATGTATGTATCCATTGGTTCAACCTGCCATTGAACGCTTCTGACTTGAGTTCCTCTCTTTTCGTCCCTCAGCATTCCCATCGACTGAACTTCACTCTGCTCCGCTGGCTCGTAACTAGCCATCTGTTCCAATTGTAACTCAGTCATCTTCATGTCTACCCCTTGATCATTGATGACTTTCTCGGACTAGCACTCCACTAGCCTCTTGCCTTGACCATAGCTCAGTCAGTGTTATCTCTTGGGATCCTATACCCTATGACCACTCGAAAGTTGGTCTCTCCGGTAACAATTGTCCTCAGCTCCAACTATTCTTCTACCATTCTTCTTGTGGACTCCTTGTGACTCTATGGTCCTTATTGGATAACTTCAGTAGTATGTCCATCTTCATTATGTCCCACCATCCCTATGGATATCCCGCCCTTAACCGCAACTCATCCCATCTACAAATTCTAGTCTTTTCCTTTAATCCTTGTCATTGTCTCATTCTCATCGCCTCCTCTGACTGTTGTATGGCCGTCTATCTTCACTCATGATCAGTTTCTCCTCTGATTGGCTTAGTCCTTCGACTAGTTCCAATTCTGACACGGCTTAGCCCTTTGACCCAAGTCTTCTCCTAGTCATCCTCGACTATCTGGGTTTCCATTTCCCCTTTCCTTCAAAAAAGGTCTTCAACTCTTTCTTGGATGTCCTCATCCATATGGGATTCAACTACCCCTTGCCTTCGCAGAAAAGGCATTCAACTCTTCTCCTACAGTCACAATCACTTTTTATTCATTATGCTTAGTCTCCAACTCAACTAGTTACCTCATAATCTCACCGAGTCCTTCGTCGGACTTGCTATTCTACAACCCGACCAATCCTTGTCAACCATATATGTTGACTATTCTACTTGACTTGACCGTATGGGCTCACACAATACCCATTTTATCTCCTAGGAGGCCACCATCCCTCTTCCAGTCGATTACATTGTTGCCAATTCTTTGTCGGCCGGTCGTGGGCATACCAATGCGAACAAAGCTTTATATATCACATTAACCATTATCATGTTCATAACCAAACCTATACAAAGTGAAAATTGGGTCATTGAAAACATTGCATTTTCATCCATTGAAATCCTCCTTTTGACTCCCTTAATTTTAGAAATAGGGGTCCTCTTTCTAATTGGAATCCAATCTAGGTGATATGAGAGGAGTATGAGGCATATATTGTGAATTCAAAGGTGGGAAAAATCAAAACAAACCAAATTTGTAATTATTAGCAAATCAAAACCAACTACACCATTCATGGGGTCAACAAGAGTTATGATATTGTATTGTGTTCACATTAAACATGAGCAAAAGTTATAGACTGGAATTGCCTACAAATCTCCTTCAAAAGTAGATCCAATTGAAAGAGACCTATATTCTAGTATTGAGAATCATCCTTCATCCATTTTATGATGATGAAAGTATCCCCATTAACTTGAAACTGTTCCAAAATAACATCTACAACTAATTTAAATAAATGAAACATGGTTGATAATTCGACTAGGTTGTCTGAACTAGGACCCAAGCATCATTTTCCATGAAAAAAGTGTTCATTAGATAGAAATAAAACAATAATGACACCACATTGACAATATACCCCCCTGATAAACTACATCGAACAAGATCTAAGTTGCAGTCTTCTTAACCACCGACTCACCCACAACCCCATCTTCGACCTTAGTCACCATCTGATTGTAATGACGAAACAAAGCAATCACTTGAGCCGAGATCTTGGAAGATGAAGGCAACTTTTTCTTCAAAATGGTTCAATTTCAAGCTACCCAAATCCCCCATATGGATAAGAAAAGAATAGCGTGAATGTCCTTTAAATCGCGTCCCTTAAAGTAGGCTAAGAAATAATCCACCGCCAAGTCTTTGGCCCATAATTGTTAAATCCCCAATTGTTGTTTATTTCCTTCTAGACTTGCTGAGTGAAAAAACACTGATGGAAAAGATGATCATTTGATTCAACAGTGGCCCTACACAACATACAAATACTAGGACTCTAACTATTCCTCCTCTACATCCTACCCTATGTTAAGACTCATTGGCTTAAAACCAACCACATGAATCACACACACTTTGGAGGATTCGTGGCCTTCAAAAGTTTCTGCCACCACCGCAAATATACATCTCCTTTGCCATTATCCAAATAAAGGTAACTCAACTTTTCAAAATATTTACCCCTGGAATTGGTATAAACCCATACCAACTCATCCTCTTCATCATAGATCTAGATATGTGATACTCTAATCTTCCTAACAAAACTATCTCACTTTTGTGGCCAATCCCCAAAAAAACCTAGATCATTGGCTTGAAGCCAACCTTGAGTCCACAAATCAATGGAATGAGGTTTTATGAATTTATTTAATGTGCATCATTCACTAGTCTGTAAATGAGAAACAAGCTCATTCGAAAGCCTCAAACATGGACCACAACCCGTCAAAATTAACCCACACCCGAACCATGGACCCCTTGTCAGCTCTCTAAGCTAGATAACGACTAAGTATAGGAAAAGCAAGAGATATTTTCACTAATTAGGCAAAAAATGAACAGACTTATTCCTCCACCTAGTCTAGTATATGACCGAATCTGGTGCAATATGATTTACAATCAAAATCCATCTCCAAAGACTATCACGTGATAGAAAGTTCCATAATTATTTGGCTACTAAGGCTTTATTGAAGGTAAATATGTTCTTGACCCCACAACCACCTCAATCTTTTAGCTTAGCTATTAGTTTCCAATTTTCAAGATGAGACCCACGATAATTACTCCATCTTTTCCACAAATAATTGAATCACAATTGCCTAATCTTGTCAAGGGTGCCTTTTGGTATATGATCCATCAAGTGCTGGTGGACTAGCATGTCCTCCAATACAAACTTGATTAATGCTAATATCCCACCTTTGGATAAACAATGATTGCACCAACAATTTATCCTCTTTTCACTCTTAGAAATGAGCGATGCCCAATCAAACTTTTCACTCTTGTTAGGATTGAGGATCTATCCCAAGTATTGGATACCTTCCTCCAAATTATGAATAGAGAAAGGGAATAATCACTCCTAGCTATTTCTCCTTTTACCAAAATCACCAAAGCAACATCACCAAGTTTACTACATTAATATCCATACCAATCACTTGGAAACATAAATCAATCACATTCTTGTAATGCCTTCCATCCTCCACAAAATTTAAACATAATAATAGGATATGGTTGACAAGCAAAAGATGGGTCAGTTACACATGATCACCAAAAGATTTTCCCAGAATATTCTTTCTTCTTCACTTAGCATGAATAAGTGAACTTTCATGAGGTTGATGAATGAAGTCTTGAGAGATTTCATAGGTAAATTTGTTATAGTTTACCTTGATGATATTTTGATTTTTGGAAAAATAGAAGAAGAACACCCGAAACATCTAAGATGTGTTTTAGAGAGTGTTGTAAAGGAAAGTATCCTATGGCTAGGGTTTAAGAGGCCATCAACGTACTGGGGTTGAAAGAGAGATGCACAATGTTCAGCAAGCATATATAACAGCAAGTTTCAGAGATGAGAAAGATCCACACCTGATTAACTGAAGGCTGGTCCAAGCTTTCTCTTCAATCCTCTTCTTGCTCCTCTCGCTCCAAGAGACCTGCAAAACAAGTTATACCTTCCTCAAACCATTATGACCACATATAAGACAATGATAATCAAATAAACATAAACAAATGATCTGAATAACATCATCATATGATCAGAAACAGAGATTCAATCACACATTGACCAATGATTTGGGAAGAAGAAGGACATCACATCTTTATTAATCTTGAAAACAAGTACAAGTATACCTTCTCTTCAAGTTGGCACCTCACGAAACCTTGATCTGGATCTGCTACTTCTCTTCTCCAAAGAACTCAGCCTCCAAGCTCTGTAACACAAGGGGAAGACCTCCAGGGCAAAGGTGTGGGCAAAGAGAGTCCCGATTCCTCCAGCATAACAATGCATAAATTCCAAGTCCCCTCTCATGGACCTCCCTACCTCTATTTATATGGGTGAAATAAGGTAGTTTTGAAGGTTGGAGAAGTTACAGCAGTTAAGGAAGTTAAGTTAAATGACTTAACTAATCTCCAATTAACTCATGTTTTAATGTTTAAATGCTAAGAGGCACATTCGTGGGTTTTCCTTAAGGAAAATCGCGAATGTACAAAAAACAAAGTTTTAGGGTATTTCTGGGCATTTTCAGACCTTAGTGCCTTCTGGAAAGTTTTATCTAACTGAAATACCTTTCCAACGGCACAGAAATAAGGTCAAATGGAGTTACAGAACTCAAGATATGGGTCCTCCAAGATAGGTGTTTTTTTAGTGGCATTCAGTGACTTTCATGAAGTGCCGACATGCGACGAAATCATGGGAAAGTGATCACAGGAAGAGATGTGTCATTTTGAGCTATAACAGAGAGATTGCAGCAGAAGAAGTTGCTAGTGAATGTGAAGAAGTATACATTTCTGAAGTCAGAATTGGTATACTTAGGTTTTGTTATCTCAAGAGATGGTTTGAATATGGATCCAGGAAAGGTGCAAGCAATCATTGATTGGCCTCCATCCAGGAACGTATTTGAGGTAAGAAGTTTTCATGGTTTGGCAAGTTTCTGTAGGAAATTTATAAATAATTTTAGTGGTATATGCTCACCTATTGTTGAGACAATAAAGAAGGACAACCAACCATTCCAATGGACAACAGAAGCTGGAAAGAGTTTTCAGTTCTTAAAGAGGAAGATTACTGAACAACCAATACTGAAGTTGCCAGACTTCAAGCAACCTTTCCAAGTGAAGTGTGATGCCAGTGGAGCAGCAATTGAAGCTGTACTCAGTCAAGAGGACAAGCCTATAATGTCTTTCAGTGAGAAGCTGAATGATTCAAAGCAGAAATACTCATCTTATGACAAGGAATTTTACGCTATTGTGCAAGCAATGAAGCATTGGAGGCATTATCTTATGCCCAGAGAGTTTGTATTGTTTTCCGATAACTATGCATTAAAGTACATTATGAAACAACCTAAGTTGAAACTGAAACATGTTAAGTGGGTTGAGTTCTTCCAGAGTAGAATATTGTTGATCGTGCAGAGTAGAAGACTGTTGATTGTGCAAGAGAATCATATCCAAGTCTTAGGGTTTGAGCACTTAAGAGATTTGTATGAGACTGATGTTGATTTTGAGGAGGCTTACGAGGCTTGTAGGAATCCTATGGATATGGACAGAGAGTGTGATAAATTTGAACCACAGGAGAATCTAGGAGCATTAGAGAAACTCACAAATCAAATTTGGTGCAAAAACCAACAAAAACCATTAATTGAGAAGCAATTTACACACACAAATGTGAACAGAACCATGTTATTTTTAACTTTCTAACATAAAAACATGTTAGTATCAGGTTTATATTACATTTGTAATGTTTCATGAGGTTTTGGAAGCCCAATGTGAGTGTACAAGTCAAATTGCCAAATTGTCATCAATCCCCCCTATGTGGGCCAATCACGCTCCAAATCAGCCCAAATAGCCACAAATTACTGAGTGGATGAAGATTAGATGATGTGGGGAAATTATTACACCTTGTCATATGTGGGTGTGGAAATATGGGTGGTTTAGAGTCTCAAGGTGGCGTTAAATGCACCAAATCAAGCAAAAAATGGACAAAATCCACCTCTAGCGCTCCTAGTCAACCAAGATGTCCACATTAAATGAATGGGAGTGCACCGACAATGATGAGGGTGCACATGTGGCTGGTTGACAGAGCTGGAGTGCTCACGTGGGTGTGAATTCCCCAATTTGACTTTGCATTTGTCCAACTAGGCACCCTTAGTCCACCACATAGTGTATTAATGCAAAAAATACAATAAAACTGACTAAGTAGTGTAATTAGGGTACTAATGAGTTGGATTAATATTCTAACACCCTCCCTTAATCCAAAAACTAAGTACAAATCACAAAATGATGGAGGCCTTGGAAACAATGGCTCAAGTCACCTCAATTACATAATTCAGAAATTTTATTTGCCCATATAAACCAAGGAAAAGAAGGAAAACCACATGGGACAAAACCTTCCCTCAAGAATGGACATAGGGATGAAACCCACAAAAAATAGCAGCAAATCACCATCCTTCACTCAACCCAATCAAATATCTCAAGTAAGTGAAGGTCTTCTCTGTGAAAACCTTGGTGAAAATGTTGATAGTTTGCTTGATGGATGGGCAATACTGCAGTGAAATCACCCTGTCATGCACTAAGACCTGAATGTAGTGCATATGGATTTCAATATGATTTGTTCTTTGCCTCTGAACTGGATCAATAGATATTTTGATGGCACTTTTATTTGTTAGATTTTAACATTAAGCTAGCATTATTAGGATCTTTAATTGAGAGAATAACAAGCATAGCAATCAAACACAAGAGACAATGAACATAGTGTTTTTCCTCGGGGAAACCATAAATGGAGAAAACCCCACAACTTCCTCAGAGATAGAATCAACACCAAAATAGAAAATCCCAAATCAATAAGATGATCTCCCGACAACAGTAACCTTCTTTCTATCTAGCCCCAATGTCTTCTCCTTCTCAACTATGCGCTACACTTGAGTGTGTATGAGATGTGTGTTAAATAGAGAGATCACCTCTCTATTTATACTGCTTCCTGGCATGACTAAACCCTACTAGGGCTGACTTCACTAGGTGAGTCTAATAACCCTAGTGCCCCGAAACTGCGGGGACTTTAACCCTTAGACAATAGGAGGGTTACCCACAATGAATTGACATGACTTGTTTACATTATAGATCCTCCCGATTGGAACATTGGGGCATGACATCATGACTCAATTACATTACAGACACATCCTGGAATAAACATAGGGGTACAAGACATAAGATACATAGATGAATACATTCCAAAGTTACAAATACATCAACACCCCCTCTTAACTAGGAAGGTATTCTTTCAACACTGGTCTTCTTCTTTGTATCGACTGGATCATCTCATCATTTTCATCTTCAAGTCTTCTTCGTCTTCTTCATCTTCAAGTCATCTTCTTCTTCAAGTCTTCTTCATCATGGGATCTGCATCATCACGACTACTAGATCATCATTGCTGGATCATCATCACATCTGGATCGTCATCAAGTCTGGATCATCATCACATCTAGATAATCACTTGATCTGGATCATCATCACATGCTATCTCAGAATGGTGCTATCTCGATTCTTCTCATCACAGGAAGTTCTATAGAGTCAATCCTATAGGCCTACCCTTCATGTAGGTCTTCATCAGCACTTATATCTGACACTTAAGTCAGAATGGACCACCCAGCTCTTACATATGACCTCATCCTGTCAGAAAGGCATGCCCAACACTCACATCTGACCTCATCTTGTTAGAAAGGCCCAGCACTCACATCTGACCATGTGTAAAGACATCGCGCCAGAATGGCTCAGCACTTATATCCAACCATGTGCAAGCACACTGCATTGGAAGGGATTTGCACTTACATCTGACCATGTCCGAAGACACCGCATCGAAAAGGCTCAGCACTTATAGTCGACCATGCTCGAAAGCACCGCATCGAAAAGGCTCATCACTTACAATCGACCATGCTCGAAAGCACCGCATTGAAAGGGCTCAACACTTATATCCGACCATGCTCAAAAGCACCACATCAGAGGGATATGCACTCACATATGATCATGGGGGAACTAATCCTACCATCGCATCAGAATGGCCCCCAGTCCCAGACTGAGCTACCTGGTAACTGACCAGGTGCCTCCATTCTCCCAGAGAATGGAAGTTTCCCTTACATCTGACCTGCTCGTCAAAATGGCCAACACTCACATATGACATGGGAGTAACCTAATCCTTTAGCCATGATAGAATGGTTCAACACTTACATCTGATCAAGTGGGAACACATCCCTCTCTCACATCAGAATGGCTTCTCAGTCCTAGACTGAGTTTTCCTAGTAACTGACCAGGCACCTCCATTCTCAGAATGACAATAGCCATTATATCTGATCACGTAGGAACCAATCCTATAGTCGCATCAGAATGGCTTAGCACTCATATCTGACATGGAAGGAACCTAATTCCTCTCACCATGACAGAATGGCTCAGCCCTTACATATGACCATGGAAGGAACTTAATCCTCTCCCATGTTAGAATGGCTCACGGACTCATCACTTCCCTTTGGAGGGAACCTCGATCTGGAGAACACCAAGCTTCTCCCTGAAGTACTCAAACTTCACCCTAGCCAATGGCTTCGTCAACACATCAGCTATCTGATTGTCCGTCACAACATACTGGAGCTTCACTACTCCCCTCTACACCATATCCCTGATATAGTGATACTTGATCTCGATGTGCTTCGACTTGTCATGGAACACTGGGTTCTCCGACAACTTCACACAACTCTAGTTGTCGCAATATATACAAGTAGCATCCAACTGGAGATCAAATAAATCAGACAGTAGCTTCCTTAGCCATACTTCCTCACAACTAGATGAACAAGCTGTGACATACTCTGCTTCAGCTGTACTCAGTGCCACAGAGGATTGCTTCCTGCTAAACCAAGAGATCACACCTGATCCCATACTGAAGCAACACCCTGAAGTGCTCTTTCTATTGATGGCACTACTTGCCCAATTTGAATCAACATAACCCTCTAGGTTAATCTTTTGATTCACCTTGTACTTGAGCCCATAATCAACTGTACCCCTCAGGTATCTCAGAATATGATTTGCAACAATCAAGTGAACATTTCTCGGATCTGTCAAGAACTGGCTCAAGGTGTTCACAGCAAAGAAAATGTCTGGTCTCGTGTTCGTCAGGTACATCAAGGACCCAATCATCTGACAATACATCATAGCATCAACCAACTCTGATGAAGCATCGCTCAATAGCTTCAGGTTCAATGCCATAGGTGTGGCCATGGATTTGCAGTCCATCATCCCAAACCTCTTCAGGATCTCTACTGCATACTTCCCTTGTCCAAGGGAGATTCCGTCTGCACTTTGCCACACCTCCATGCCTAGGAAATAATGCATCATACCCAAGTCCTTCATTTCAAACTTGGAAACAATCTTTCTATTCGTATAAGCAATCAACCCATCCATGCCTGTCACAAATAGATCATCTACATATAGTAAGAGCATCACTACGTTGCCATCTTCAACCTTGTAGTACAGGTTGGAATATGCTTTACTCTTGGTAAAGTCTAAACTGGATAGAAAGCTGTCAATTCTGCTGTACCAAGTCTTGGGTGCCTGTTTCAAACTGTACAGGTCTTTCTTCAATCTGCACACATGAAACTCCCTGTCATGTGTCTCAAAACCGAGTGGTTGTTCTACATACACTTCCTCTTCCACTACACCATTCAAGAAGGCAATCTTGACATCCATCTAGTGTATCTTCCATTTCATCACTGCAACGAGAGCTAGTACTGATTTGATGGAAGTGTATCTGGCTACAGGTGCAAAGGTTTCTTCATAATCTATTCCTTCTTTCTGAGAGAAACCCCGAGCCACAAATCTTGCCTTACATTTTTTAATGCTACTGTCTGCAGCATGCTTGATCTTGTAGATCCATTTGGAAGTCACAATTGACTTCCCTTCTGGTCTTGGGACAACATCCCAAACATCATTCTTCATGATCGATTGGTACTCTTCGATCATATCATCCTTCCATTCTTTCCGTTTTGCCACTTCTTCATAACTGGAAGGTTCTTTATCAATGAAATCACATAGTAAAGCTACATACCTGGAGTACGATCTGGTCCTCTTTCTTTCTCTGTGATTCTCTTCTAGAGCCCCATATTTTTCTGCACCTTGGATAATTTCTCATACCCAAGCAAGTTTCCTCTTGTGGGGATTCTTCTCCTGAGGTGGATCTACAGGTCTTTGTGGTTCTTCAAATTTTCTATCTTCTTCTTGATTTTCTTCGTTCATGGTTGTATCATGAATTCTGGGTGCTTTTGCTTCTTCACATCCTTCAGCAGGTCTCTTTCTAGATTTGTTGTAAGCCGTGTCTTCATCAAATGTCACATCCTCGCTGATGTCAATCTTCTTGTATCCTGGGAAATAGATTCTGTAAGCCTTCGATCTTTCAGAGTATCCCACAAATATACCGTTATTTCCTGAAGGATCTAATTTTGTTCTCTTCTCTTTTGGAATGTGTATGTATACAGGACAACCGAATATTCTGAGATGGCTGAATTCTGGTTTCTTGTTGGAGAAGACTTCTTCAGGAGTCTTGTTCTTGAGTACTCTATGTGGAGTACGGTTATGTACATACACCGCTGTTCTAGCAGCTTCCACCCAAAGATGCATAGGAAGATCTTGATCATGAAGCATTGCTCTTGCAGCTTCCATGATAGTTCTATTCTTCCTTTCTGCAATCCCATTCTATTCTAGATTATAAGGAGTGGACAACTCCCTCTTAATCCTTGATTCTTTACATAGCTCTTTGAATTCATTCAAAGTGAATTCTCCACCATTATCTGATAGAAAGGTCTTGATCTTCCTTTTAGTGTGATTCTCAATCAAGGCTTTGAATTCCTTGAACTTGCTGAATACTTCGTCTTTGTTGTTCATGAAGTAAACCCATGTCTTCCTAGAAAAGTCATCAATAAAAGAAACATAATATACATACCCGCTTAGTGAGCTTGATGACATAGGACCGCATACGTCGGAGTGGATGATTTCCAAGATTCCTTTTGCTTTGCTTTCACTACTTGGAAATGTCTTCTTTGTGTTCTTTCCTTTCACACATCCTTTGCAGACCCCATCATGTTTTTCTTGTATTTCTGGAAGACCTTCAACAACTTTTCTTGCAAGAGGTAGTGCTCTGTAATGCACATGTGCAAGCCTTCTATGCCAAAGTTCATTTGGCTCTACTGTGTCATGGACCAAGGCTTGTTCTGGATGGCCCTTCAATTTGTAGAAACCTCCTTCTTGTTCACCAATCACTATTGCATCATCAATAGTCTTTCCTTTTGGCCACATTATGACTTGACCTTCTATAAATGCAACCCTCATTCCTTTTTGCATCTAGTGCAGATATGGAGAGGAGGTTCTTCTTGAGTCCTGGCACAAACAATACTTCCTTCATTGTCATAGAATTTCTAGAGTCTAGCTTATAGGAAGATTCCCCACTACCTTTTATTGGATATTGGTAGTCATCTCCTAGCTTGACCTTGTGAGGTGATTCATGTTCTGAAAGTCTCACAAAGGATTCCTTGAATCCAGTCATATGTTTGGAAGCCCCACTATCTATGAGCCAATCATTGCTTCCATGAGTAATGTTTCCCATGAGAGCAAAAATCAAAACATATTCATCCTCGCTTGAAGAATCTTCACTTTCATATCTGGTTCTCTTTGATGAAGGTTCATCATCCTCTAGAGCATGAGCATGATGTCTTCTCTTGTTTCCCTTCTTCTTGTGAGAGCTACTTTTGTTCTTAGGATAATCTCTAGCAAAGTGTCCTCTTTCATAACATGTATAGCAAATGTACTTATACTTATTTCTAGGCTTTCTAGAGTTATTCCTTTGATGAGAGTACTTAGTTCTGTGATGGCTGGATCTGGGTTTCTTCGATTGTACTGTGAGAGCTTGATCTTCACTTCCCATCTTCTCTTCTTGAGCTGCTATCCAAGCTTCTTCTTGAGAACATTCTTCCCACAGTATGCTAAACTTGACTAACTTCTTCGTGGCACAGATACCATGAATGAAGGAGTCCCATGTCCTAGGGAGACCATTCAAGGTGGTCATCACAATCTCTGCATTCTCCACTTATCCATCTACTGCTTCCAATTGTTCCTTGATCTGAGAAACCCTTGTGAAGTGAGACTGGATGGTATTTGCATTCTAGATCTTCACATTCTTCAGTTGATTCCTCAGAGTCATCTTCCGGTTTATGTTCTTCCCTTCAAACAATTTGGTTAGGGCATCAAACATAGCTTTAGGTGTCTTGATAGAGGACACCTGTGGTATAAGGTGATCCTTGATAGAATAAACAATGATCCTCTTTTCCATAACCAAATTCTTCTAAAGCAAGGCCTTAGCCTCATCTCCCTCTAGAACTAGAACCTCCTCATGGATGTAGGAGTCCAACTCATTTTCTTCCAGGACCAGGGAGATCCTATACTTCCAAGCTCGGAAGTTATAAGCTCCCTCAAGCTTTTCATCAAGCTTGGTATGATGAGACATCTTAACTGAGAACCTCAAATGGAAATACAAAGATTTAGATCTTACCAGGTCAAGATGTCGGATCTGGATTTGGAGCTGAAATCTTGCAGTGTTGGTTCAGGAGCAAATTAGGGTTTTTCTTTTCCAGAGTTCTGTCCAACCAATTGCTTTGAAATTGATCCCTAACTTCGATTTTGGGGAGGAGATCAATATAGTCCTGGGCTAACTGAAAAATTCCTCTTATATGAAAAGCCCTAATTTCCGATAGTATTGTCGGGTCCAAAACTGAAAAACCTCAGAATTGGATTCTGCTTCAACAGAAAGATGTGCCCTAAGGAGGACAGTTATTCCACCTTACTTTTGCTGAAAATTTGTGGAGGAAGGTCCAAAAACTAGGAAGCCCTAGTTCCCGCAGCTGCACAGTGTCTTCTTCTCAGGTTAGCTCTAATTCCATGTTAGATTTTAACATTAAGCTAGCATTATTAGGATCTTTAACTGAGAGAATAACAAGCACAACAATCAAACACAAGAGACAATGAACACCGTGTTTTTCCTTGGGTAAACCATAAATGGAGAAAACCCCGCAACTTCCTCAGAGATAGAATCAACACCAAAATAGAAAATCCCAAATCAGTAAGATGATCTCCCGACAGCAGTAACCTTCTTTCTATCTATCCCCAGTGTCTTCTCCTTCTCAACTATGCGCTACACTTGAGTGTGTATGAGATGTGTGTTAAATAGAGAGATCACCTCTCTATTTATACTGCTTCTTGACATGACTAAAAACCTATTAGGGCCAACTTCACTAGGTGAGTCTAATAACCCTAGTGCCCCAAAACTTTGGGGACTTTAACCCTTAGACAATAGGAGGGTTACCCACAATGAATTGACATGACTTGTTTACATTATAGATCCTCCCTATCGGAACATCGGGGAATGACATCATGACTCAATTACATTACAGACACATCTTGGAATAAACATTAGGGTACAAGACATAAGATACGTAGATGAATACATTCCAAAGTTACAAATACATCAACATTATTGTCTACCCAAATGTTGTTTGGAGAATCAATTGTGACACCAAATTCCCGAAGAATTCCCTACAACCAAACACACCGTGTAGCTGCATTGACTGCTGCCCTGTACTCGACCTCTCCTGATGAAAGTGAAATGGTGTGCTATTTATTACTTGACCAGCAAATGGGACCATCAGCAAGCATGAATAAAAAACCTGAAGTTGACTTCCTGTCAGTGGGATCTCCAGCCCAATCTGAATAAGAAAATCCAGCTAGTTGAAGTGAGGAACAAGCTGACTAGTGCACCTCAAAATTCTTTGTACCTTGGACATATTGAAGAATTATTTTTTCTGCCCTCCAGTGGAGCTCATGTGGCTGGTGCATATTTATTTCTACAACACTCACAACATAAGATAAATCAGGTCTTGTGTGTGTAATATAGAGCAAGCTTCCCACTAGTTTCCTGTAGAGTGTAATATCTACCAATGGAGAATTGCCAAATTCATGCATTTTGATGCCAAAAAGAAAGGGATACTTGGCTGCCTTACAGTCAGCCATGTTAAAATTATTTAGCAGGTCTGAAGAATACTATGGTTGACTCACCTTGATACCCCTTTCACTTTGCTCAATTTCCAAGCCCAAAAATTGCCTTAGCAATCCTAGGTCGGTCATGGCAAATTCACTATGCAAAGATGACTTAATTGAACCAATTGAAATGGTGCAGCTACCTGTAATGAGAAGGTCATCAACATAAATAAAAATAACCTGCAAAACACCATCATATTTCTCCAGATACACATTAGGGTCTGATTTGCATCTAGTGAAACCAGTAGAGAGCAAAACGACATCCATTTTTGCATACCAAGCCCTGGGGGCTTGCTTGAGTCCATACAATGATTTATTCAACCTACATACCAATGAAGGATCCTATTAGAAACCTTTAGGTTGCTGCATATAAATATATTCCTGTAGCTCACCATGCAACAATGCACTTTTAACATCCATGTGGTGAACTTGCCAACCCTTACTAGCTGCCATTGCTAGAACTAGTCTTATGGAGTCCATATTTGCAACCGATGCAAAGGTATCTGTGTAATAAACACCATGAACATGAGAGTAGCCCTTAGCAAATAATATTGCCTTATGTTTCATATCTGAACCATCAGAAGCAATTTTGGTTCGGAAGACCCACTTGCATTGAACAAGCTTCCTCTTGGGAGGAAGGGGAACCAATTCCCATGTCTTGTTTTCTTGGAGGGACTGGAATTATTCTTCCATTGTTGATTACCATATTGGGTCATTACAGGCTTGCTGATATGTCTGAGGATCACAACTAATCAGCATATAACAGTTCTCAACAATAACACTATCACTTGCAAAGGAAGCATTACTAGTTTGTGATTTAGTCTTCCTAAGCTCATGGGGATTGCCTGCCAATTCCCCAGCTGCTTGTATAATTTTTTTAGCCCACTTGGGCCTTGATGGTGAGTAATATACAAAAATATCATGTTCAGCCATATCAGAAAAAACATAGCATGTATCATCACTTACATCTTTGAATGGTTGAGGAGAGGAGCATTCCCTCGGTGCAAGCTCGAAATTTGGAATTGGCTCTTCTTCGAATTTCACACTTCTTTCAAAAAATGTCTTGCAAGTGGAAGTGTCAAAGAGTTTGTAGCCTTTAGTATCCTCACCATAACCAACCATAATTCACTCCTTTTTTTGTGGCTTCAAGGCCTTCCTCTTTTCATAAGGGATTCTAGCCCATGCTCTAGTTCCAAAAATCCTGAAATTTGAGACATTTGGTTTATGGCCAAACCATGCCTCGTAGGGATTCTTTCATTTTCCTGATTTATGGAAGGATCTGTTTTGTATGTGTGCAGAACAAATAATTGCCTCAGCCCATAGTTTTGGACTTATATCCCTTGCTTCTACCATGCAAGTGGCCATCTCCTTGAGAGATCTATTCTTCCTCTCAGCCACACCATTTCGCTGTGGTGTGTAGGGAGTTGAGTGTTGCATTTGGATGCCACTCTCCTCACAAAGGTACTGTAGGTTCTTGTTTACATAATTATTCCCATTATCAGTCCTAAGGACTTTAATCTTATGCCCACTTTGATTTTCTACCAATGCCTTCCAAATCTTGAGTTGTTCAAAAAATTCAGACTTTAATTTGAGGAAGACCACCCAACAGAATCTTGAGTAATCATCTATAAATGTAAGTACATGCCTTGATCCACCATATGATGGAGTGGGAAATGGACCAATCATATCTAAGTGTACCAACCCAAGTGGTTGTGTGGCTCTCAAGTTCCATCCGCTTCTCATAGCTTCGTTCTGGATGCTTCCCAACTACACACCCAATGCATGCTCCAGTTGATGATTTGATTTGTGGAAGTCCTTCCACCATCTCATATCTGTGTAGTGCTTGGAGGTACTTGTAATTCATGTGACCAAACCTCTCATTCCATAGCTTGGAAACCTCATTGGCATGTGAGATAAGATCTTGGCCATTGGAAGTGGGGAGGAAGTTAGAAAACGTGTACATCCTCTCATGGTGGTATGCATACCCAATTGCAATGACTTGGTCTATTGAGATTTATGAAATATCTACCATGTATGGAGTCAAGGTCACTCTCTTTTCCTCTCCTATATGGGTCATTTGATATACTAACAACAAGTTTGCTACAAGGTCTAGTACATACAACAATCCTACCAATCCCCCTGGTCTGGATTTCTGAATCATCCCCCATTCGAATTGCTGGGAAAACATTCAAACTCATTGAGGGGAAGAGTTCTCTTTTGGCTACCATGTGCCTAGAATCCCCCAAATCAATGATAAAAATATGAATAGTTAGAGGTACCTGCTACCAAAGCATGACAATTCTCCTTGTTGTCATTCTAACTAGAGGTGCCATCCTTCTTCCTTGTGTTGCCATGGACTCGAATGTTGTTCTTCTCCAGCAGCTGTGCCATATGGTCCATGGTATTTTTCATGCATGAGCTCTCTGGATGCCATCCCTTGTGGAAATAGGTGCATTTGGTCTTCTCTTTCCCCCTCTTGTCCTTCTCCTTGGGAGGATTCAAACCCCCATCACTGGATTTGGGTTTTTTAGGTTTCTTCTTCTTTGGAAGCTTCAAATTCTTGGGCTTGGGATTTCCCTTTGAGGAATTCGAAACTCACATGGCCAAGGATTGATTGTACCCATTTGGACTATCTTATATTGCTCTTGAGTTAGAGACTCCATGAAGCTAGCTAGACTAGGCATTTTCCAGTTTCGAAGTGTTAACTTGCCAGAGTGGAATGTGCTCACAAAAACTGAGAACTTTGGCCCCAACTTTGAAAGTATGGAAAAAATCATATGGTCCTCTTTCTACTCAATTCCACATTATCTTAGCTGCAACACAAGTTACTTAAACTTGGTGAGGAAGTCCTGGATAGTGTCAAAGTGCGCTGGGCTGAAGCTGGTGTCCATGTAGTTCATCAGTTTTCCCAAACAATGTATCTAGTTTTACCCAGAACTCATTGGGTGTTGTTAAACTGTCAATGTGGAACAAGATCTATCTTGATATGCTCAGACACAACAATCCATATGCCTCATCCAATTTGTTGAAGTACTTGGCTTTCTCAACATCAAAGTTTGGATCCACCTCTGTGCCCATGGTAACTCTGTAAAGACCTTTGGCCCTCAATTGAATCACCATCTCTACCTTCCAATCAAAGAAGTTTAAATGTGTTAGCAAGATGTGGGTAGCTTCCATTTCTGCTTGCGCTAATGGTGATGAAATTTCCGAATGTTCTGCAAAACACAATTTGATTTTATCTGGAATTCCTCTAAAAATGCAGCTCAAGTCACTCTGAATTGATCTACAACTCAATAATCTCCAACAAGATCTGGTACCATGTGATAAATTTGAACCATAGGAGAATCTAGGAGCAGTAGATAAACTCACAAATTGAATTTGGTGCAAAAACCAACAAAAAACATTAATTGAGAGGCAATTTACATGCACAAATGTGAACAGAACCAGGTTATTTTTAGCTGTCTAACATTAAAACATGTTAGTATCAGGTTTATATTACATTTGGAATGTTTCACAAGGATTTGGAAGCTCAATGTGAGTGTGCAAGTCAAAATTTCCAAATTGGCATCAATCCCCCCTAGGTGGGCCAATAATGCTCCAAAGCATCCCAAACAACCACAAATTGCTGATTGTACATGGATGAGATGATGTGGGGAAATTATTACACTTTGTCATGCGTGGGTGTGGAAATATAGGTGGTTTAGAGTCTCAAGGTGGCATTAAATGCACCAAATCAAGTCAGAAATGGACAAAATCCACCTCTAGCGCTCCTAATCAACCAAGTTGTCCGCATTCAATGAATGGGAGCACACCAAAAATGACGAGGGTGCAAATGTGGCTTGTTGACTGAGCTAGAGTGCTCATGTGGGTGTGAATTCCCCAATTTGACTTGGCATTTGTCCAACTAGGCACCCCTAGTCCACCACATAGTGTATTAATGCAAAAAATGCAATAAAATTGACTAAGTAGTGTAACTAAGGTACTAATGAGTTGGATGATTGTTCTAACAAATATCCATGGATGGAATACATGTTACAATATGGATTAATTTTCAAGAATAGTAAACTGTGTATACCTAAGTGTTCCATGAGAGAGAATCTGATACAGGAGAAACACAATGGCGGTATGTCAAGTCACTTTGGAAGTGATAAAACCTTTGGACAACTGAGCGATTCCTATTTTTTTCCAAATATGAGGTTTGAAGTCAAGAAGTTTGTGAGTAGGTGCAGAGTATGTCAGCATGCTAAGGGAAGAAGCCAGAATACCGACTTATACACACCTTTACCTATACCAACTAGGCCTTCGTATTTTGTGAGTATGGATTTCATTCTGGGTTTTCCAATAACTCAGAAAGGGCATGATTCTATTTTTTTGGTTGTTGATAGATTTACGAGGATGGCACATTTCATTCCATGCTACAAGACTAGTGATGCCACACACATTTCTAACTTGTTTTTTAATGAAGTTGTGAAGCTACATGGTTTACCCAGAAGCATTATATCAGACAAAGATGTGAAATTCATAGGTCATTTCTGGAGGACATTGTGGAAAAATTTGGGTACTGAGTTGAACTTCAATTCAGCTTATCATCCACAGTCTGATGGCCAGACTGAGATAGTTAATAGGAGTCTGGGAAACATGTTGAGAAGTTTGATTGGAGAGAATCCAAAGTAATGAGATAAGGTGCTATATCAAGTTGAGTTTGCGTATGATGATACCACCATACACATACATCACAATATATATATTATTTTCCTATGGTTGTGGTAGGAAGTCATAGGGGTAACTTCCTAGATATATAGATATTATTTTCGTATGGTTGTGGTAGGAAGTCACCGAACATATATAGATGTTATCACCCTGTAATTTTCCTATGGTCGTGGTAGGAAGTCACAAGGGGTAACCATTTCAAACCAATCTTTAGACTACATTCTAGCCAATGCAATCAGAGAGGGCTCTCTCTTGTCACAAGAATATTCACATATACATTTAGCTTGATAAGCAATCAGAAGGCTAGATTTATGATGGGACAGATTTGTTTGTAAAAAAAAAGATTAAAAGACAGACATATATCAAAACCATTGGAAAATGGAGTCACAATATAAATCAATCAAGGATATTACAACAAATAATGAACCATGGTTTTCCTATATGTATTCTGAGGCAAAGTAAGTGTAATATTCAGCCAAATATCTTCAAGTAATGGTAGGAGAGAAGAGAAGAAGTCCAGCGTAGCCACGGGGCACCTATCTATGGATGAATCTCCTGGAAACACCTTTAGCAGAACAACAAATAAGGGAAATGACATAAATGGAGCATCTAACAAGGATGAATTCCATAACAACCATTACAGACACATAACGAATGCTACATCTGATGAAAGGAGCACTTAATAAAATGAATTCCTTACATAAAACTAGAAAGCACTAGCAGGAATATACACATATGGAAAATGATGTAAATAAGAAACACACACTGAATATAAACACTGTGATGAATCTCATCAACTCAGAGAATTTTTTTTCATTATCACTCCTAAGAAAGTTTGCAGAGCCACAATCCAGGCACAGAGGCCTCAAAAATATGAAAGTCGAATCAACCCTCCAACCCTATTCTCCTCCAAAGAGGTTATATTTATAATGCTATGGATCCCGAGACCAACCTCAAAATAGAGGCTAATTAAGTTACAAAGGGAATCAATCCCGAATTAGCATCGTACATTCTGACAGCTGTGAAGTGGCGCATTCACCATGATTTTTTACATAAAATAAGGAATATCAAGCATGCTTGACAAAACAGGTAATGTGATGGCTAGGGATCAGGCTTGCTTGACATGACAATGATGACTCAGAGCACCCTTAACGGTTTCGTGCTGACTCAAATCGACTTGTTTATTCGATTGCTGGGGCATGCAGCGTGCATCTGGTCCTCCCGAATTTTTTGATGGGCTTCCAGTAATCCTTTCCCTCTTCACACTTTTGATCCTGCGAAATCAATCATGGATGTGGATCTCCACTGAGGCCGCTACCTCGCTCACCTTTTGGTGCACATGATGAATTAGCCCTGTGACCCTTTCTGCTTCTGACTTTAATGTTCATTCTGTGTTTGATAATATGTTCTGTCTATGTTCACAATCGGGGGGAAGGTTTATGTTCCTTCTGTGTTTGGATTTCTGTTCACTAGACTCCATATCTCCTGGTAACACTGTTAGGTTTGCAGAACTTGAGAAGATAGTTCCATTTATCAACATTAATACATCCTTGACGGACTTGTCATTCTTATCTACTTCTGGATGATTGCACCACTTAGTAGGGTAGGATGTAGGGGTAGAACACAGGAACTGAAGGAATTACCAGGAAAACCAATGTTCACTGTCTGTATTCTGAACTTTAGTCCTTAAATCGACCCATGTTTGTCCTTCCTCCCTTTAGAATGTCCTTAAGCATTACCTGTGAATGAGTACACAATCTCTAGGTAAGCCTAACAATCCAAGGTCGTCTCTCATACCAGTAAGGGGTCTATATGCATGCTGGGTACAATGTTGGTGAGATCCGTCATCCTCTACCTGGACTAGATCCTTCCTCCAGGGTATGCCAATGCAACACATATTTGTACTCATCATCACCTTCATTAGAGTTAGAAATTTGCAGTAAGGATGGTGATGACATAGACCTCCGATCCTCTCTCCCCTAGTCTGAGCATTCATTCAGACTGACCATTCCTAGCAATGGATACTATACACTACGGTAATTAGTTCCACAACCTTGTTTAGAGGCTTCGATGGGATATCCTTTGGGTCAGGAACTATTGGTACTGCTTCCACAGTGGTGCTACACTTTTTTAGGACAGTATTGCTCTTACCGGCATCAGAAGGTATTCCTAATGTAATGAACATATTTACCCCGATGGATGGAGCTGCTTTTGCATGAAGGCCCATAAGTGGTTGAATTTCCAAGCAATGCCCAATGGTTAATAAAACACATCAAACAACAGGATTCCCAAGCATAATAGTCATTACAGATCCCATATCAGGACCCCCAGGACCCTTAGAAGAACAATAGTTAGCGATCCTTGTTCTTCACTAGTATTGACTCCCTATGTATCAAAGAACACCTATGACTGTAGTATTGTAACGAGCCAAGCGGTTGCTGAATCATCACTAGCTGTTGAGTTCAACCATGAGTCCATTAAATCCTCACACACGCCATCATCAAGTAGCAGAATGACAACACGAACGTTCACATGGGTTCTTGATTCGATTCCTTATGTGGAGGTTCCAACTATGTCGCCCCTTTTTGTTGTGACATCGTGATATTAATGGTGGAAGTGACCCTTAGCCTCACTTGCAATCAGCATCAAGTTGTCTCATGGTTTTTGGACTTGACATTTGTCACATCATCAATCCCTCCTTATGATGGTAGCGACACACCCTTGTTTTTAGTGCCCTTGATTCCTTACCACATTGCGCGTGAAGGTCATACTCATCCTCTTTTTCCTAATCATCATGGTTCTCATCATCATCATCACACGCAACATGCAACAAAATCTTTGGACTCCAGGATGAAATCTACGTCGTCGATGTTACCTGCCTTAATCTCCATCTTGTAGCCCCTTTCTTTTTATTTCCCCTAACATCTTTGAACTGCGAAACAAACCACTAATGTAGATCACCTCTACAAGCGATCCCAATCATCCGATTGTGTCTCCTTTTCCCAATTTTGTGATCCCTCATCTGGTTAACCATCGTGCATGTCCTCATCATGAAATCATCCTAGACCATCGATCTAACCTTCACCAGATCTCTGCCATTCGAGGGTGTAGGCCCTACAGGATTTCTCATCACCTCGTCCTCTTATCTTTCTTGCACCTTCCAATCATGAAATCAGCCAGGACCGTTGATCGGATAACCACCAGATCTCAACCGTTCAAAAGCGCGGGGCCTACCAATACTTCATAGCCCTTCACGACCTTTATCTCTCCTACATATTTCCACGACTAAAAACATCTCCATCGTAGATCTGGCCCACTTAAGATCATGATCGTTTGAATAGGTGAACCCTACAAGATTTCGCAGCCTCGACACAAGTTATCCCCCATGTATGTTGGATGCGCGAAATCGCCATCCACCATCGATATTGGACAACATCCAATCTTTGACCATTGAAACATGGGAATCCTAACCTATTTCGCACATCTCTATAGCTCATTCCTTCACTCATGTTTTCCCCTGCAAAATTCTCCTCATTGGTTGATCTGCATCACTTTCTCATCCGACGGCTGATCCTCCTCATCATTTAATCTTGTTTCGCCCATGCCAAGCTTCCTTTAAACCCATGCATATTCTTCTGGCGAAATCCTTATCAGTCACAGATCTTCTTTGATGTGGATTTCCGCCATTCAATCTTGCCACTGGATAACTGCGAACAGATTTTCACCTCCGAACCAAAATGAAAGGTCATAACTTCAAGGACCTTGGTCGTTTGATTATTCCATACCATGGGATGATCCATTTTTTCCTTCAGGATTAGGATAATTTTCCCAAGCAACCTCCAAATCACCAGACATGATTTTTTTTTCTATACCCACTTCAAATTCACTAATCTAGACCTTTGCAGGGGAAATAGTGCAGCTGCTTATGTAGAAATCTCAAAAATTTAGCACAGGTGGTAACAACGGCTCCAACTCAGGAATGCTATCCTCCCTATGAGGTAGCAAAGAACCACATAGACCACGTACTTGATCTATTGGGTTGATCCCAATCATTTCCTAAAACCCTCTGTGATGCTCTGAAATAAAAAATTGAACATATGCTGAAAACAAACTGAAATAAATGGTTAAAATAAATGCTCACCAGTTCAAGCTTATTCATCTCTACCTACCCTACTTACTGAGCATCAATGACTAGACAAGTCACTTCTAACTTCTAGTGAATCCAATCAAGCAAATGATTACATATGCGGATTTTCTCCTCATGCTTGATAAAAAACAACAATGAAGGACCAAATGGCAAAAGATTATGATAGGGAACTTGATCTCTGCTGCAAATCCATAATCAACCATTCACACTGCACAACCTCTCCACATATCTAGGCATTGGTTCATGACATCCTCCAGAAAATTCTGCTATGCATATACCATGACAAGGTTGCTCCATATATTCAGCCACTGGATCATAAAATCCAGGGCAGTCTTCAAAAATTTCTGTCGTCTTCTTGCCCCAATATTGTTGTTCCAACTGCATATTCCCCTGCATACTGTCTATTTGTTCTTAAAAATAACGATGCAAGGAATTCTCATGACAACATGTAAATGAGCCATCAGTTACTTCACTCCAAATTCCAGAACCCAAAACCTGTTTTCCCTCATGCATTTCATAGGGAATATCTTCAATACAATCAAGTGAACTAAGCTCTTCTTGATATAAGAGTTCCGAATTGGAAGAACACGAAGAGACATTCCATTTACGACCCTCATATTCTGACTAGCTAACCTCATATTTATCATACATTGGAGGAATGAAATCTTCTTCAAAACCCCCATAGACAGGGCTTGCAACTAGCTGATTGCTTTCTTCATCAAACATATTATAATACTCCTCCTGTACAGCTCTAGGATGATCATCTGTTGGCTCATAAAGAGAAAAACTAGAATGCGAAGCAGATTCTACTGGTTCCCCCTCCTCATTATCCATTCCCAAAAATTCCATGACATCATTCCTAACCTTCATTTTCTGTTTTTGATTAGAAACCCTTAATATTTGTTTCAGAAAATCAAATGAGGCAAAGAACAATGGTAAACAGTTACCTTCCTCCTACTGATTGTATTCTTCATGAAAAGCAGGATTGGGAGGAAAATGAGACTTTAGTTGTTTATCCTCTTCATCTTCCACCAGAAAAGAAGGCTTTGTATGTTTATGTAGCTCTTTAGTTGCAATTTGAGTCTGTTCAACACACAAGGGTCCTTCTTCGGGCATTGACACTGAATTAGATTCATCCTTTAATTCAAACTGCAGGGGGTTTTCAAGGATTATTTGATTCCTTGGAGAAGGGAGGGGTCTTCTAAAGTCCTGATCTCTATTTTGTTGCCCTTTATCCTTTATGGGAGGTGAGATGAGGTCCATAGTGAGCCTCTCCATCAACCTTTCCATGGCTTCCATAATCCTGTCTATCTTGGCCTCTTGTGAAGTAGAGGAAAAAGGTTGTATGGGATCTTTATCCTTACCTTTTTCTTCCTCCTCTCTCTTTTTCTCTTTAGCAATAGTCAGGTTTATTTCTACATCTATGGCATCATTCATCATATCGAACAAGGAGGCTGATTTTCTTTCACTTAGCCATAGGGAGAATTCACTATCAAATGCCTCAGCATATTGCAGCTAGGCAGAACCAAGGGGAGGCCTGAACTGGGAAGGGATAGCATGATACGCTTTCATAAACCTGTCAAAAAATTCTTCGACAGATTCACTCTCCCCCCTCTTCATGGAATGGAACTGGGACAAGCACTTCTCGGGGTCTTTATTTTCTTCCCATTGGTTCTTGAAAGAATCTTCAAAATCCTGATAGCCCAAAATGGAGTTGTTTGGAAGGCTAGTGAACCATCTTCTTTCCTCTCCAGCAAGGATTTGGGAAAACTATATGTATTTAACATCTTCATGCTCTACTTCTTCCAGGTTATTCTAGTCTGCGAACCACTCCAAGTGTTCTTCAACTGCATACCCCCTTTCCCTAGTAAATTGTTTAAGTCTTTGGGCATATCCCTTGGGAAGGTCACGCAGATTAGTAGGGAGAAGTATAGGGGCAAACCTTTTAGCCTTCATTGGGGTTATAGCAGAGCTATGAAGGATTGTAAAACTAAATGAGGAAGGTTGTTTAATATCTGAAGTGGTGGGAGATAAGGCCATGGTAGCAGAATGTTCTTTGCTAGTGGAGTTTACTAAGGCCAATTCAGAGGTAAGCGGAGGGTGTTCTTGGTCAGATAAGTGGGAAGTATCAACAGATATATCAACTATAGCACCATGAGTTTCAAAGGGATGATCCTTTTTCTTATGTGTCTCGATTGAAGTATCTTAGTCAAAGTCATATGTACAGGATGAAGAGATACTTTTAGTTCTTAGATAAGGACATACAGGGGTGAACCCATGGATTTGTTCCAAGTGAAATAAAAATGGAAAGATGCTTTAACCAGCCTGGGAAAGGACAGGAGAAAACTTACTATGAAAGACAAGATATATTGAAAAATATTCACAGTGGACCTCATTTTCATCGTGCTCTTCCAGGACTGTTTTATTGAGCTCATTTTCCTAGTAGGGTCACCATAGAAACTCTGAGAATCTTTGTGGCTTCTGGGTGGTTGGTATTCCCAGTGGAGTCACCTTCAAAGGCTTTGAGTGGAGTTTCTAAAGCATATATAACCTGTATGTGTCTAGGAGCGGCTGCTCAACCAGGTCATAGAACTGAAACAATGTCATTCCCCCGAAGAGATAATAGCATTTAGTTCCTCGGCAACAATACCAAGATGTTATCACCCTGTAATTTTCCTATGGTTGTGGCAGAAAGGCACATGGGTAACCATTTCAAACCAATATTTAGACTACATTCTAGCCAATGCAGTCAGAGAGGGCTATCTCTTGTCACAAGAATATTCACATATACATTTAGCTTGATAAGCATTCAGACGGCTAGATTTATGATGGGATAGAATTTTTTGTAAATTAAAATATTGAAAGGTAGACATGTATCAAAACTATTGGGCAATGGAGTCACAGTTTGAATCACTCAAGGATATTACAACAAATAATGAGCCATGATTTTCCCATATGTATTCTGAGGCAAAGTAAGTGTAATATTCAGCCAAATATCTTCAAGTAATGGTAGGAGAAAAGGGAAGAAGTCCAGTGCAGCCAAGGGGCACCTATCTGTGGATGAATCCCCTGGAAACACCTATAGCAGAACAAATAATAAGGGAAATGACAGAAATGGAGCATCTAATAAGGATGAATTCCATAAAAACCATTACAGACACATAACAGATGCTACATCTGATGAAACGAATTCCTTACATACAACTAAAAATCACTAGCAGGAATATACACATATGGTAAATGATGTAAACAGGAAACACACACTGAATACAAACACTATTATGAATCTCATCAGCTCAGAGAAGCATTTTTCATTATCACTCCCAAGAAAGTTTACAGAGCTATAATCCAGGCACAGAGGCCTAAAAAATATGAAAGTTGAAATCAACCTTGCAACCCCGTTTTCATCCGAAGAGGTTATATTTATAATGCTATGGCTCTCGAGACCAACCTAGAAATAGAGCCTAATTAGGTTACAAATGGAATCAATCTTGAATCATCATCGTACATTCTAACAATTGTGAAGTGGCGCATTCGCCATGATTTTTTACATAAAACAGGAAATAAGGAATATCAAGCATGCTTGACAAAACAGTTAATGCGATGGCTAGGGATCAAGCTTGCTTGACGTGACAATGATGGCTCGAATAACCTTCAATGGTTTCCTGCTAACTCAGATCGACTCATTTCTCCTCCTTCCATGGCATGCAGCGTGTATTTGGTCCTCTCTAATCTTTCGATGGTCTTCCACTACTCCTTTCCCTCTTCGCACTTTTGATCCTGCAAAATCAATCATGGATGTGGATCTCCACCAAGGACACTACCTCATGCATCTTCTAGTGCACAAGCTAAATTAGCCCTGTGACCCTTTCTGCTTCTGACTTTTATGTTCATTCCATGTTTGATAATATGTTTTGTTTGTGTTCACAGCTGGCAGAAAGGTTTATGTTCTTTCTGTGTTTGGCTTTCTGTCCGGTAGCCTCCATATCTCCTGGTAAGACTGTTAGGTTTGCATACCTTGAGAAGACAATTCCATTTATCAACAGTAATAAATCCTTGATGGACTTGTCATTCTTGTCTGCTTCTGGATGCTTGTAGCTTAGTAGGGTAGGACGTAGGGTTAGAACGTAGGAACTGAAGGACTTACCGAGAACACCAATGTTCCATGTCTGTATTCCGAACTTCAGTCCTCAACTCGACCCATGTTTGTCCTTCCTCCCTTGAGAATGTCCTTAAGCATTACTCGTGAATGAGTACACAATCTATGGCTAAGCCTAACAGTCTGCGGTCATCTCTCATACCAGAAAGGGGTCTATATGCATGCTGGGTACAATGCTGGTGAGATCCGTCATCCTCTACCTGGACTAGATCCTTCCTCCAGGGTATGCCAGTGCAACACATCTTTGGAATCATCATCACCTTCATTAGAGTTATCAATTTGCAGTAAGGATGGTGATGACATAGACCTTCGATCCTCTCTCCCCCAGTCTGAGCATTCATTCAGACAGACCATTCCTAGCAATGGATACTATGCACTACGGTAATTAAGTCCACGACCTTTTCTGGAGGCTTCGACGAGATATCCTTCGGGCCAGGAACTCTTGGCGTGACACTGGTGCTGTAGTTTTTTAGGACATCATTACTGTTACCGACATCAGAAGGTATTCTTAATGTAATGAACATATTTACCCCGATGCCTGTAGATGCTTTTTCATGAAGGCACAAAAGTGGTTGAATTTCCAAGCAGAGCTGAACGGTGAATAAATCACATCAAACAACAGGATTCCCAAGTAGAATAGTCATTATAGATTCCATATCAGGAGCCCCAGGACCTTTAGGAGAACAATAGTTAGTCATCCTTGTTCTTCACCAGTATTCACTCGCTTTGTATCTTAGAATGACTTTGAATGTGGCATTATAACGAGCCGAGCGGTTACTGAATCATCACTAGCGGTTGAGTTCAACCATGAGTCCGTCAAATTCTCACACACACCATCATCAAGTAACATAATGACAACACGAATGGTCACGTGGGATCCTGATCTGATTCCTTATGTGGAGGTGCCAACTACACTGCCCCTTTCTGTTGTGACGTCATGATATTAATGGCGGAAGTGACCCTCAACCTCACTTGCAATCAGCTTCAAGTTGTCTCATGGTTTTTGGACTTGACATTTGTCACATCATCAATCCCTCCTTATGATGGTATCGACATGCCCTTGTTTTTAGTGCCCATGCTTCCTTACCACACTGCGTGTAAAGGTCATACTCATCCTCTTTTGCCTAATCATCATGGTGCTCATCGTCATCATCACGCAGACTAGGAAACAAATCTTTGGAATCGAGGATGTAATATACACCGTGTTATCTCCTAAATAAATCAATTTTCAATAAGTCCACTCAGACAATTTATTTTTTGATAGTGATGAAGATTTCAGGTCATATTATGAAAGATGTTTGGGTGACTAACAAAGTTGGAATATCTAGTGCTCTGTTTTTCAAGAAATTTGAAAGTTTTAGCTTTTGCTGGCTTAGGCGAACTTTCCAACAGTTCATTAGGCACTGAAAATCCTAGCTTTCGGCAGCTAATAGTTTCGACTCAGGACCACGTTAACCACTGAAAGCCTGTTGATCACATTTTTTTATAAATTTTTTGAAATGGAACTTTTGATGACTTAGGAGAACTTACCAATAGTTCATTAGCCATCGAAAGGCCCATGTTTTGGTAGCTTAGTAAGTGGGTCCAGGAAGACATTAACCACCAAAAGCTCGTTAAATACGTTTTTTGGAAGGGAAGCTTTCGGTGGCTTGGGAGAACGTCTCAGCGGTTCATTGGCCACTAGAAATCCTAGCTTTCGACAGCTTGCAGACTAGACCCGAGATTCCATTAACCATCGAAAAGGCCAAAAGAGGAAAAACAATTAGCTTATGCATCAAAATCAAATGATGTCAGCATGAGGCACGTCATGATCTAGCACTTAACTATCAAAAAGACTGGGGGACTGCAAAAAATCGTTAGTTGGTAAATAAAGGGTTGTTATTGAACCAAATTGACTGATAGAGACTAAAACCGTAAGCCTACCCTCCATCTGTCCCACGACTGCAGTTAAAACTCCACGAAGCATCAAGTTCTAGTTAAAAATGATCGTTATGTTGGCTATCTCGTGGTTATCACCAGAATCCACCATCATCTTACTCAAGTACCAATCGAGTGGTTAAACCCTCAAAATCAACACCATATCCTTAGTACACTCCACATTATATGCATGCATCCTTACTGCTCAAGGCCATCCCTGAAACCATAGCGCTAATCTCCATTTACATAATTTGAATTTTGGTTTTTGCAAGTACTAGAAGCACAGTCCAAAGATGAAGAAAGGAGGACTCGCTCTCAGAAAGGAACTAGGGGACATCAGCTATCTTGAGTCACATACAGAAGTCTACCAATTCTTCAAAGATGCAGGCTGTTACAGATTCTGTGAGAAAATCCAAGGTTCACACCAGCAAGTTGCAGAGGAATTTTCTCTTTCTTTTGATGGCTCTAAGGCATTGATAGGCAAAGAAGAGTTCCAAGTTGATGAAACCCTAATTGCAGAAGTAGTAGAACTCTCAAGAACTGGGGAGAAACTATTTTAAGACCACCATCACTAAAAATGTGGAATTCAGATCATACTTAAAACCTGAACACAAAGATCTAGTATGGAAGAAAAACGTTCCATCCACTTGGCTAGAGGAGAGGTGGAAACAATTATTGAAAGCAATATTGGTTTACATAACCTGTGAAGGAAGGTATAATAGGGTGATGATATATCAATTCAAATTGATGAACCATTTTACAGGCAGAAGCCCTTTAAGCCTACCTTTCTACCTCCACAAGAGCCTAACCAAGATGGCACACAAGGTCAAGGCCCAACCCACTAAAATCATAGGAAGGTTATCTCACCATGGCCTGATACAACTCATTGTCCAAGAATTATTGCAAAGGAGAAACATAGCATGGGCATATTTCTTATTCTGGAATGAGTTTGAAACAGGTTTACAACCAGAAAATAAAGGAAATTCCCCCTCAAAGAAGTCCACCACTCCTAGGAGTGGCAAAAGGAAGAGGAGAGCCATCTCACCAGTGACAGTGGATCAGCCATCTCCAACTTCTAAAACCGACCAAGCTAAAAGAAATCTGGACTTCAGTGGAAAGGAGAAGGAGGCCCCAACACAAAGTGGAAATATACTAAACTTCCCTACTCAGATTCATAAGAAGAAAAGGAGCAAGAAGTTGACCTAACAGAGCAGGTGGCAACAGAATATGAGGAGTTTCCATCACCCACACCAAAAGAAGACCAGGGTGAACTAGTGGAAAAGGTTTCCTCCAGCAAACCTAGGTGACAAAGAGTCAACTAGCTGTTAAGGCAAGTATATGAACGGGAAATTTTAGAGAGAGAGATAAAAAGAAATAATGCAGTATTAATCAAGAAAAACACTCAATTGAGTAATTCCTTGCTAGAAATGAAAGGGAGGTATTTCCTGCTGCAAAAAAGGAATCTGAGGTTTATGAAGGACAACACCAGGCTTTATAGGATGATCAGACTTCTGAGGTTGCAGATGAAGAATTCCAACTCAAACCCTAGCTCTTAGGCTCACTTTGCACTAGAAACCCTAGCAAAGGCAGCAACAAGCTTTCATGATCCTGAGGCAGCTCATGATGCTACTACTCATTTAAATCCTAGGAAAATGGAAGAATTACTAGAAAGACAGAGGTAAAAGCTATAGAAGATTTATTTGAAGGCTAATAAAATTTTGCAGAAAAAAGAGCTTTCGGTGGCTTAGACGAATGCAGTAGATGTTCATTAGCCACCGAAAGTAGAGCTTTCGGCAGCTAACAGACCCAGGATTCTGCTTCCTTAACCACTAAAAGCGCAAAACGGTGCAGAATGATATGTTTACACACAGAACCCATTTTGATGGGTACAAACACCTCAAGGGTGAATGATTAAGCTCAAAATTGATGAAAAGCACCAGTGGAGGGGGTCTGTTCCAGTTTTGAGGGTACGATCAAGGAGAAATGGGTTAGAAACCCTACCTATTTTTGACCAACCGTGGCTTATCTATCAGATAATAGGTCACAACTCTACTTCAGTAATCACTGCAGTGAGTTCAATGAGCAAACAAGTTTAGAGTTAGATAGACTGGTACTTAAATTAGGGTTTTGACCTAATTTTGCAAAAAACATTTATTTTATCTATTTTTAGTAAATCAGATCCAACTTTTCAGGATCTAAATATTTTTGTAAAGGCTATAAATCCTAAGACTAATTTTGAAGCAAGGGTTTGACTTTGGATACTTTTAGACCCTTATTGTTATCAAGCTTCTCATGTTATTCATCATTTAATATAAGCTCTTTTACAATTATATGTTTAGCTTCCTTATCTTTTCTGTTCTGTACTTGTGCTTGAATGTCTAATTTAGGTTTATTCATTTTATCTAATATCTGATAGCTATCATCCTATCTGCATGTTGATGAGTTCCTTGTTATGATTAGCCATTCATATGTGATTGCTTTATATATGAATCTGCCAGCAAGTGAGTTCTCCATTTGTCCACCTTATTATCAAACCTATGAACATTGGTCGTTAGAAGCCTTATCTTTTGATTGAGTTTTATGCATGTCTTGGGAGAGTAAGGTCTTGTAGGTCATTTGAATTGATCCATTTAGAAAACCCATTAAAAACATTTAAGTTACCAGGCATCCTCAAGCTGCAACCTAGAGGAGTTTCCTGGAGCGATAACAAATTGGCACCGTTTCCGGGGAGAGGAGATTGAAGCTAAGCTTCCTTGGGAGATGAAATAGATCCTACTTTGATGATAGACAAAGTCTGGACACTGTTCTGGTTGTAATAATCTATCTGGCGACTCCATCAGAATAAGGTGGCTTCAAGAAGACCAAGTACCAGAGCAAACTCTCAAGGGCCACCAATAACACCTGTTTCAGATCCAGAAGAGATTGTAAGAAGAGCTAGGGATTCACTCAGATAGACCTCCAGAGCTGCAAGGGAAGACACATCAGGTATTTCAAGAGGTATTTCTGCTATTATATCAAATAGACCTCCATTTCAATCTCCTTTTGCTGAAACATATAATTCTCAGAAATTTATAATTGAATCAGAAAATTTTAGGGGTTGAGGAATCTTCAAGCACTGCTGCTTGTGTAGATCCAGTCCCTGGTGACTCCACTGAGATAAATCCACCCCAAATACTATCTCAACCACCACTCACACCAGCAGTATCTCTTTCTGCCCTTTCCATACCCACTTCCAATATGAATGTCCCTCTGACCAAAATAGAAAGGATCCTTGTGGCCAGATATGCCCCTCTAATTCTTCCTAACCCTCTTGCTGCTATGCCTAATAGATATTATCTCAAATACATGCCTAAGTTTATTGGGGAGGGAGACTTCATAGCTGAAGAACACCTAGAGGCCTTTTACAGTTATGTTGAGAATATAAACATTGAACAAGAGGATGTGTGGACTAGGGTTTTTGTGCAAATTCTAGATGGTCAGGCTAGGAAATGGTTCAAAGAGTTTCCTGCTGCATCCATAGTAGGCATTGAAGCCCTAGATGAGATATTTTTGAAGCATTAGGGAGAGAGAAGAGACCACCTTTACTATATCATTGAATTTAGCAATATGAAGAGGGAGAATGGTGAGTCTGTTTCTAACTTCACCAAAAGATTTAACAAGATGTTCAGTAAGATCCCTGCTGAGATCAAGCCAACTGACACTTCAGCCAAAATCACATATGCTAATGCCTTTGATTTAGAATTCTGTCTTCTTCTCAGAGAAAGAAGATCAACTTCTCTGTCACTCATGCAAGATGCTGCCCTTGAAGTTGAATCCAATATCATTGCATCTCATAAGGTTAAAGGAAAAATTGACAGGAAGAAGCAACCCTTAGATCCTCTAGCGGCTTCTTCATTAGAGAACAAGATGGAGAAAATGGCCAAAATGTTAGACAGTCTAACAACTGAAATGTCTAGACTAAAAGACTGAGGGCAAATACCTATGAGGGGTAAAGGGCCAAATGATTTTGCTAACATAAACCCTAATTTTTTCCCTTACAGAAGAAACAACCCACTAGCTCAGATCCTTCAAAGGGATAGGAATCAAGCTGAGGATCAAAGGATCAGAGCTCCTTTTTAGAATGTTGTACTAGAAGAAGAACCATAGTTCACTCAGGAAGAAGGAGAGGCAGAAGACAATATCAACTGTATGGAGGATGAAGTAGAGATATATTTTCTGACACAAGTAGACTATGAGGAAGCCCTCATGAATGAATAGATCATGGAAGGATCTCTGTATCAGGAAGATGATCAAGAAGGTTATAATTTGAGATCTAGAATTGTTGCTCCTATGAAGAAGACTCCTGCCCCTACAAAGCAACCTGCTCCTTAGGCTAGGAAGATTGTTTCTCCTGTAAATAAGATGACCGTTCCTCCAAAACAACAACAAAGTCCATTACAACAACCAACCCATGATCCTATTCAGCTCAAATCCACACCACAAGAGGTAAGAAATTCTGACAAATTGCCCTATGCTTTCAATCTTGAGTCAGAAATTCAGAAGTTAAAAATCCCTTTTCCGTTGATAGAACTGATGAAGAATGAGGTCTTCAAGGCATCCATACTGAAATCCCTTTAGCCAAGGACTCCCCTAGATGCTGACTTTGTGAACTTTCAAGATGATAAGCCTATAGTAATCCTAGGACCTATGATTGAAGAGTTGGATGAGTCTTGCCCACCTTTCTACATATCTCTAAATATCCATGATAAAATCCTTCATAACTGTTTGCTGGACTCAGTAGATTCCCATAACCTAATGCCAAAAGCTGTGATGGATGAGCTTGGCCTCGGCATTACAAAACCCTACCATGATCTGTTCTCATTTGACTCTAGGAAGGTCAAATGCCTGGGCCTCATCAAAGACCTTGTCATAAACCTCTCCTAGCTGCCTTCAAAAAGTATAGTGATGGACATAGTGGTAGCTGATATCCCACCTAAGTTTGGACTCCTTTGTCTCACTCATGGAGTAAAAGGATAGGTGGTACCCTTCAGATGGACCTTACATATGCTACAATTCGACTGTTTGGAGGGGAGACCAAGAGACTCTACAGAGAGAACTAGTTCACCTATATCATTATTAATTCCAAAAAATCTATAAACCATCTAATATATGTAGTAGACACAGACTTTGGGGCATGCATCTTGCAGATAGATGATTCCCAGCCAACATCCATACAACTTACAAAGCCTACCTATCAACCACCTGAGGAGGTAACCACCTCTGTATAGAACATGTTTTTTGATGGGGCCAGTACTCAAGCCTCAGTAGGTGTAGGAATAGTCTTGATTTCTCCTTCAAAAGAGACTATACATTTGTCTTGTAAGCTGGATTTCAAGACTACTATCAACATAGCAGAATATGAGGCATTGTTGCTGGGAGTGAAGGCTTCCAAAGAAATGGGAATCATGTGCATAAATATATTTGGAGATGCAGATCTCATCATACAGCAGGTGAACAATACTTTTCAAGCAAAGAATGTCAGATTGAAGGCATACAGAGATGAGGTATGGAAACTCAGGGACTCCTTCATGTTTTTTGAACACTCATATGTACCTAGGGCTATGAATCATCTGGCTAATTCCCTTGCTATTTCTGCAAGTCTGTTTGTTCCCCCTTTACCTCCTAAGCTGAGCTATGATATCCAAGTCAAGTACAGGCCATCCCTACCTGATAATGTAAAATTTTGGAAGGTTNGGTAGTATATGAATTCTCTGATATGCATATTGATCAAGAAAAACTAAATATGGAAGAATCCCAAAAGCTCAAGTTAAAGGATAAAGTAGGTGATCAGAACATTGTTAAGTTACCTAAAAATTATATACCTCAGGGTCTGGTACCCCTGGAAGAGCTATTTGATCATAAAGATGTCCCTTTTAAACCTGCTAAGAAGGAGAAAGATCCTGCTATCCAAGAACAAAACATAGGTAGCCAAAGTCATCCAAAACCCATAAATATGTCCACTGAGTTGACTGCTTATTAGAGGTCAAAATTTTGTAGTATGATGAAAGAGTTTGCTGATATATTTGCCTGGGAATACAGTGACCTGAAAACCTATGACACTAGTATCATCTAACACACGATTCCCCTGGAGAAGGACACCATCCCTTTCAAGAAGAAGCTCAGATCCATCAGTCCTCTCCTACTACCTGTGATTGAAAAAGAAATCCAAAAGCTCCTTAAAGCCAAAATCATAATTCCCCTCAAGTATTCCAAATGGATTGCAATTTTAGTGGCGGTAAGGAAGAAGAATGGGGAGATTAGGTTATGTGTGGATTTCAGAAACCTGAACAAATGCTCAAAGAAAGATAACTATCCACTACCCAAGATGGAACACCTGTTGCAAAGAGTCTTAGGGGATAGTGTCATGTCATTCTTGGATGGTTTCTCTGGATACAACCAAGTTGCTGTGCACCCTGATGACTAAGAAAAAACTGCGTTTACCACTCCCTAAGGCACCTTCATGTATGCCAAAATGCCATTTGGGCTGATGAATACTGGGGCCACTTTTCAGAGAGCCATGGACCTAGATTTTATAGGATTGAAAGACAAATTTGTTCTCATATACCTTGATGACCTCACTGTTTACTCCCACAGCCATGAAGAACATTTGCAGCACTTGAGGAGGGTATTTCTGAAATGTAGAAAATTTGGGGTATCACTGAACCCGAAGAAGTCTCAATTTGAACTCAGTGAGGGCAAACTCCTAGGTCACACAGTCTCAGCTGAAGGTGTGAAGATTGATCCTGTTCGAGTTGAAGCAATCCAGAAGTTGTCCATACCTAGGTCAAAAAGGGATATTCACTCATTTCTGGGTAAGATAAATTTTTTTAGGAGGTTTATCCCAAAATTTTCTGAGCTGGCAAAGCACATAACCTCTATGTTAAGAAAGAAGGCTGAAATCAAATGGACAGAGCAAGCAAGAAGCTCTTTTGAGGACATCAGGAAGGCTATCATGGAAGCTCCCACTTTGATTAGTCCAGACTACACCAAGGGTTTCTGCATTTTCTCCTTTGCATCCTATGACACAGTGGTAGCTGTGATGTTACAAAAAGATGATGAATGCCTTGATCACCCTATTTCCGTTTTCAACAAGACATTGAGGGATGCTGAACTAAAATACGATCCCATTGAAAAGAAGGATTATGATCTCATCAAGTCATTGAAATCCTTTAGGGTTTACATTCTACATGCCAAGGTCCTTGCCTATGTCCCTTCAACTGCTGTAAAGGATGTATTAACTCAGCTTGACATTGATGGAATGAGAGCTAAATGGATTGCCAAGCTTATTGAGTTTGACATATAAGTAAATCCCACCAAGTTAGTGAAAGGCCAAGGTCTAGCTAAACTCATGGCTAAAGAAAATTGTGATCTTTGGGAATGAATTTTATTGGTATAACTTCAGCTAACCCGCAGACAAAGATAGCAGCAGAAACAACAGCAGGAACAGTAGCAGAGGTAGTTCATGAGCAGAATGACAGTCAAAAAGTAGCTGAGAACTTGTCCTCATGTGAGTGGTACTCAGGTATTATTCATTTCCTGCAAAATTTAGAAGTTCCCCCTGGACTTACTCTAAATCAAGCACGGGCTCTTAAACTTAAGTCTCTTAAATTTTGCGTAATTGATAAACTGCTATATTGGAAAGATCTGTCTAGTGTTTTGTTGAGATGCTTAGATAAAGAAGAGTCAGTTCAGGTGATGCATCAGTTTCATTCAAGCACATGTGGAGGCCATCATTACTGGAAGACCACATCCCACAAGATTCTGAGGGCTGGGTACTATTGGCCTGTTCTCTTCTCTGATGTGTGTACCTTTGTGAGAGCTTGTGACAAGTGCCAAGATTCATAGGGAAGTAGCTGCTCAGATCCTTGCCCCTTAGACCTATTGTAGTGAATGGTCCTTTTCAGCAGTGGGGTATTGATTTCGTAGGTGAAATTAATCCTTTGTCTAGTGGTCAACACAAATGGATCCTAGCAGCCATAGACTATTTCACCAAGTGGATAGAGGCAGTACCTACAAGGAATGCCACTCACCAGGTCATCTTGAGGTTTTTATATGAGAAAATATTTATCAGGTTTGGCTGCCCAGTAAGGTTAGTGACTGAGAATGCACCAGCTTTCAAGCCAGGGAATTGGTTAGCATGTGTGAGTAAATGGGCATTCAGTTGGTGCATTCCACTTCCTATTACCCTAAAGGCAATGGCCTTGTTGAGTCATCCAATAAAATCCTAGTCAGGATCATCATAAAACTATTGGAGACTAATCAGAAAAGTTGGGATTCTAAGCTAAAGTTTGCTCTATGGGATGATAGAGTGGCTGACAAGATATCCATAGGAACTTCTCCTTTCAAGTTGGTTTATGGAACTGAGGCCATTTTTCCCATTTAGCTAATTTTGCCAATTGCAAAATTCTTTCATGAGGAATAGGATGAACCAAATGACATGGTGAGGAGGATGCTTGATTTGGTGGAGTTGCAGCAAGTCAGGGAACAGGTGATGGAAAGGCTAGAAGCTCATCAACAGAAGATCAAGATTATTTTTGACAAAAGGGAAAAAGTGGACAACTTTTAGGTTGGATATTGGGTCCTCAAGTGGGTTACTGTCAGGAAAGAGAAGGGAAAGCATGGAAATTTTGAATCTCTGTGGATAGGCCCTTTTGTGATAGCTCAAGTGCAGCAGGACAACACCTTCAAATTGCAAAATATGGAAAGAGAGGAGGTGTTTGATGGCCCAGTAAATGGTTTATTTCTAAAACTCTATTTCATCTGAGGCTTTAAGGCCTTGTTATTGTAAAATTTAGTTAGTAGATTGTTTTTGGTTATGAAATAAACTCCTTGCCCAATGGAATAGTAGAAGATAGGTTTAAATTCTTATTTTTTTTTCAGGAAAGGAATTTTGGTTTGGGGTTCTTGGTATCTCACATGGAGGTTCGCATCCCCAAGCAGGAGCCAGATGTTATCTCCTAAATACATCAATTTTCAATAAGTCCACTCAGACAATTTATTTTTTGATAGTGATGAAGATTTCAGGTCATATTATGAAAGATGTTTCGGTGACTAACAAAGTTGGAATATCTGGAGCTCTGTTTTTCAAGAAATTTGAAAGTTTTAGCTTTCGGTGGCTTAGGAAAACTTTCCTACAGTTCATTAGCCACCGAAAATCCCAGCTTTTGGCAGCTAACAGTTTCAACTCAGGACCACGTTAACCACCGAAATCCTGTTGATCACTTTTTTATAAAATTTTGGAAAGGGAACTTTCAGCGGCTTAGGAAAACTCACCAACAGTTCATTAGCCACCGAAAGGCCCAGGTTTCAGTAGCTTATCAAGCGGATCCAGGAAGACATTAACTACCGAAAGCTTGTTAACTACGTTTTTTGGAAGGGAAGCTTTCGGTGGCTTGGGCGAACGTGCCAACATTTCATTACCCACCAAAAAGCCTAGCTTTCGGCAGCTTGCAGACTAGATTCGAGATTCCCTTAATCACTGAAAAGGCCAAAAGAGGAAAAATGGTCAGCTTATCCATCAAAATCAAATGCTGGCAGCATGAGGCACGTCGTGATCTAGCACTTAACTGCCGAAACGAATGGGGGACTGCAAAAAATCATTAGTTGGTAAATAAAGGGTAGTTATTGAACCAAATTTACTAATAGAGACTAAAACCCTAAGCCTACCCTCCATCTGTCCCACGACTGCAGTTAAACCTCCACGAAGCATCAAGTTCTAGTTAAAAATTATTGTTATACTGGCTATCTCGTGGTTATCACCAGAATCCACCATCATCTTACTCAAGTACCAATCGAGTGGTTAAACCCTCAAAATCAGCACCATATCCTTAGTACACTCCACATTCTATGCATGCATCCTTACTACTCAAGGCCATCCCTGAAACCAGCGCGCTAATATCCATTTACAGATTTTGAATTTTGGTTTTTGCAGGTACTAGAAGCACAGTCCAGAAATGAAGAAAGGAGGACCCGCTCTCAGACAGGAACTAGGGGACATTAACTATCTTGAGTCACATCCAAAAGTCTGCCAATTCTTCAAAGATGCAGTCTGTTACAGATTCTGTGAGAAAATCCATGGTTCACACCAACAAGTTGTAGAGGCATTTGCTCTTTCTTTTGATGGCTCTAAGGCATTGATAGAAAAAGAAGAGTTCCAAGTTGATGAAACCCTAATTGTAGAACTCCCAAGAACCCAGGAGAAATGGTTTAAGACCACCATCACTAAAAATATGGAATTCAGATCATACTTAAAACCTGAACACAAATATGTAGTATGGAAGAAAAGCGTTCCATCCACCTGGCTAGAGGAGAGGTGGCAACAATTATTGAACCAATCTTGGTTTACATAACCTGTGAAGGAATGTATGACAGAATGATGATATATCACTTCAAATTGATGAACCATTTTACAGGCAAAAGCCCTTTAAACCTACCTTTCTACCTCCACAAGAGCCCAACCAAGATGGCACACCAGGTCAAGGCCCAACCCACTAAAATCACATGAAGGTTATCTCACCATGGCCTAATACAACTCATTGTCCAAGAATTGCTGCAAAGGAGAAACATAGCATGGGCATATTTCTTATTCTAGAATGAGTTTGAAATAGGTTTACAACCAGAAGATAAAAGAATGTCCCCCTCAAAGAAGTCCAACAATCCTAGGAGTGGCAGAAGGAAGAGGAGAGCCATCTCACCAGTGACAGTGGATCAGCCATCTTCAACTTCTAAAACCAACCAAGCTAAAATAAAGCTGGACTTCAGTGGAAAGATGAAGGAGGCCCCAACACAAAGTGGAAATATACTAAATTTACCCTACTCAGATTCAGAAGAAGAAAAGGAATAAGAAGTTGACCTAACAGAGTAGGTGGCATCAGAATATGAGGAGTTTCCATCACCCACACCAAAATAAGACCAGGGTGAATCAGTGGAAAAGGAGTCCTCTAACAAACCTAGGTCACAAAGAGTCACCCAGTTGTTAAGGAAAGTATATGAACTAGAAGTTTTAGAGAGATATATAAAAAGAACTAATGCAGTATTAACCAAGAAAAAACACTTAATTGAGTAATTCCCTGCTAGAAATGAAAGGGAGGTATTTCTTGCTGCAAAAAAGGAATCTTAGGTTTATGAAGGAAAACACCAGGCTTTACAGGATGATCATACTTCTGAGGCTGCAGATGAAGAATTCCAACTCAAACCCTAGCTCTTAGGCTCACTTTGCACTAGAAACCCTAGCAGAGGCAGCAACAAGCTTTCAGGATCCTGAGGCAGCTCATGATGCTACTACTCAGTTAAACCCTAGGAAAATGGAAGAATTACCAGAAAGACAGAGGTAAAATCTATAGAAGATTGATTTAAAGGATCATAAATTTTTTGCAGAAAACAGAGATTTCGGTGGCTTAGGCGAACGCAGCAGCTGTTCATTAGCCACCGAAAGCAGAGATTTTAGCAGCTAACAGACCTTGGATTCTGCTTCCTTAACCATTGAAAGTGAAAAAGGGTGCAGAACGATATGTTTACACACATAACTAGTTTTGATGGGTACAAACACCTCAGGGGTGAATGATTAAGCTCAAAATTGATGAAAAGCACCAGTGGAGGGGGTCTATTCCAGTTTTGAGGGTGCGATCAAGGAGAAATGGGTCAGAAACCCTACCTATTTTTGACTGACCGTGGCTTATCTATCAGATAACAGGTCACAGCTCTACTTCAGTAATCACTGCAGTTATTAAAGAGTTCAATGAGTAAACAAGTGTTAGAGTTAGATAGACTAGTAGTTAAATTAGGGTTTTTGACCTAATTTTGCAAAAAACATTTATTTTATCTATTTTTAGTAAATCAGATCCAACTTTTCAGGATCTGGATATTTTTGTAAATGATATAAAGCCTAAGACTTATTTTGAAGCAAGGGTTTGACTTCAGAGACTTTTAGAACCTTATTGTTATCAAGATTCTCATGTTATTCATCATTTAATATAAGCTCTTTTGCTATTATATGTTCAACTTCATATCTTTTCTGTTCTGTACTTGTGCTTGAATGTCTGATTCAAGTTAATTCATTTTATCTAATATTTGATAGCTGTCATCCTATCTGCATGTTGATGAGTTGCATTGCAAGTACTTTTCCTTGTTATGATTAGCCATTCATATGTGATTGCTTTATATATGAATCTACCAGCATAGTGAGTTCTCCATTTATCCATCTTATTATCAAACCTTTGAACATTGGTAGTTAGAAGACTTATCTTTTGATTGAGTTTTATGCATGTCTTGGGAGAGTAAGGTCTTGTAGGTCATCTGACTTGATCCATTTACAAAACCCATTAAAAACATTTAAGTTACCATGAATCCTTGAGCTACAACCTATAGGAGTTTTCTGGAGTGATAACACACTGTCTATGTTACCCTCCTTGATCTCCATCTCACAGCCCCTCTTTTTTTTTTCCCCTAGCATATTTGAACTGTGAAACAAACCACGACCGTAGATCCCCTCTGCAAGCGATCCCAACCGTTTGATTGTGTGGCCTTTTCTCAATTTTGTGATCCCTCATCTGTTTAACCATCGTGCATGTCCTCATCATGAAATCATCCTAGACCATCGATCTAACCTCCGCTATATCTCCACCGTCCGAGGGTGTAGTCCCTACAGGATTTCACATTGCCTCATCCTATTATCTTTCATGCATCTTCCAGCCGCGAAATCAGCTAGGGCCGTTGATCGGCTACCCACTAGATCTCAACTATTCAAAAGCATGGGGCCTACCAATACTTCACAACCCCTCACAACCTTTATCTCTCCTACATTTTTCCGCAGTGAAGCACATATCCATCGTAGATCTGGCTTGTCAAGATCATGACTGTTGGAATAGGTGGACCCTACAAGATTTCGGGGCCTTGACACAAGTTATCCTCTGTGTATGTTGGCTGCACAAAATCCCCATCCGCCGTTGATATTTGACAACATCTAATCTTTGACCATTGAAACATGGGAAGCCTAAATTATTTTGCACATCTCCACAACTCATTCCTTCGTGCATGTTTTCCCCTGCGAAATCCTCCTCATCTGTCAATCTACGTCACCTGCTCATCCGACGGCTGATCTTGCTTGTCATTTAATCTTGTTCTGCACATGCCAAGCTTCCTTTAAAACCATACATCTTCATCTGGAGAAATCCTTATCAGCCGTGTTGATTGCATGGGCAGACCCAGTTTTACTATAATTAATCAACAACACCCCTAACTCACTGGCCCTTTCGGCGACATACCACGAAGCGATCTGAAGTCTCACCCGAAGTGAATCTAATGGGTTGGCCAAGACTCAAGTGTCTTGGACCAGGTTCTGCACATCCTACTTCTCTTCTCTTACTCCTGTGAGTCACAAGATCAGCTATACCGGCGCATCGCGCGTCCCCTTCTACTCGCAGCACTTTTAGCCGTGCGATTCTTATCCACGCGCAAGTCACACGGTTTCTTCCCTCGTCGCACAACTTCCACTTACTCACAATATCTCCAACCTTATCGCATCTCTGCGCACCGCGGGACACCCAACCTCTCCTCAACGCTAAGCCCTCAGCTCGCAGTATCGCGCACCGCAGCTCCTCTGCCGGTGCGATATCACCTCTCTGCGATATCCTACCACTATGACTTTGCACTCCTAGCGTTGACTGTGTCAATGTGTGAGACTCTACTTCCCAGGAGTTATATTGTGATTAAATGGTCATTAGAAACAGACGTAAAGGAGTCTTTAAGCAGCTTACTAAAATACTTCAACTTATCTCTATCTTCCTGCATCACCGTGAGCTGACCAATACATACATTCACTTACTGCAACTAACATTATATGCAAAATAACCAGTAACAATAAGCAAGTACAATCACATTCATGCAACACATAACACGCAGATTTAACATGGTTCACCCCCAGGATGGGAGCTACGTCCACCAAACTGTGCTTTTATTATATATCTTGAGGGAAGTTAGCACAGTCTATTGCATCGCATATGCAGCGCGAGATCTCTTCTAGATCTCTGGCCTATTTCTATCTCTATATTTCCTTTCTTTCAATATATCCTTCCCTCTCTGTCCTCTCTGTGGATGGTTACATACAGACTCGAATGACTTACAGACAAGCTAAGTGTCTGGATCGTTACAACACAGTCTGTCTGACCGACTCCTGAGTCTACTTCCAAAATAATCTACTGACCAACTAACAACTCATCCTACGAACCAACCAACTGGCTAACTGATTGATTAGCTAACCCTTTACAATACAAAATGCAAGCTTTTATAGGCGGCCCGAAGGTCTCGCCATTACAACACTGTGGGCCTGTCCCAACAGTAAGCCCATACCCTAATTAGTGACAGTTGGTCCTCTCTGTCCTTGAGGTAGCCGCTTCCCGTCACACCATAGCTCTCTGCAGTCTTCCATGCTTCCCGGCACTGACCATGGGTACTATGCACCGCTTCTCTCTTCTGTCCTTCGATTTCAATGCTTGAGCCTCATTGCTCCTTCTTCTTTATGAGGGTCGTTGAGCCCTCCTGTCTTCCGTTGCTGCCTTCAATGCAGTGGGTGGGCTCTCCCTTCTCGGCCGCTCAGGTACCGTTGCCTTTATTTGACTTTCGCATCCCAAAAAGTCACGGTTTCCGGCTCTGCTCTCCAGCTGGAAACGTACTACAACGTCGTGGCTCTGCCTTGTCTTCTTTCCACCAAAACTATATCTTTCCGCCAAAACTAGCAGCTTCTTCTATAGCTGTGGGGCCCTGCTCCAACAAGCCGTGGATCTTCTTTGACATGGATCTGCACCATTCAATATTGCCATTAGATAATTGCGAACAATTTTTCACCTCTGAACCCAAATGGAAGGTCATAACTTTGAGGACCTTCATCGTTTGATTATGCCATACCATGGGATGATCCATTTTGTCCTTCAGGCTTAGGATAAGTTTCCCAAGCAACCTCCAAATCACCAGACATGAAATTTTTTTTCCTATAACCCCTTCTGTTTCACTGATCTATACATTTGTAGGGGAAATAGTGCAACTTCTTATGTAGAAATATAAAAAATTTAGCACAGGTGATAACACAATACATCACCAAGTATACTACATTAATCTCCATATGAATCACTTGGAAACATAAATAAATCACATTCTTGTAATTCCTTCCATCCTCCACAAAATTTAAACACAATAATAGGATATGGTTGACAAACAAAAGATGGGTCACTTACACATGATCACCACAAGATATCCCATGAATATTCTTTCTTCTTCACTTAGCATGAATAGCTCGACCGAGAACTTAAAAAACCAATAAAAAAGGTAAGGGGACAATGAACGAGCTTGTCGCAAGCCTTAAGAGGGCTTAAAAAAATCATACCCTAAACCATTTATGAGCACTGCAAAATATGAATACACAACACAACCCATAATCCACTTTACACCATCCATACTAAACCCAACATGAAGTAACATGAGCCTTAGAAAATTCATGATACTTGATCATATGCCTCAGATGAATCAAGTTTAATAACAACAACAAATATTCAATCAATCTTAATCAAATGCAAACCTTCCCGCACCAATCCAAAGGCCTCATGGATCAATCTACCCTTCAGAAAGCCAAATTGTTTTGATGAGATCACTCTCAAAAGGACTGGCTTAATCCAAACAGTAATAACCATTGAAATGATTTTGTAAATATAGTTACATATTGGAATGGGCTTGAAGTCATTAAAGGAAAATGAATGATCCACCTTTGGAACAAGGGCCATAAATGTGCTATTGAAACTATTAGTCATTCTACTAGACTTCCATACCTCCTCTACAACCTTAAGCAAATCATCACCAATTGAATAGCAGAAATACACAAAGAATTCATCTGACCAACCATTTTTTATAGGGTCCTTATCCTTTTGAAAGGAACAAATAATATCCCTAAGATCTTCCTTACTTACTGGACAAAATAGTTCCTCGTTCTCATCCTCTTCCATCATCCTAAAAAAGTGAGTAACTAGTCTCAACACCACTCGTAGATTTGAGTCTTTGGGCTCTTTGAATATGGAATGAAAGTGACTCACTCCAATATAGAAAATATAGTGAAAATTTTGAACTAAGGTCTTACCTCATTCTTAAATTCCAAAATAGTATTAGAATTCCTCCTAGTCCTAGTAAGATTATGAAAGAATTTAGTGTTATGATCTCCAGAGGAAACCTAAATTTCCCTACTCTTTAAGTTCCATCCAATCTCTTTGTCCCTTAATAATTTGTCATTTCTATGTTCCAACCTATGATTCTTTCCAAATCACTCTCTTTAGTCATCCCCTCCTTAAAATATTAAGAAATGTGCAATCTGGACTTGAATAGCTATCAACTTCTCTTCCCTCTTAAAATGTCTCTCCCTTCTTTGTTATGCAACCTTCACCTTGAGTACATTGTTGGTAATAACTCCCGATTGATTCTTATTCCAATGCAAATGCCTATATTTATACAAATCACAGGGCGGTTGGGTTTCACCTTCCGCTCAGCATGTTTGGCTTCCTACTATTTATTTATTTACATTATATAACCCTAACGGATTATATTCTAACAATCCCCCTCTTAATCCGAAGGGGTGTTCGTAAGTCCGAGCATGTTTCTGAACCTTTCAAACTTTTCTCGTCCAAGCGCTTTGGTGAAGATGTCTGCAACTTGATCATTTGTGGAACAATGTCGAAGATGGACTGTCTTGGCTTCTACATGATGTCGAATCAAATGATACTTTGTGTTGATGTGTTTGGTTCGATCATGGAATCTAGGATTCTTAGCCAGCTTGATTGCAGAAGTATTGTCGACCAGTAATGGAGTGGAGTTCTCTTGTTTTTCTTGAAAATCTTCAAGTATATTCCTGAGACATACTATTTATTTCATTGCTTCAGCTGCAGCCACATATTCTTCTTGTGTTGTTGAATCTGCCGGAACTGATTGTTTGCGTGATCTCCATGAGACAGCTGCTGATCCAAGACTCATAGTGTATCCAGAAGTTGATACTCCTGTCTCCTTATCGCCATCAAAATCTGAGTCTGAGTACCCAATAAGTTTGAAGTCATCCACTTTAGAGTACTTGAGTCCAACTTCTTGAGTCCCCTTCAAGTATCTTAGAACTCTTTTTGCAGCTGACCAGTGTCCTTCACAAGGTTTATGCATGAACCTTGAAAGTATGCCAACAACATAAGAAATATCTGGTCTAGTTGTTGTAAGGTAGATAAGACTTCCTACCAGTTGTCGATACTTGGTCGCATCCTCAAATTCTTTTCCTTCGCTTGATGTGAGCTTCATTTTCTGTTCCATTGGAGTAGATATAGGGTTGCATTTTGTCATGCAAAATTTGTTTAGTAGTTCTCCAACATATTTTTTCCGAGATAGGAAAATATACTTAGGATGTTGAGTGACTTCAATTCCTAAGTGATAGTGGAGATGTCCCATATCTGTCATTTCAAAAATCTTTTTCAAATCTTTCTT
>LPNX010134660.1:327631-364109 GCA_001517045.1 Pseudotsuga menziesii
CATGTTTGCAGCAATCTTCTTTCTTCAACTTGGTCATCACAATTCATTAATAGACAACAACCATGCTCATACAAAATTTGGGTCATACAACCGCATTATTCTTACTTCATACACATGAAAATCTTCAAATTAATTCAAATCAATAGTCACTTCACTCAGCTCCCATGTTGAGCTCAATGTTTGTCTCTGCCCGTAGAAATAATGATAGCTCAAATGCTGTAAACGTGGTCTATTATGCAACCCTTTTATAGGGTGAAAAATAACCTTCAAATTAATTCAAATGTCACTTGGTAAGCTGCATCATACTTCATACAAAACAGTCACAACATTCATGACAGCATTCATGGGCCTCTTTCATTCAACACAAATGAAAAAGTTTGCAGAATGTACCACTCACACTCCAGCACTAAATTAGGGTTTTTGTATTTCAATGAACAAAAACGTTTTACCTCCACGCTCATATATCTTCAGTACGCAGCATATACATATCAGTCACAAGCAGCATACATTATTTCTCCAGCGCAGTAATCAACGCATCAGTCTTCAGCATTCATCCTCCACGCAGCATATATATCAGTCAGTATGATATATATCAGTCACCTCCACGTAGCGCCAATGTTGTGCAGCGAAATGGCAGCCTCAATGTGACTTCGGTCTTCACACAGCTTCACGAGACACGATCTCTATGCAACAATCATTATCTTTATGCCTCAATCACAATAGTTATGAAAACACAGATGGAGAGTCTAGGGTTTACGTTCCATGCTTTCGGTCCAGTTCCACGTTGGCTTCAGCAAGCTTCAACGTAGCCTTCAATGCATCTCGCTTCACACAGCATGCTCTTCAACAAAATAGGAGATCAAAACATGTAGCTAATGTGAAATTGCAGCCATCTCGGTGGACTGGGAAGGGAAAACGTTGCATCTTATATTCATTATAATTAATATTTCATCAAACTCTAGTCGATGGCACAACCATGTCGAATCCACCACGTTCTGCAAAAGACGATGCTGTCGATCCCAGAGATTTGCGATTCACGCAGGAGAGTATAAGTGATTGCTTCAGTAAAGGCGGCCACAAGGGCGTCAAATTGCAGGACACCATAAACGACCTGAAAGCAAGCCAGCTCTGGTGCGAGCACAGTCACCGGCGTTCAAGGCAGCATATCACGGCTTCACACTTTGGACAAAAATAATTAAAAAATAATAAGGTGTACAAATCCCATCCTCTCATACACCATTTATCAACCAGAAAAATCAGATGGCTTTGATTAGAACCGATTTCAGATCTCCACCGTTATAGCAGATACAACTTTGCCCGTAAAGGCTTCTGGAACGTCCACTACAACAGACCGCCCAGTTGACGGCTGAAACATATAAGATATTTGAGAGTTGTCAGGTCGAGCGAACCCATTCACAAAAATTCGGTCGCCATACTGTGAAGTGCATTCAAAATTGTAAAATCTACGAGGAAGATCAACGACAGCAGTCCAAACGTTTCCGTTGGCATCATATGTGCTGACTTCTTGATCCGGGAACACATACAATTACCCAAAAGAACTTCTTATACAAAATTAGGGTTACACTCCAGAGTTTTCAACGCACCAAAGATCACGCAGAGGGCGTTCATCAGGTGGAATAACTAACGCAGATATACTCCAGTAGCAAGCATACCTCAAAGCATATACTCAACGCAGAGAACGGTGGGGAAATTCAACTTAGGGTTAGGTAATTCAAAAATTTTAGCAGAGAATAAACGCAGCAGATGGAGGAGTAACACATACACTGCATGCGACTCGACTGGCAGACTGATGGAGCAGTCTGGAAATGGACTGGCAAGCAGAATGCCAGGAATGGACAGACTGGCAACAGGCAGGAGTTATGGTAGCGCTCTGATACCACTTGTTGGTAATAACTCCCGATTGATTCTTATTCCAATGCAAATGCCTATATTTATACAAATCACATGGCGGTTGGGTTTCACCTTCCGCTCAGCCTGTTTGGCTTCCTACTATTTATTTATTTATTTATTTACATTATATAACCCTAACGGATTATATTCTAACATACATGAAGGGAATTAACTAACCAAACCCCTCCACTATCACTACTAACCACCATTATATGATGTAAATTATCATTAAATAACTACTACAACTCCTCCTCTAGCAACCAACATGAGTTGTATTTAAAGGGAGTGCCGAGTTTTTTTTCTATTTTCCCAATCTCCAAGAAGTTCAAGAAATGATCCAAAAACTGACTAATACCAGACCAAGCATGAATTTGATCAATTAACTACACCACATCTTCATGAACAAGAAACCTATCCAAATTCTTAACAAAATCCTCCATTCTAATCTAGTTTTCACACCATGTCGACCGAATCTGACTAGGTTCAACATCAACCCATCCCATCTCCTCAAAGTGATCCACAAAAAACTTTGCTAAATGGTCTTCGCAAGCATTTTAGCACCAAAATTCCTCACGACTAATCATGCGATTGAGATCTCCACCAATGATAAGGTTACTGTCCTTAAGGCAATTCAATGCAAACAACCTTTCCCAAAAATCGTATATATCGTCAAACGAACCATACAAATTTAAAATCACGAAAGTCCTATCCAAACTCTTGTTGTATACTTCCAAGCACAAACCAAATTTTATTACAAAAGAATTAGACAAAGAGAGCTACTTATTGTAACTTCAGATAACTCCACTAGAATTCCCATCAAAATCCAAGGCTTTAAAATCCCATCCCCTAAATCTCTTTCACAACTCAGACACCAAATGTTTCATTTACCCATGGAATCTTGAATCAAAATCAAATCAAGCTACTCGTGATCAACCAGAGCCTTGAGGGAAAGGTGCTTGGACTGCCCTCCTAGGCCTTTAACATAGATTGATAAAACTTTCATTTGAAAACCTCCTTAAGCATTTTCCTGACTCTAAAGACCTCTAAAACAAGGTTTTGTCGACCTTAACTGACCTCTTGAATGGCTTGTTCTCATGCATGATGAATTGCAAATTTCCTACTAATTCTAGTGTTAACTATGAATCCAAGACTACAAAATACCATCTGTTAGCACTATTTATTTTTGCTGAAATATAGTGCTAATTTCTTTTAAGATATATTGGTGATCGGGTGGTTTTCAAATTCTTCCCCCTAAGCGATTTATAAAAAATTCCCAGAGCAACAAGAAGAAAAAGGTTAAAGGTTTTGAGCAAAAGCATTTGAAAACCTCCTTAGGCATTTTCCTGACTCTAAAGACCTCTAAAACAAGCTTTTGTCGACCTTAACTGACCTCTTGAATGGCTTGTTCTCATGCATGATGAATTGCAAATTTCCTACTAATTCCAGTGTTAACTATGAATCCAAGACTACAAAATACCATCTGTTAGCACTATTTATTTTTGCTGAAATATAGTGCTAATTGCTTTTAAGATATATTGGTGATCGGGTGGTTTTCAAATTCTTCTTGCTAAGCGATTTATAAAAAATTCCCAGAGCTGCAAGAAGAAAAAGGTTAAAGGTTTTGAGCAAAAGTAAAAGAATTTTATGAATGAAAGAATTTTTGGTTTTAATGTAAATTTGGCGGGGATTTTTACAAAAAAAGTTTTGGCACAAGACCGCTCAACATACACACTAAGCAAATCTTTCCACCAAAGTCCAAGAATCGAGCTCTCCAAGAATAATACACACATTATTCCTTGGTATAATTTGAAATGATTGGTGTTTATAAACAGTTTACAGGTAAGTGTTCCCTTGCATGTGGGATAATTCCCTCATCAAAAGGAAGCAAAACATAAAGTGTGAGAATTATTTGCATCAACGCATATAGGTGGAGAGAATATAATTAGTTATATGTGGAGATTAATTAAAGTAAAATTTCTGCAATAAATAAATTGAAGAAATTAGCACTAAATAATATTTTCATTTCCGGAGACGTAGAAATTGGTAATGTCATTAGTTGAAGATGCAAAGTCTGGTATTCCTTTGAATGCACCGAATAGTTCATGCACTTATAGTTTGAGTGGTTTGTACAAATCTAATGCTTGGCATACCGAGAAATGAGATTTAGGAGGTTGAGTTTTTTATCCTAATTGAGATTGATTATATTTTAGCATGTGCACAAAATAAGCAGCTCTATCCGGCATGCAATGCCAGCAATTACAATTGAAGTTAAGAAAGTTTGTTAATGCATCCATTTGCCAGTCACAAGATAACATCTACAGGAAAAATTTGTAGCAAGTTTTGATTCAAATTGAAATTTCGAGAGAAAATGTTTTTGAAATATAAGGAATATCTCCATCATAATTTTCAGGAGCGACAATTTCTCAGGATAATTTCTCGAGATCTATGGCTCAAGTCAATTTCTCGATGTGAAGTTGCAAGGAAAAATTAAATTTTCCAATTTGCGAAATCATTTAAATACGACATGTTTCAATGGTGGTGATTTGACATGGAAACAAATCCACAGAGAAGGTTAATTTGGGGAATACAACTTGCAAGGAGGAAGTGGGTTTTGAGATCAACGAAATTTTAAGCGGTGAGCAGCTTGAGACACATGCTTCCATCTTCGTGGTTTGGAAAATTGATCAACAACTCAAAATAATTCCGCTGGGTGAATGTGAAGGGAGGTTGTTCTAAAACATTATGACCATAAAAGTGAAAAAATGAGGTACATTTATGCAGTTGGAAATCCAACACTCACAAATATTGTACTGATTATGGATCGAATCATCTCAATTCAGAATTAAAGCAGCCGAGCATGGTTGTTTTTTATGGAAAATGGTTGTTTTGGTCATTATTTTAAATCAATTGTTCTTTCCAACCCAAGATGATTTTTCATAAACTGAGAAAGTTTTTTTTCATAACAAACCTATCTACAATAACCTCTCTCATCTTTTACCCAGGTTCCATGGATTGAGAGAAACGAAGTCATCTTCAGAGAGCAAATTTCCATATTTTTAAAGGACTGTTTTAGTTAGTTATTTCAATCAATTGTTTCCGGAAAACCAGAAAGAATTTTCCAAAATTGAATGAAGTTTCTATTAAGAATAGGATCATGTTTAATAACCTCTCTCATTTTTTACCCAGGTCTTATGGGTTAGGATAAACAAAGTGATTTTTACAGGCTATGTTTTAGGGTTTCCAAAGGATTGTTTCAGACATCACATTCAAAGAATTGTTTCAGCCAAATGGAGTTGAATTTCGGGAAACAAAGAGAGGTTTTTCTTCATAACATGCCTGTATACAAAAAAATCCTTCATATTTTACACAGGTAGCACAGGTTGGGAGAATTTAAAATATCTTCACAAGGTATTTTTCCAGAAATTTACAGGTTTATTGTCTAAGTCATCAGTTTCAAAATCAGATCCTGAAAAGCTGGAGCTGGATCAGAGGAAAAGAAGACATGGGTTTTGTTGGGAACATGGTATATTACAAAAAAATCTTTCATTTTTTGCACAGCTATCACCATCCGGGATATGCAGGAGGGGATTTAAGCTTGTTTTTCTAGTAGTCCACATTTTATTTTTTGTCTTATGTGAATTGTGGTGTGCAGGCCACGTCCGGAGTTTGTTAGAAGATGTACTTCAGTTGCAGCAAATTTTGATTCCTGAATGTCAGTTTAGGAAGTCCAAATTTCTATAAATATACCTCCTGAAGAAGGAGAAGGGGTTGAAACCTTTGTAATTTTGCTGTGTGTGTGTTTCAAGAGAATTTTAATATAATTGCAAAGCCGAGGTCGGCGTTTTCATATAGGGATTAATGTGTCGTTGGCACTTACAGTCTATTATTTCCTTTCTTATATGAATTTTTTTCCAGTTTATCTCTCCCGTTTTTTTTTTCTTTCATATCTGAGACTTAGGGTATAACAGTTCGGAATTCATACTTGCTATGCTCCGTGTGTTGTTTCAGGTATTCACCAAAGTTTTCTTCTAAAGTTGATACAGAATTCATTTTTACAATGCTCTATTTTGATGGTCTGTTCATGTTCTTCCTTTCCACTAGACAATTATGAATCGACTGTGATCGAGTGGCTACCTTGCCCCTGTGTTGAAATCACTTGCATAAGTTCTATTTATTCCTGTTATATATCTTGACTCCATCGTCCAATGGTTCGGTGTTTTGTTTCAACCAATATTACAAACAAATTACAGTTTCACTTGTATATATATCTGGCATTGTTGACATTTGGTGAGAGATCCCTCTCGGAAGAGTAGAAGGCTAGTTCTCTCTTCGAAAGTGGTTTTGCTGTTACCCAGGAGTGGGCCTTCCGCAACCTTTGGGCTCATTTCCAGTGCTAACAAACTAGTGCCGTTGCCGGGGACGAGATTGAATATCATCCTTGGGAAGAACGATAAATATTCAAAGGATAAAGACATTCTGTGGGCAAACAAAGATTCTTACATGTGAAAAAGGTTGTATTATTTTCCCTGGTGACTCCATTGAAAGATTATGGAAGGTGATTCCATTGGGAAGATTGGTGGTTAGAAAGACAGAGACGGGGAGAGGTCTCAAACCTTCCCTGGATTCGAACGAAAGGTTTAGATCTTATTGTTGATGGTGAACAATGGTCAGACAACAAGAAGGTCATGTCTCTTTTCACTTGGCAACTCCATCTGCGAAGGATCCATTCTTCATAATGTTCTATGGAAGCTCCACTATCAAACAGGGTTGCAAAGTTTGAGGAGCTGATTCAGTTTCTCCACCATCAAGATGACTTCTCGGGATGCAAGGTATGCTCCTATGAATCTTGCTGCCATTCCTGATTATCCCAATAAAATACCTCTGGTAAATTGGCAAACATATCTTCCAAGATTCAATGATGAAAAGGGTGATGATGCTGCCATCAATTTATTTAGATTTCATAAGCATATACATGAGCTGAGAGTGGGATGGCATGAAGATTATTTTATGAAACTATTCATGTTTAGTTTGTATGGATATGCAAGGTCTTGGTATGAGGGATTTCCAGTAGGGAGTTTATCCTCCCTTAAAGACTTTCATACCATATTTCATGAACATTTCAAAAGGCATTATCCTTCTTTGTTGCTACTTCAAGATTGTTGCACACACGATAGAGAGTTCATTGAAAATGTGAAAGATGAGTGTGGTGATGATAAGTATTTGGATGAAGAGGTGTTAGATATCTTACATGAATATTCATCTAAAAAAGAAAGACAAAAAAATTGCCATGATAGTCAAGAAATTTCCCAGCAGTTAGTATTTTCTTCCTTGGCTGAAGTTGACATAGACCAAAGTTCTGTTTCATGTAGTTATATCTCTCTTCCTGAAACTGATGATGATTTGCAGCATTCTTGCCAGTATCTGTGTGATCAGGAGAGAGGTTGGGACTGTCAATCAAATCCTTCCTCATGTTATTCAAATTTCAAATTTTTGTTACAAGAAGAGGCCTCCCCTTCCCAATAAGAAAATTACTTTTCACAACAGTAATCTCTTGAAAGTTACAATGCTTGTGTGATTGATTACACAGAAGATGATGATTCTAGAAAATCTCAGTCTTATAGTCCCTCCACATGTTCATTTTATTAAAATTCAAGTAAAGAGAAATCAGATTTTGAAATAGTCGTTGAAGAAAGACCTCTTCATGTTGATCAAATTCAAATTTCACCTAAAGATTTACATGACTATATGAAGATCTCCTTGCTTGAAGAAGATGATCAACCTAGTGATTTGAAAGGAGATGGGTGTACTGATTTGTTTTCTGAAGAGTGCAATCAGCCTGTCACAATTTCTGTTAGTGAAGAAAATTTCATTGCAATCCAAGATCAAAAGTATGAAAAAATAGTGGAAACTAGACATGTTGAAGATCACAAACAGAAATTTGATATTGTAGATGAATGTATAAATTTCCTTGGAATGGATGATGAGCAAGAAGGGCAGTTATGCAATCAATCCCAGCCTTTAGAAAAACCAGCAGTATGCCATGAAGAATTGAATAACAAAGAAGAAGATAGGGGTTCTCAAATGGATGTTTCTTTTTGTTTTTCAAATTCAGAATTTTTTTGTCGAAAAGAAGTCTGTTTGCTTGATCATGTTGAGGAATGGAGTGGTATTTATTTTGAAGTGCATGAAAAGAATGAAGTTGTAAAATCAGAAATTTTAGATGAAGTTGTGGATGTCTCGCCTAGAAATTGTCATGAGTTTTCCTTGCATATTTCTTTTGAAGATCAGTTTGACAGCATGCAAGGGAATTTACAGTTGGGACAACTCTCTCATGGAAAGATAATGACATAATTTTTTGAAAGCTGTCATGTTTTTTATGATCCAGTGGCAGAGTACATGGAGAACATTGGCAGTGGTAATGGCTGGTTATATCTCGACTGTAAAGATCAATTTCTTTATTATAACTTTCTGCCATTAAGTCTGTCATCTATGTTTTTTATCAAGTATGAAGAGAAAGTTGGTTTATGGGATCATTTGCTTGAGTGGATTCATTGGAAGTCAGAAGTTACTTGACTGAGTATTGATGCTTAGTAAGTAGGGTAGGTAAGTAAAGACGAATAAGCTTGACATGGTGAGCATTCCATTCAACAGCTTTTATTTTGTTTTCGGTTTCAGTTTCGGTTTTAAAGTTTAGATGTGCAGTTACAGTTGTCTTCAGTTTTTAGAATGTGGACAGGTGATAGGTGATAGGTTGAAAGACTGGGATTTGTTTGCAGAATGGTTTTAGTCAATGGTTTAGTTCAGAAAACAGGTAGAGGATTTCAAAAAAAATTGGGAGCCGCCCAATGGCTTCGGCACCTGGTCTACGGGGTTCTTTGCTACCTCGCTCGGAGGATAGCATCCCTAATAGATCTAGTTGTTAGCACTATTTATTTTTGCTGAAATATAGTGCTAATTTCTTTTAAGATATATTGGTGATCGGGTGGTTTTCAAATTCTTCCTGCTAAGTGATTTATAAAAAATTCTTAGAGCTGCAAGAAGAAAAAGGTTAAAGGTTTTGAGCAAAATGAAAATAATTTTATGAATTAAATAATTTTTGGTTTTAATGTAAATTTGGCGGGGATTTTTACAAAAAACGTTTTGGCACAAGACCGCTCAACATACACACCAGGCAAATCTTTCCACCAAATTCCAAGCGTCGAGCTCTCCAAGACTAATACACACATTATTCCTTGGTATAATTTGAAATGATTGGTGTTTATAAATAGTTTATAGGTAAGTGTTCCCTTACACGTGGGATAATTCCCTCATCAAAAGGAAGCAAAATATAAAGCATGAGAATTATTTGCATCAACGCATATTGGTGGAGAGAATATAATTAGTTATATGTGGAGATTAATTAAAGTAAAATTTCTGCAATAAATAAATTGAAGAAATTAGCACTAAATAATATTTTCATTTCTGGAGATGGAGAAATTGGTAATGTCATTAGTTGAAGATGCAAAGTCTGGTATTCCTTTGAATGCACCGAATAGTTCATGCACTTCCAGTTTGAGTGGTTTGTATAAATCTAATGCTTGGCATACTAAGAAACGAGATGAAGGAGGTTGAGTTTTTTATGCTGATTGAGATTGATTATATTTTACCATGTGCACAGAATAAGCAGCTCTATCCAGCATGCAATGACCAACAATTACAATTGAAGTTAAGAAACTTTGTTAATGCATACATTTGCCGGTCACAAGATAACATCTACAGGCAAAATTTGTAGCAAGTTTTGATTCAAATTGAAATTTAGAGAGAAAATGTTTTTGAAATATAACGAATATCTCCATCATAATTTTCCGGAGCGACAATGCTAGCACTCTATGTTCTCTGTTGAAGGTTTATGTTTAAAATTCTGCAAATCAACTGGGGTCAATGATTCAGACAAATGCCTAAAATCATCCATCGGGTCACATTTATTCAGCTACAGGAACAAGCAAGGGTTAATTAAATTTTCAGAATTGCGAAATGATGTTAAACAATGGATGGGATGGACGGTCAAACCAACAGGTGGAAGAGATCTACGGATCAGGTCAATTTCGCGATGTGAAGTTGCAAGGAAAAATTAAATTTTCCAATTTGCGAAATCATTTAAATACGACATGTTTCAATGGTGGTGATTTGACATGGAAACAAATCCACGGAGAAGGTTAATTTTAGGAATACAACTTGCAAGGAGGAAGTGGGTTTTGAGATAAGAAAATTTTTAAGTGGTGAGCAGCTTGAGACACGTGCTTCCATCTCCGTTGTTTGGAAAATTGATCAATAACTCAAAATAATTCCGCTGGGTGAATGTGAAGGGAGGTTGTTCTAAAACATTATGACCATAAAAGTGAAAAAATGAGGGACATTTATGCAGTTGGAAAACCAACACTCACAAACATTGTACTGATTGTGGATCGAATCATCTCAATTCAGAATTAAAGCAGCCGAGCATGGCTGTTTTTTTATGGAAAATGGCTGTTTTGGTCATTATTGTAAATCAATTGTTCCTGCTGAACCAAGATGATTTTTCATAAAACGAGAAAGGTTTTTATTCATAACACACCTATCTACAATAAAATCTCTCATTTTTTACCCAAGTGCTGTGGATTGAGAGAAACGAAGTCATCTTCAGAGAGCAAATTTCCAGATTTTTAAAGGACTGTTTTAGTCAGTTATTTCAATCAATTGTTTCTAGAAAACCAGAAAGAATTTTCCAAAATTGAATGAGGTTTATATTAATAACAGGATTTTGTTTAATAACCTCTCTCATTGTTTACCCAGGTCTTATGGGTTAGGAGAAACAAAGTGATTTTTACAGGCTATGTTTTAGGGTTTCCAAAGGACTGTTTTAGACATCACATTCAAAGAATTGTTTCAACCAAATGGAGTTGAATTTCAGGAAACTGACAGATATTTTTCTTCATAACATTCCTATCTACAAAAACCTCCTTCATATTTTACACAGGTAGCACAGGTTGGGAGAATTTAAAATATCTTCACAAGGTATTTTTCCAGAAATTTATAGGTTTAATGTTTGAGTCATTAGTTTCAAAATCAGATCTTGAGGAGCTGGAGCTATATAAAAGGAAAATAATACATGGGTTTTGTTGGGAACATGGCCAATTACAAAAACCTCTTTCATTTTTTTCACAGCTATCACCATATGGGATATGCAGGAGGGGATTTAATCCTATTTTTCTAGTAGTCCACATTTTATTTTTTTGTCTTATGTGAATCGTGGTGTGTAGGCCATGCCCGAAGTTTATTAGAAGATGTCCTTTAGTTGTAATAAATTTTGATTCCTGAATTTCAGTTTAGGAAGTCCAAATTGCTATAAATATACCTCCTGAAGAAGGAGAAGGGGTTGAAGCCTTTGTAATTTTGCTATGTGTGTGTTTCAAGAGAATTTTAATATAATTGCAGAGGCCGAGGTCGGCGTTTTCATATAGAGATTCATGTGTCATTCGCATTTACAGTCTATTATTTCCTTTCTTATGTGAATGTTTTTCCAGTTTATCTCTCCCATTTTGTTTTCTTTCATATCTGAGACTTAGGGTATAACAGTTTGGAATTCATACTTTCTATGCTCCGTGTGTTGTTTCAGGTATTCACCAAAGTTTTCTTCTAAAGTTGATACAAAATTCATTTTTACAATGCTTTGTGTTGATGGTCTGTTCATGTTCTTCCTTTCCACTAGAAAATTATGAATCAATTGTGATAAAGTGGCTACCTTGCCTCTGTGTTGAAATCGCTTGCATAAGTTCTGTTTATTCCTGTTATATATCTTGACTCCATCGCCCAATGGTTCGGTGTTTTGTTTCAACCAATATTACAAACAAATTATAGTTTCACTTGTATATATATCTGGCATTGTTGAAATTTGGTGAGAGATCCCTCTCGGAAGAGTAGAAGGCCCGTTCTCTCTTCGAAAGTGGTTCTATTACCCGAGAGCAGGCCTTCCGCAACCTTTGGGATCATTTTCAATGCTAACACCATCCCCTTAAATTCTTTCACAACTCATACACCAAATTCCCTCCCCTACTCATGGGATCTTGAATCAAAGTCAAATCAGGGTGCTCTTGATCCACTGGATGATCAAGGGAAAGATGCTTGGCCTACCCTCCTAGTCCTTTAACATTGATTGATAAATCCTTCATTTGAAAACCTCCTTAGGGTTTTTATGACTCTAAGGACACCCGAGATAAGATTTTATCGACCCTAATTGATCTCTACAATGGATTATTATTATGCACCTTGAATTGCAGTTTTCCTACCAACTCCAGGGTTAACTGCTTCCTTCAAAATATGAAACCCAAGAATGCCAGCCAACTCTGAATCCCTAGAGTGAACTCACTACCTCAACAAGTAACGAGGACCCCCCAATGTGAAGAGGACTGATTGGAAGCTTTAGACTTAGACTTGAGAAGGGTTCACAAGGAAAAAATAGACTTCTTTGATAAAGCAATCATAAATTCGTCCTTCTTTAATCCTCCCGCTCCCTTGAGCTTTCACTTAACCCTTGAACCCTAGATTCCTTAAAGGGGGAATAATTATCTGACCATAGATATAGGATCTAGATTAAAATCTGTTAGCAACATAATAGAATGTAATGACTGAAAACTTAATAATGTTATTACTAGAGTGAGGTGCAATGATTTTTTTCCAAGGTAATTATCTCAGGGAGAACCCCTAAGCACTTTCCCTCATTTCAAGGATGGTTCCCAAGGTAAACCCTAGATTCTTTAGGGCATAAGGACAACAACAGGGCTCAAATCCATTACAATAATATTCTCATTTTGAGCTCAACATAACTTATGGGAACACAAATTGGGTGGGAGGATAACACTCCATCCTACAACCACTCAGGCTCCCAATTGATGAAAGAGGTGCAATGCTATTACAATGACCAAAAACTTATGCCACAAAATCAAATTTTAAATTTTCAACACATGAATTAAAAATTATACTCATTTGTGATTTCCTAGATTTACTAGGGAGTTAAGTTACTTTTTTTTTCTCGCAATTGTATATGTTTTTGTTTGATTCATGGGGAACTATAAACCATAACACTATATTAACATAGACATCACTTGTTGTATTGGTGTTAAGCAAGGGCGACTCTTTCTCCCATCCTTTTTAGCATCTACATTGATAAAATTGAGCAATGTTATTGATATTAACATGATTAAACTAATTGTCATCATCCTTCTATGCGTTGATATCATAGTAGCATAATTCGGTCGTATTTGCTTTTTTGTGTACGGAAATTTCGAACAAATTCGAATTAGTCGAATATTCAATGTATGTGTAATACGGATATGGGTTAATTTTGAAAATTATTTTTAAAAAACCAACTTTTAATTATTCAAACACTATAAAATAAATACCTTGCAATTTCATACTTTGTAATTCAATTTAATAGGAATAAAAATATGCCAAAAAAAATATATGCAAATATAATAGCAACACTAGATTTATTGGTTACAAAACCATATGCCGAAAACCACTTACATCCTTGCTCATTTGGGAGTCAAAGTTAACCCTAACACAATTTAAACATTCATTAATTAATTCCAAATGTAAGTAGTGGTAAATATTATTTATTTTCTTCTTAAAATAATTTATAACTATTAATAACTAAGAGTTTTCTTCCTTATATTAAGGGTATTATAATTTTTTTTAAGAATAATTTTGGTTGTAAGAAATATATTAAAACAAAAGTAATGATTTTTTTAAGTTTAAAATTTAATGGTTGATATTTAATATTTCATTAAAAATATTGTATATATTTAACTATATATAAATGTTATATATTGTTGTAAATTTAATTAAAAATATTATATATAAGAAGTCTACTCTCGTATTTTATTCGTATTGGATTTTTTTGTTACATTTTTTTTTTCCATATCGAATCGTATTCGTATTTGTATTCGTACTCGAATTATGCTACTATGGTTGATATTATCATTCTCCTTGTAAAAACTATTGAATATTTTCATAAGAAAATCAAAGTTGTCAATCAATTCTATACAAACTCTGAGTTAATCATTAATATTGATAAAACCAAGAATATTATAGTTAAGTCTATAAAAAAACTATCATTTAATTTGTATGGTGATAACACCCTTGAAGAGATGAATTATTAATACTACTTATGAATGGATTTTAATTGTGATTTGAATGACAACCGTGGTGTTGGGTCAAAATGGTCATTGATGGTTAGAAAACTTATTACCGTCTTGAAAACAAATGTATACATTTTGAGCTTCGAGATTGTGATAAGAAGATTTTAGTTATCTCGACTATTCCTCATGACTATGAAGTTTGGGCTTGCAACATCTCTTGCGAGACTTCAAAGAAAATTAAGCAAATCCAAAAATGTTTCATAAGATATTATTTTTAAAATTAAATGTTGCACTCTTACCGCATTCTCTTTATCAAAGTTGAATGCACTTCCATGGATCCTTGAGCCATGATTCAATATTTATATTGTAAACAAAAATTACTCAAGTTGAGTAAAGAGAGGCTCAATGAACTATTTCTTCTATTATGAGCAATATCCACTATATGCTTAAGTGGCTTGTTTAGAGACTTTGAGACTTTGCTTAACTATTAAAAACATAAAAAAATAAATTCCAATCAATAATATTGCAACAATAAAGACCTACAACGACAATAACATGATTAATGAGAGGAAATTCAAATACTACATTTTTTTATGGATCCTAATTTAACTAATTAGAATTAGTTTTCAAACATTTCGAGTTTAAAAAACACAATGAATATTTCCATCGTCAGGACCAATGATCATAACTTTTATAGTGAAATCAATGGATGGACTAACCCAAAAACACAATGAATGAATTTATAAAATTTAAAATACAACAAGTGAATATGCCACAAAATTGTTGATTGGGTTCTAGCCTAAGTGGTTGTGGGATGGAGAGTTATCCTCCCGACCTAGGTTCTATTCCCGTAAGTGACATGTTGAGATCATAAAGAGTATATTGTTATAACGACTTCAAGCCCTAGTGTTGATTGGCCTTGTGCCCTGAAGAATATAGGGTTTTCCCTAGGTACCATCCCAAAATGAGGGGAAGTGCCCTAGGATTTTCCCCATGATATTTACATGGAAAAAGACAAACAATAATATGCCACAAATTGTCTAGCTTGAGCTAAAGATAAAAATTGAGAAAGTAAATAAGTTATAGGTTGAATATTGAAATTGAGAAAGCCCCATATTATGTTATTTATGTGGAGAGGAAGCTAAGGATGCGACACATTTATTTTTACATTTAGCGTATCCCAAACAAATTTGGACATATTAGAAACTTGGTTAAACTTGAGGAATTTATGGGTAGGTAGCATCATCGAAGACTGTTTGTGTCCTTGGTTTATGAGGGGAGAACTTAAAACTATTTAGTGTTTACTATTCTTGGTCCTATGGGATTTAAGGATAGAAAGAAGAAATATTTTGTTTAAGGAGATATAGGTCCAAAATATTCAAACTTTCTCACATATTGCCTCTCTCTTTCAGTCATTTAAAGGAAGTTGTAAGAGAGACATATCTAAGAGTGATTGGGGTTGTTGATAAATACACGGTAGTGTTGGAATTTTTTATGTTACATGTTAGGGGAATGATTAGGCATGTGGCATAGTTCATGCATTATACTTCTCGAATGGACACCATATTACATTTAAATCAAATTGTGATCATGGGACATACAACCTTGCTAAATTACTATCACTAAGTGCATTTCTCAAGTTGGAATTGGATTTAGGGAAACATGAACTACATGTATTTGGTGAGTCAAAACTGGTGGTAGACTATATGCAAGGGAAGTAGACTTTTAGTAATACGTATCTCTAGGGTATCATCTCACATCTAAAGTAGTCAATAGGCACATAAAACTCCTTCAAGACATGTCAATTTTTTCGATAGTTGAATACTTCAATTGATAAGCTCTCAAAAGGTAGTATGTTGCTGCCTTTGGGTATAATATTTTATATTACAACACAAGATGGTATTGCTTGGAGAGAAGGGACTCCCTATTCTTCAGTTGATTTGATGTTTAATATGAACTTTGAATGACTGTATTAATATTGGAGGATTGTTAAAAGTTAAACATTCAAGATAGTTTAGAATTTTGTGGGATAGTAGAATCCAATTAAAAAATATAGTATCATTATTGCATTAATAGATCATGATTAGAATAGTGGTAGTATATAGCAAATTTTGATTTTGGAATAGAATATAAGCATAGATGTTTTAGTGTTGAAGCACGTGAGGAATGTATATTTATCTCCATTTTTGTTAATGAAAATATGATTTTTTTCTAGAAACAAATATTGAGAAAGCAAGGGAAAATCATAAGAACTTATCCTGTTTATATATTTATTTTCAAGATGGAAAAAACTATCATAACTTAGTCGTCAAATTTTGGTTGTAAGTACAACCATCACTGGTTGTTATCTACAAATGCAAGTTGGTTCGTCATCGTTATTCAAGGAAAACAATGCCACTTGAAATAACCCAATTGTGGTTTATAAGGGGGCATACTTCCACTCTTTTTATATGCCTCTGGGTTTTAAGTCGTTAACATGTTTCCTTATGTCCAAGGAAGATGAGCTCTTAGCCAATCATAAGCAGTTTTAGGTCTTACTGCATGACCAACAAGTTTACATAACTTGTCACATTAATTAAGCATAGTAGCATAATTCGGTCATATTGGCCTTTTGTGTACAGAAATTTCGAACAAATTCGAATTCGTTGAATATTCAATCTATTTTTAATACGGATACGATATAATTTTGAAAATTGATTTTAAAAAGCCAAATTTTAATTATTAAAACAATATAAAATAAATACCTTTCAATTTTATATTTTGTAATTCAATTAAATAGGAATAAAAATATGCCAAAAAAATAATTATGCAAATATAATAGTAGCACTAGATTTATTGGTTACCAAAACCATGTGCCCAAAACCACTTACATCCTTTCTAGTTAGGGAGTCAAAGTTAACCCTAAAACAAATTAAACATTAATTAATTAATTCCAAATGTAAATAGTGGTAAATATTATTTACTTTATTATTAAAATAATTAATAACTATTAATAACAAAGGGTTTTCTCTCTTATACTAAGGGCATTATATTTTTGTTTTTTAAAGAGTAATTTTGGTTATAAGAAATATGTTTAAAAAAAGAATGATTTTTTTAAGTTTAATGGTTCATATTTAATATTTTATTAAAAATATTGTATATATTTAACTATATTAAATGTTATATAAATTGTTGTATATTTAATTAAAAATATTATATATAAGAAGTCTACTTCCGTATTTTATTCGTATTGGATTTTTTAGTTACATATTTTTTTCGTATCGAATCGTACTCGTATTCGTATTCATACTCGAATTATGCTACTATGGTTTATATTATTTGGATGCAACTTGATTTCCAAAGTATCCCTTATTTTCCTCTTTATGTGATTCTCTTCTTTTGCAAGAATCTTGGCGTGATCCATTCAAATATGGTGAGACATGTTGTGTGGATGCTCAACTAGAGCTGACCTTTTGTTTTTTTCATGTCTTAATTTTGTGCAATGCTCCTTCAACCTTCCATTAATTGATTTTCCTTTCTCTCAGATATACATTTTACCACAATAACATGAGATGGAGTCTACTCCTTTAAATAGTTTGGGGTTGGTAGGGTCTTTAGCTACATCAACCATTCTTCTGATTGTATTTTGTGGAAAAAATATCACCTTTATACTTCCTTTCTCTAAAATATTTACGAGCTTGTATGTTGTTCCTTAAATGTAGACCATACATATTATTGTGCTTCCTTATTTTGTTTATGATGTACGCACCCCCTTATTTGCTTTTGTTTTGGATTTCATAATGGATTTGTTAATTATATGTTCCTCGTATCCATTCTTTTTTAGAACATCTGAGAAATGATTTATTTCTTGCTCAACATGTTCTTCATCTGATATTCTAATGGCCGTCGTCACCAAAGTACTGATTAAGCCAAGTTTCTAAGTGAGGAAATGGTGGTAGTTTGCATATAAGTACATATCCATGTGTGTCTTTTTTCTATATAGTTTCATCAGAAGTGAACCATCTTGCTTCTTTATTATGAATACATCTAAGAAAAGAATGTTATTTTCTTTCTCTAAATCCATTGTGAACTTGATGCCTTCATTATGGTTGTTCAAATGCTTGAAGATCTCATATAAACTTTCCTTTCCACAAGGAAAAGATATATTTGTATCATCCCCAAACCGCTTCCATTGCTTAGGTTTCAAAGGAGAGTATTCTAGAGCATGTTTTTCAAATATTTCCATCTACCAATTTGTTATGACGGGAGAGATGGGTGAACCCATAGAAATAATGTCCACTTGTTCATATATAATCCCTTGAAATCCGAAATCGATGGATTTCAAACATATACCTACAATATTTCCCATTTCATTAGTTGTTAGATATCTTATGATGTTAATGGCCTCCTCAATAGGGATTTTAATGAACAGTGACACCACATTGAAGCTGACTAAGATATTTGTTTCTTCTATTAAGATATATGTATTTGATTGTATTGATAAAGTAGAGCCAACCCACAATTTCCTTTTAACTTATCCTACCCATAATATTGTAAAACATAAATTTACCCAACTTCGTATTTTAAATACTCTTCATAATTTACAAGAATTATAATAATTTTGATACTCATATTTTCTATTAAAAAATGAAGAGAAAATAGTCTTCATGCGCTTTCTGCATAATCCAAGAACAAGTAGTCCATCGCCTTAATACCCAAGCAGGCTTATCCACATATAACAACATAATATATGTTCATCCCATATATAATCCATCAAACTTATAGAATACATAAAAAAGTGACCATCCCAAAAAGGAAAGAATGCACAAAATCACACATTTGAAAGTCATGTTGGACATCAAGTGCCCTTCTAAAAAATTATCAACCTACATACACCCAACATTCATGGTTAAATCTTGTTTTGAAAGGATATTTTCCACTGTATTGTGCTCATGGTAAAACTGAGCAAAAGATATATTTTGAAAATGCATGCAAATCCCTTTCAAATGTGAATCCAATTGAATGAGACTTTTATCTTGAACATGAATGTCATCCTTCATCCACTTTATGGAAATGGAAGAATCCCCATATATTTGAAACTACTCAAACCCAACATCTATTGTCAATTTAAATAATTGGAACAAGGATGATAATTCAACCAAATTGTTTGAACCAAGAACCAAGTGTCATTTTCCTTGAAAATAATGCTCTCTAGAAAGAAACAAAGAAAAATCGGTACCACATCTGCGATCAACCCCCTAAGAGGTAGTGTGGAAGAACACCCACACTACTGACTTGTTTACACCATCTGACCAGACTGTAATGCCGAAGCATAGCTGTCACCTAAGCCGATATTTTGAAAGATGAAAGTATGTTATCCTTGAAAATGGTTGCGTTCCAAGCTAACCATAGCCCCCAATTGGATAAAAAAGGGATAGTAAGAACAACCTTAAGATATCGACAAGAAAAGTAATATGAGAAATAATCCACAACAATATCCCTAGTCCAAAACTTTTGAATTCCCAATTGATTTTCTACTCCCTTCCATATCTACTTAGAGTAACAATAATGAAGGAAAATATGATAATTCGATTTGACATTGACCCTACACAACATACAAATACTAGGACCCTAGGTATTCCTCCTTTGCAACTTATCCCATGTTAAAAGTTGTTGATTTAAAACCAATCACAAGAATAAGACACAATTTTGAGAAGTTGTAACCTTCCACAATTTTCACCACCACCATAACTCTACCCATCCTTCACAATCACTCAAAGAGAGATAACCCAAATTTGCAGAATATTTATCCCCTAAACTAGAATATACCCATATCAACTCATCCTCTTCATCAAAGTCCGCAAATGGATTCCTTAAGCTCCGTGACCAAAATTTGTACCACTTTTATCCTAGTCCCCAATGAGCTCCAAATATTTAAATCCAACCTTGTTATTTAGTTTTTCTAACCTTAGTAGAGTTTGAAGTAGGGATCGATCCTGTAGCCAAGTAATTTCTAAGGGCGGGGAAATCATTTTTGTGGTGATCTTATGTTCAGCATGTGGCATACCATATCTATTTGTTCTTGTCCTTTCCTTTAGCAATGTATTGCAAGTGGATCATTAGCACATCTAACTACAACTAAATCTGAGCCATCCCTACGTTGTTCTCTCTTATGGGGGCTGCTTTTGATTTCAAAGAAATCTCCAGTGCATCTAACTGTGATGTAATATTTTGTTTGGTCAATGGGCATTTTAGGAAGCATCCCCGCTATAAACCATTCCTTTTGCTCTACGTTGGTACTATGGAAGGTCAACCTATCCATTAGTATATTGAACCTTTGATCAAAGTCCCATACGGACTCAGTTTGCAATTGCTTGATCTCCTGCAATTTTGTAATGCATCGTGACTCTAATTTTGGCTTCTTAAATTCCTCCAACAAATCTTTTATGATGTTATCTAATGTTATAGGTTTGTTCAAGACACGGTGGACCGGTATTTCATAAAACAATGCAATGCGTGGTCCCTGAATGTAACACCCCGGTTTTGACCTTGCTGCATTAAACGTACATGATGTATATATTGTAATGAATCATGGTGTAGAGCTAAAGGCAAAAGCCCCGCCATCGATTTAATTGTGTTATGTTTCGGTGAATGGAATCGTTGCCGCTGGTCTGTCATGGTATACGACATATATTAAGTTTTGTCGTCATGTAAATATGTATCTTTAATTAAAATGAACCCCAACCAGCTATGTTCGCGGAAACTAAATTGAGAAGGGGCATGATTCTCATAAGGATAAGGGTGGGGAATGTCGAACTTTGGGCTATGGGGGGGGAGATCCATGTGTCACCACCCTGTTTTATTTGCCCATATTTCCTTGTCTTATCCAACTACCACTTTAATGTTTTGTAGAGTAGCTGAGGCAGTTATGGCTAGGAGTGGAGTGTGGCAGGACTGTCAGTCCTTGCCCACACACACACTCCACCAGTCGATTGAACCTCACGATGTGTAGAAGAATGACTACGCCCCTCATTCCACTCTCTCCACTACGCCATTCTTTCCCTGGTCTGTTCATCCTCACACAGGGATGGTAGTCTGATAATTCCGACGCACAAGCTTCTTTTTTGGTTGGTCTCACGCAACCAGGAGGGGGAGCAGTTCGAATGTCATTCACATTTCTGCAGAGTGGTATCTAGCATGTTTTCCATCCAAATTCCAGAGGTTTGATGTAAATTTCCCTCACGCACAGGTTGGGAGTCTATATTTTCTTCCCCAGTGTGGTCTGTGTAAGTTTTCCCTGGTGGCTTCGTTGTCCAGGATGGACTGTTGTTTTCCCCACATTGTGAACTGTGTTGCTAATACGTTTTGGGGACTACTGTAGGTTGTATTGTGAGTTGTTTTGGCCATGATAGGGCCAATAACGACTCAAGAGTTGTTTTCCTTAACCAAGCTGTGAATCGCTTGTGTGACTGCGTGTATGTAGTGGTTGGTCTTCGGATTGTGTTGGGAGCAGGGATGGGGGCTTGGTTTTCTTGATAAACCTGGTGTGTTTGAAAACCACACAGACAGAGCTAGAGGGCTGGCTTTCTTCTCCACAACCCCTAAATAGCACTGGAAGGGAAGTCAGGGCCTGAGGGACTGTGTAGCAGAGAAGGGACTGATTCCTTGTGTTGGGTGTGTGTGGGTGTCTTAGAAGTTAGGCTAGTTCTGGTGTAGGTGTTCCTAGCTCTGTAATGGGATCACCAGCTTAGCATTTGGCCTTTCCCAGCTCCTTGATGGCCTGATAAACCTGACCATGTTGTCTTGGCTGTCTTGTTGATGGCCTGATAAACCCAACTGTGTTTTGTGTATCCTTGGCTATGTGTAAGCCTGCTTGTTCCTTATTCCTTGGAGAATCATGCCTAGCTCGGGGGTGACGTCATTGCTGACAGATTTAGGAGCATGCTAGCCTATGGTTGGGTGGAACGTTGCAGTGACGTAGCTGGTTGCGGAACGAGTTCTTCATAAGATAAGTAATCTTGTCTATTTTACTCCTACAACCATTTTACTGTTAATGAATATGGTGAACATGTTGAATGCTTCTATGAATGTATGTTGCTTCCGCTGTGTATGATAAATAATTGTATCTATGTATGTTCTACTTCAATGCATTTTGTTTCAACATTTTATGAATGCACATGTTCATGGGGCTGGTTGCCCGGATGGTTAAGGCCATGGTAGTGTTCTCTTCGCCGGTCGGAGGGTCGGGGACGTTACAGTGTGGTATCAGAGCTTGCAGGTTGTAGCATGGGCCTGTATGGGCCATGAAAGACCAGTTAGCAGAGGCATGTTTCCTTCTGCCTAGGAGAAATTGGTGAATGAATGGGAAATTCACAAAATTTGTCTAAGTGTCTGAACTGTCGGTTCATCAAAAAAATTAGTGGGACGGACTTCCGATGTAGCAGAGAGTTAGGCGGAAAAACACCCGACGGAGGACAGTTGGAAGGAAAATTGTGGGAAAATTTTTCTAAGTGTTCGATGGCCATCAATGGAAAATAGATGTTGGGTTCGCTGAAACCACGAAAGAATTTAGTGGTTTGTCAGTTCGCTGTTGTGGCTGCCGTAGGGACTAAAACGCTGATGCAGCAGTGTTAGTGGTTCCGATCGCTGACAGTAGGAAATTTTCGAAATTTAGTTTAAGTGTTGAAATCATCGACGAAAAACAGTGGAAACCGAAGCCACAGTATCGGAGGGAATTAGCCGAAGGCGGCCGATATGTCGGCAAAAATTAGTTGTTCGAGGCGCTGATAAGCAGCGGAGGAGTTAGGTGATTTGATCAGCGACATTTAGAAGAAGTTTGAGCCGATACATTGGTGAAAATTAGCTGTTTGGATTGGCGGAATTTAGTGGTTCATGCACCCGCCATTTCGGAAGCCTAGAGCACTAGTCTTCCGACAAGGAAAGGCTCCGACTATTGATGGCGGTCAAAATCAGTTCACCGATCGGAAAGCATTAGGAGATTGGGCCGCTGATCAGAAGAAGATCGAAGATGGTGTTCCACCATTGCGGCTGCTGATGGAACTATTTCACTGATGAAAAGAAGAGAATTGAGCCGATCAAGAGACGAAAAGGAAGACTAAAGGGAAAATTTTGAAAATTTCTTTAAGTCCTGGAGTCGTCGACCATCGGATGAAGTTAGTGGATTAAATGTCCACTGTTGCGGCTAGCCAGTGAAATATCCTTCCGATGGATAGAGGCTTCAACCGCTGATGCCGTAGTGATTAGTAATTTTGAGAGCCGATGAGATACAACAAATGAAGTCAGTGGATTGAACATCCGTTGTTACGGCTAGCCAGTGAACTATCCTTCCGACGGATAGAGGCTTCAACCAATGATACCGCAGAGATTAGTACTTCCAACAGTCGATGAGAAGAAAAATTTGAAAATTTGGTTTAAGTAGAAGGTCATTGAAAAGTTATTGAGGATCGGATCGCCGATCGGGTACATTAAAGGTTTGAGAATCCTCTGTTGTGGCTGCTTAGAACACTAATCATCCGACGCAATAGCGTAGCCGATCCTTGACACAGAGGAGGTAAGTTGTCATTTGGATCATCGCAATGACATGAAGTATAGTGACTTGGATCACCAATGTGTAGAGGGTTAGACCTTTCGAGATAGGCTTGTGGCCGCGAAAGAAATAGAAGGTTTATGGGCCGATGTTGCGAAAGCCGAGATGACTAGCCACCCGATGCACAAGACACTTGACCGCTGATGCAGTGCATAGGCTGGTTTCATCGTCGACCAGGTTCAGAGAGTTGGATGCGGATCTGATATAGTAGAAGGAAATAGGTGAATAGTCCTTCGCGTCACCAATGCAGATTGGAAGTTTGGCGTTTTGCCCTCTGAAACACTGGAAAATTTGTGCGGAAGAGACCCTATGAAGAGAAGGAAACTTTGGGTTTTTCAAAATAATTTCTCAGTAGTTTTTCGAGCACTTTTTGACTGTCTTCAATCGGTTTTCAGCAGATTTCAGCAGACTGTCCATAGTCACAGAGCTGAATATGAAATAAAAAAGAATTCGGTGTTTTAGCATAATTGTTGTTTTATGAATTTCCAGAAGAAAAGGTAAGTAATTTTGATTTATATTAATATTATGCATCTAACAGTTTGCTATGAACACATTTGCAAAACTTTAGATAAATTCCAAAGGCAGTACTCTAGAAAGAGCAGTGTGGTAAAGCCAGAGGTGGTTCAGTCATGAGAACCCATGATGGGTATGATGCTCGGGATTCTTACGAGTGAGCAAAAGATGCAATGGGAGAAAATGTTCGTAATGGAAATGATGACATAGAGTCTAATGGAAGGAGATTCTACGGGACACCATCTGAGGTTGTAGCCACCATGAGAAGCTTGGTTAAAGCCCAGGAAGAGCAGCATCAGTTGAATGCTGCCATATTGCAGAGTTTGATAGATTTACAGAAAAAGATAGATTCTGGACGGGGTACATCAAGGCTAGAAGGCAGTAAGAGCAGTACTAGGAGAAGGAGAAGGACTTCTAGGGGGTCATCTGACTCTGAAGAATCCAATGGGGATTAAATTTCTTATTCTCATAAAAGAAAAAGAAAGAGACACCATAGGGATTGCTCTCAATATGAATTTAAGAAAATTAAACCGCCTACATTTGATGGTGAGGTAAAGACTGGACAAGAGGGTGAAGCTTGGTTTCTTGGGATAAAGAAGTACTTTCGAGTGCATGATTATTCAGGAAACATGAAGGCAAGAGTTTCCATATTCAATTTGAATGGAAGAGCATCCATTTGGTGGGAACACTTTAAGCAAGTAAAGAGGATCAGTGAAAGGAGACTTAAGTGGAAACAGTTCAAGAAGTATTTCAAGCAGAAATAACTCTCTGACATGTATTATGGTGACAAGATTAAGGAGTTCCATGAGCTGAGATTGGGATAGCGAACCATGGAAGAACATGAGCTGAGCTGTTGAGGTATGTTTGGTACATTAGAGATGAAAAAGTGAAGGTCCAATGTTTTCTAAGTGGATTACCTCAGTCTTACAAAGATAGAATCGAGTTTTATGAACCTAGAACCCTTGAAGAAGCAATGAGGAAGGCTAAGTATTGCTATGAGAAAAACAAAGGTAAGCCGGATTACCATAAGGCATGGAAGGACAAGAAGAATGAGAAGTCTAACCAAAGAAAGAAAGGTTTCAAACCTTCTAACTTCAGGAGTTAGCAGAAGCAGCCATCCCAAGCTGCGAGTAGGCCAGTTGGAGTGACAGGAGAAAAGCCTAAAGATCCACAACAGAATAGAGGGTCACTCCAATGTTGGAAATGTGGAGGACCCCACATGCGTAGAAATTGTCCACTCAAGAATGAGAGTGCAAGACCAGCTTATAACATTCAAGAAGCAGAAAAAGTGGGTCAAATAGAAAGGGCAGTATTTAGGATTTATGCAGCACTGGAGGACCACCAAGCAGATCACCAGTCAATTGTGCTTGATGTAGCAGGTAAGATTGTTGAGCAATCTGTTTCTATTTTGATTGACCCTAGTTCTATGCACAGTTACATTACTCCTAGAGTAGTGGAGATTTGTGCTTTTAAGAAAGTAAAGCATAGGAAGTCTTGGTTAGTTCAGCTAGCCAATGGAACTAAGATAAAGGTTAGTGAAATGGTAGAGAAATGTCCATTGGTCATGAATGGATTGGTCACTTGTGTAGATTTGAATGTTCTACCGCTTGGTTCCTATGATGTTCTCATTGGAATGGATTGGTTAGAAGCTCATAGGGTGAAGCTTGACTACTACAATAAGACTTTCGAATGCATGAATGAAGAAGGGAACCTAGTAGTTGTGAAAGGTATTCCAAAGGTGATTTCAGTAAGGCAGGTTTCAACAATGCAGTTAAAGAAGTTCTGTAGGAAGGGTTTCCAGTTGTATGCAACTCATATTTTGGAGACATCAGGAGATGAAACTCCTAGGTTGGAGGACTATCAGGTGTTACAAGAATTCAGGGACGTGTTTCCTGATGAGATTCCAGGGCTTCCTCCAAAGCGGGACATTGATTTCACAATTGAACTTGTGCCAGGAGCAGCACCAGTGTCCAAGGCACCCCACAGGATGAGTACACCGGAGATGCTAGAATTGAAGATGCAATTGCAAGAGTTGTTGGAAAAGAAGTATATCCGGCCAAGTGTGTCTCCTTGGGGAGCACCAGTTCTATTAGTAAAGAAGACAGATGGTACACTCAGATCGTGTATCGATTACAGACAATTGAACAAGGTTACTGTGAAGAATAAATACCCTTTGCCTAGGATTGATGACCTCTTTGATCAAATGAAAGGAGCAAAGGTATTTTCCAAGATCGACTTGAGGTCTAGTTACCATCAGGTGAGAATCAAGGATGAAGACATTCATAAGACAACCTCCAGGACAAGGTATGGACATTATGAGTTTGTAGTGGTACCATTTGGTCTCACAAATGCACCAGCTACATTTATGCACCTTATGAATAGTGTCTTTAGTAGATATTTGGACAAGTTTGTTCTTGTTTTCCTTGATGACATTCTTGTTTATTCTAAGAATGAGAAAGAGCATGAAGACCATTTGAGATTGACATTTAAATTGCTCAGGGAGCATCAGCTGTATGCAAAACTGAGCAAGTGTGACTTCTACAGAGATAGAATTCAGTATTTGGGTCACATTATCTCAGAGGAGGGTATATCTGTGGACCCTGAAAATATTGAAGCCATTATGAATTGGCCTACTCCAAGAAATGTGACAGATGTAAGATCTTTTATGGGACTTGCAGGATACTACCGAAGATTCATTGAGGGGTTATCCAAATTTGCACATACTATCACTTCTTTGCAAAAGAAGGGGATGAAGTTTGAATGGACATCGAGGTGTGAAGAAAGCTTCCAGCAGTTGAAGAATCTTCCCACCAGTGCACCAGTATTGAAAATTGCAGATCTAGAGAAAGATTTTGTTGTATGTACCGATGCATGCGGACAAGGGGTTGGAGGAGTCCTTATGCAGGACAACCATGTGATATGTTATGAGTCAAGAAAGATGAAGGAGCATGAGAAGAACTATGCCGCTCATGATGTAGAGCTTGCAGCCATAGTACATGCCCTCAAGATGTGGAGGAATTACTTGATGGGTAGAAGATTTGAGCTCAGAACAAATCACTGTGGACTGAAGTATCTATTTGATCAGCCTACTCTGAATGCTAGGCAAGAAAGATGGCTGGAATTTTTATGTGAATTTGATTTTGAAATCAAGCACATAAAAGGGAAAGAAAACAAGGTAGCTGATGCACTCAGCAGGAAGGTGCAGGAAATGCATGTGGCATCTCTTAGTAGTTTCCAATCGGGGTTGAGGCAGTAGATTGTTAGTCATGCTGTTGGAGATGAATTGTATGAGCAGGTAAAAGACAAATTGCAGCAGCAAAGTCTTGAGAAGAGGTATGAGGGATATAAATTGGAAGAAAATGGACTTCTCACTTATAAAGGTAGAATTTATATTCCAGATGTAGCAGATTTGAGGAGAGTTGTTATGGATGAAATCCATCAAGCTTCGTACTCTGGTCACCCAGGATACCAAAAGACAATTGCTACAGCTAGAAGGCAGTACTTTTGGCCAGGAATGAAAAAGGATATGGCTGAGTACATTTCGAGGTGTATGAAATGTCAACAGGTAAAGGTTGAGCATCAACATCCAGCAGGTTTGTTGCAGCCCTTGCCAGTTCCAGAATGGAAATGGGAATTTATTTCCATGGATTTCATTACAGGATTGCCGATGACTTGGAGGCAACATGATTCCATCATGGTTGTGGTAGACAAGTTGACTAAGGCAGCACATTTTATACTGGTTAAGTCTACGCATAAGATGACTGACATTGTAAAGATATTCATGAAGGAGATTTTCAAATTGCATGGATTACCAAAGGCAATAGTCTCTGACAGAGATGTCAATTTCACTTCCAATTTTTGGAAGGGCTTGTTTGCAGATTTGGGTACAAAGCTAAACTTCAACACTGCATACCATCCTCAGACAGATGGGCAGACAGAGAGAGTTAATCAGATTCTTGAAGATATGCTTCTCATTTACGTGATGGACAAACCAACCAAGTGGGAAGATTACTTGCACTTGGTAGAGTTTTATTATAACAATGGATAGCAGTCATCCTTGGGGATGAGTCTGTATGAAACATTGTATGGAAGAAGGTGTAGGACACCAGTGACTTGGGATAACCCAATGAACAGGGTTGTGCTTGGGCCAGAATTTCTCAAGGAGATGGAGCAAGAGGTTATAAAGATCAGGCATAATCTAAAAGCAGCACAGGACAGACAGAAAAGCTATGCAGATAAGCATAGGGTGAATAGGGAGTTCAGCGTTGGGGATCATGTTTACCTCAGAGTGAGGGCAAGGAAGAGTTCCTTGAAGCTTGGAAGTTGTGCCAAGCTCTCACCAAGATATTGTGGGCCATTTGAAGTGCTTGAAAGAATAGGGCCAGTTGCATATAGACTTGCATTGCCTGCTAGTACTAGAGCTCATAATCTTTTTCATGTTTTTTTTCTTAAGAGATATGTACATGATCCTAACCATGTGATAAATTGGGATCTGATTCAGGTGGAACCTGAGGGAGAGTTCCGAACTGAGCCAATGCGCATCCTCAACAGGAAGGTCACAATGCTCCGGAATCGAGCCATAGGTCAGGTAAAGGTGCAATGGGAGCACTACGGACCTAAAGAGGCTACATGGGAGCTGGAGGATGCCATGCGATTGGCACATCCATTTTTGTTCAATTCTATGGAACACTGAGGCAATACCAGTGTAGCATTTTGTTCAGTTTTGTAAAGCACCGAGGACAGTGTTATTGAAGGGGGAGGGGAATGTAACACCTTGGTTTTGACCCCGCTGCATTAAACGTACATGATGTATATATTATAATGAATCATGGTGTGGAGCTAAAGGAAAAATCCCCGCCATCGATTTAATTGTGTTATGTTTCGGCGAACAGAATCGTTGTTGATGGTCTATCATGGTATATGGCATATATGAAGTTTTGTCATCATGTAAATATGCATCTTTAATTAAAATGAACCCCAAATAGCTATGTTCGCGGTAACTAAATTGAGAAGGAGCATGATTCTCATAAGGATAAAGGTGGGGAATGTCTAACTTTGGGCTATGGGGGTGGAGATCCATGTGTCACCACCCTGTTTGATTTTCCCATCTTTCCTTGTCTTATCCAACTACCACTTTAATGTTTTACAGAGTAGCTGAGGCAGTTATGGCTAGGAGTGGAGTGTGGCAGGACTGTCAATCCTTGCCCACACGCACACTCCACCAACGGATTGAACCTCACGATGGGCAAAAGAATGACTATGCCCCTATTTCCACTCTCTCCACTACGCCATTCTTTCCCTGGTCTGTTCATCCTCACACAGGGACGGTAGTCTGATGATTCCGACGCACAAGCTTCTTTTTCAGTTGGTCTCACGCAGCCAGGAGGGGGGAGCAGTTCGGATGTCATTCATGTTTCTACAGAGTGGTATCTAGCATGTTTTCCATCCGAATTCTAGAGGTCTGATGTAAATTTCCCTCATGCACAGGCTGGGAGTCTGTATTTTCTTCCCCAGTGTGGTCTGTGTAAGTTTTCCCCGGTGGCTTCGTTGTCCAGGACAGACTGTTGTTTTCCCCACATTGTGAACTGTGTTGCTGATACATTTTGGGGACTGCTATAGGTTTTTTTGTGAGTCGTTTTGGCCATGATAGGGCCAAGAACTACTTAGGAGTTGTTTTCCTTAACCAAGCTATGAATCGCTTGTGTGACTACGTGTATGTAGTGGTTGGTCTTCGGACTGTGTTTGGAGCAGGGATGGGGGATTGGTTTGCTTGATAAACCTGGTGTATTTGGAAACCACACAGACAGAGCTAGAGGGATGGCTTTCTTCTCCACAACCCCTGAATAGCACTGGAAGGGAAGTCAGGGCCTGAGGGACTATGTAGCAGAGAAGGGACTGATTCCTTGTGTTGGGTGTGTGTGGGTGTCTTAGAAGTCAGGCTAGTTCCAGTGTAGGTGTTCCTAGCTCTATAATGGGCTCACCAGCTTAGCATTTGGCCTTTCCCAGCTCCTTTATGGCCTGATAAACCTGACCATGTTGGCTTGGCTGTCTTGTTGATGGCCTGATAAACCCAACTGTGTTGGCTTGGCTATGTTTTGTGTATCCTTGGCTATGTGTAAGCTTGCTTGTTCTTTATTCCTTGGGGAATCATTCCCAGCTTAGGGGTGGCAGCATTGCTGAGAGATTTAGGAGCATATTAGCCTATGGTTGGGTGGAACGTTGCATCGACGTAGCTGGTTGCGGAACGAGTTCTTCATAAGATAAGTAATCTTGTCTATTTTACTCCTGCAACCATTTTACTGTTAATGAATATGGTGAACATGTTGAATGCTTGTATGAATGTATGTTGCTTCCGCTGTGTATGATAAATAATTGTATCTGTGTATGTTCTACTTCAATGCATTTTGTTTCAACATTTTATGAATGCACATGTTCATGGGGTTGGTTTCCCAGATGGTTAAGGCCATGGTAGCGTCCTCTTCGCCGGTCGGAGGGTTGGGGACGTTACACTGAATGTGGTTACTAGATGTGAAATATTTGTATCATCATGCAAGACATGCTTTACTTTCCATATTGCATCACAAATGAAGAGATGTTATTATGGGTATTCATTTCGCGCTCCATGAAAAGCAAGCATTATCAACGTTGGATTTGCCATTGTGTATTGCAAAGTATTATGCCTCGGTATTGTTGGCTGAGTTTGAGTTGATGTACTACTTCCACCACTATGAATAGCTTTAATTGTACCTTTAATTCCTATACTAACTAGATTTTGGGACAAAGTTCTGGTTCTTACCTCAGATTTTGGAGATGCAAATGGGGTCATGGTTTCGATGTAGGGAAAATCCTAAGTATTGCTAGTCTGATGTAGTCGCTCCTCTCCTACTCGATGGAGCTAAGGGTCCTCTTCTTTCTTTATTTTCTTGGTACCCTTCTAATATTGAACGTTGCGATAGTGTTTATTTCTTTGAACTTGCTATGATATCCTTATCTATCAACCATCATACCTTCATCATTTCTAGGAATCTTGTCTACGATCATACCTTCATCATTTCTAGGAATCTTGTCTACGATCATACCTTCATCATTTCTAGGAATTCTTATCTCTTTCAGAATTTATGCATTATCTACTACATGTATTCCATATTCTAGATCGTCCTTGGTCATCCCCCAGTACCCCTATGCATGGGAAGGGCCTTAGTGATCGGATTCCAACGTCAAAATACCCTTATCACACAACAACATCTTGATCAAACACTACAACAAATCACCCTTTTGGGGGTGGTTTTTGCTTGAGTTGGTTTTGCTAAACCTCCCTCCCCTAATTTTTTTTTAGTTCTTTGGGGGTGGTTCTTAAAACCCCCCCTCAAAATTCTCGAGAATTGGACTTTTGGGGTAGTTTTTAAAAACCTGCTCCCAAAAGTCCAATTCTCATGACTTTTTTTTTGGGGGGGGGATGGTGGGGGGGGTGTGGTTATAAAGATCCCCCCTAAAGGTGTTTTTGAAGGCGATTTTTAGAACCCCCCCAAAAGTCACTATAATTATACTTTTGGGGGCGATTGTTTTAAAACCTTCCCCAAAATTTCATTTCTCATGACCTTTGGAGGGGTTTTTTTAAAGACCCCCTAAAGATATTTTTCAAGGCAATTTAAAAAAAAACCCACCTATGATTGTTAAATTCTGATGATGTTTAGGGGTTTTTTTAGAAATACCACCCCTAAATATATCTTTCAAGGAGGTTTTCTAACCCCCCCAAAAGTCAAGATAATTTTTCCTTTTGGAGGCAGTGTTTTAAATACCATTGCCAAAAGTTCAATTCTTGTGACTTTTTTTGGAGGGGGTTAGAAGGACTTCCCGCAAATATATATTTTCAAGTTGTTCTCAATATCCATCCTCTCAAAGAGTACTTCAATTTACCACTAATTACCTTATAATTTACCCTTAATTAAACTCATAATTGATCCCTAATTACCCCAGTTAACCACTAATTGCACCTAAACGACCCCTACTTGACCATTATTACCCCCAAATAATCCATGCTTACCACTAACTAACCCTTGATAACCTCTAAATGGCCCCTACGTTTTTAGAAGGAAAACCTCACGGAGAAACCAAAGGGATGCTTCTAAACATTCATAGATGGCATATTCCTCGGTAAACCCTTCAATATAGACTAGTGTTTCTCACACACAAGGATTCGAAATGGGCACATGCTTCCATGAACCTAACTAAATGCCCAACATCATGGGAAACCTTGGTTTAGCTAAGTACTTGAACCTAAATGGCCCCCACTTACCCATAGTTGACCCTTAATTACCCCTAGTTAACCCATAATTAACCCCTAATTACCACTAATTAATCCCTAATTACCCCCTATTTGACCCATTATTAACCCTTAATTACCACAACTTAGTACCCCTAAATGACCCTTAATTACCCATAATTAACCATAAATTAACATTTAATGATCATCGATCAACCCTTAACTACCCTTCATTTACCCATAATTACCCATAAATGATGCTTAACTCTGTGCGGGGTGTAAGTCTATCGCATAGGCCTTACAAACCGATTTTTTTTGCTTGTGAGTGGGATATGGTAGCCATTTTGAGATGTATAACACCATGGATAATTTTTTACTACTAGGCCATGGTTTGGGATTATCCTCTAGGGTCTAAGTTCATATAGTTTCCTCCAGGTCTCATGGGTCATTTTTAGCGCCCCAAACAACCACACATGCCCTACATAGGAAATATTTACTCAGGAACATTCTTATCCTATAAAATATTCATGTCTTCATCTAAACTCATAGTACAAGAAATCCCTACTTATTTCTGTAGTTTCCAAGGAGCCAGGTCTAGAGAATGGCCATGCCCAACATTTTTCATCTATGTATGTTCTTTCTCAAGAGTTATGATTTTTCCTTTTTAGAACTCAAGATTTATTTATGCATTTAACAGAATCTTCCTCAGATGAGTAACTCGAGTACAACATATATTTAACATTGTGTTCCTCTAGAACCTTCTTCCTTTTCGCTAAGACATGAGTATCGATTTCTCTATCTTGCTTCTTCACACTACTACAAAAAAGGCCTTTGGTGACAATCATGTTTCTGACAAACCTTAAATGGTCATCACCAAAGTCACTTATGTTGATGGGCTATGAAAAATTGTCATCATAAGATATTTTGGTGATAGTTCTTTAAATCTCTTCATCAAATGCCTTTTCAATGACACTTTTAGTGAGGGTTGTTAAAATTCCATTGCCAATTCTCTCCATGGTGACACTTATGGTGAGGGTTACTAAAATCCCATTGCTAATTACCTTTTTGGAAACATTTTTGGTGATGATCCTTGAAGGGCCATCAACAATACTCTTTTGGCGACAATAAAAAAATGTATGTCACCATAGATAATTGTAATGCTTTTGATGATGCCATGTGGCCGTCAGTATAGTTTTTAATAAATTGTTAGGATTTTATACCAGACCAATTAAGTCTTTCTCATTATGTGTCTAACGTCATGGGGGGTAGGGTCATTCAATTTGTTAATAAGTTAGCTTGTTAGTGGTATTACATGCATCATTTTTTTATACCATTTTGATATTTCCTCCCCAATCACTATACCTTACCTTCCGAATCACTATACCTTACCTCTCTCCAAAATTCTTCCCACACATGTAATATGAAGGGTTAACATTCTACAATGATATCTTGTTAATGGGATCTACTCCACTACATGAACCCCAATAGCATGATAAAAACCCTATGCAAGTAAAAATTTACCATGAAAAGTACAACTTCACTCTCTTCTATAGTAATATAAACCAACATCTCAATTCGACTAGAACGAACGATACACATATTTTTTCAATTCAAAATCAAAATATGTATGCTATAAGGAAATGCATCCACCATGATCTCAATGTTAAATGCTTTGTGTATTTTAACTCAACCCAACAAAAATGCAAAAGATTCAAATGCCATTCCTTGATGACATTTCATCCCTATTCAAACTACCAATCTAAATAACATTGCCAACATTATACCCTAATTTTGACTATAATAATGCCTTCAACCGTGATCCACTATGAATGCATGACAACTCTGTAGGGAATAGGAACATGATGTCAAACAAACAATCACATATATACTCATGTCATCTTAATATGAACTCAATAATGGCTACTATGGGGAAGTTAAGCTTTTAGAGTGTTTCAAAGATACATAAATAATGCCTAAAGTACAACTCTAGCTATAAAGTCTAAGACTTATATCATTTCAAAGGCCTATTGTCCTTAAGTCACGAGGTTGTATAATTTAGCAAAATACTCTTGGAAACACTTGAGAAACCCTTTTTACATCAAGTCGGTTACTTTCTCCATATAAGAAATACTTAAGAGAAACACTGCTATTTTCAGTGTCCAAGACATGGTTCAATCCCAAAAGCTAGGTATTTGGGCCACTAGTACAAAATGAGAGATAAGTGACCAGACGACCAAAAAATTTTGTCACCACAATTTTTTCAAGGTATAAATGACCAAAATCGAGAAATTTTAAGCGAGCTAACTAAAAATGACCAAGATAAATGGGCAATTTGGTCACAGGATAAGAACTAAACTAAAAATGACCAATTTGGTCACAAGATAAGAACTAAACTAAAAACAACCACATAACAATTGGTCATTTATTGGGTCATTTTTAGTTGTGTCACTCCGACAATGGAAAATTACATTTTTTATAATGAATTTGTACAATTTATCAAATTCTAACACTGCAGATGGATTTAGAGACCCCCTAGCAGTATTATAATTTAGTAATTTATAGACCCCCTCATGTGTCACAGCTCAACATTAATGAATGAAACAAATTTGTACCCCTTACATTAACGACCTTATACATAGTCTTTTGTTCTTGCAGCAGAATCAATTTGCTTATAAGATTTACATCCTTCCCAAGGTATCATAATTAATTTTCAATACATCTATGGTACAAACATTAATAAAAACCATCTCAAGCTGAGATATCGCAAGTACCACATAACTAAACTAAAAATGACCACATAAAAATTGGTCATTTATTTGGTCTTTTTAGTTGTGTCACCCTGACAATGGAAGATTACATTAATTCTGACAATGAATTTCTACAATTTACTAAATTTTAACACTACAGATGGATTCTGAGACCCCTTTCTAGGAGGTCTCTAAATATATCTGCAATGTTAAAATTTGGTAAATTATAACATTGTAGATGGATTCATAAACACGAGCTAGTGTTGAAACATGATGCCATAGGGGAATCTACTGAAATTTTTTGCAAGATCATTTCATATGTACTATCACATTTAGTTCGATGTGCTTATAAGCATGTCCATATCTTATTTCACCATTTTTTCTTTCGTATTATCCCTTCGACAGATCCATCAAGTTGAATCATGTGTATCATTTTAGCGTGGTTGAGTCATGTAATTGATATTTGTTGTGTTTCCCTCTCAACATTGTCATGTTGTGAAGTTGGTGTCATTATGTTTGTATCATCATACTCACGTGTTTGAACAAAATCATCATCATTTGATCCTATCGACAGGCTGTTAAAGTTTTGACAAGTTCATGTATTTTGCGTCATCATGTTAGCTAAAAATTGTCAATTTCACAACCTCCATTAATTACCCATATGCATCCATTCATCATGGTTCTGCTCACGATTGAGTTTGAAGATTTATAAAGTTATCCTTGGGTCTCTTCCTTGCCAAAAATTGCCAATGTCCTCCATTTTGAAAAGAAAAAAAATCCTCCCTTCTTGTATAATTCTTTAAAAAAAAAGAGTTACCATGATTCTAATATTTCCTCACGTTGACATTGAATAAGTAAATTTTTAATGGTGTAAAATAAAATCAAACTATAAAAGAGAAAATGGATACACAACATTCTACTAAGGAATGCAAAATTAAAATACACTCAATTAGAAACTATTCCTCCTTCCCATCCACTTATTTTCAATTAGAAACTATTCCTCTCGCTCCCACTCATCCACCTATTTTCAATTAAAAACTATTCCTCCAGTTTTTTTAGTTTTTTCAGGGTCACATGTCCCTAGTTCCCATAACACTTGCTCGTCAGGGTAACACAATTTTTATATATATTTCATTACATACATACATACATATATATACATATATATACATATATATATATACATATATACATACATATATACACACACACACACACATATATATATATGTGTGTGTGTGTGTGTGTGTGTGTGTGTGTGTGTGTGTGTGTATATATACACACATATATATATATATGTATA
>LPNX010134660.1:365383-408399 GCA_001517045.1 Pseudotsuga menziesii
TAATCAACAAGTTTCCAAATGTTTTTTTGGTACTCGCCACGTCATGTTATGATTTTTTTTATTTACAATATTTTTTATAAACGTATTTTAATAACATTATATGTTTTGTTTATGTATATATATATACATTTGGAAACTTGCTGATTAAAGAGAAATATGACCATGCAGGGGAATGCCATTGCTTGTAAAATACTTTTCATGGCTCGATCAATGGAGAAGTTGGGTTCGATTACTCCTTTACACAGTGAGGTTGATGCCACTAATCGAATACCAATCCTGGTTCTATGGCCATGGATTTAGATAAGGTGAAAATCCTCCAGGTGATCTCTATAATACAACTTTTGTTCTAGGAGAATTTAACGAAAAAATCCAAGTTGGGAGGGATAAAGTCCCTGGGACTAATTCCCTTGGTTTTTTGAGGTGTAAATCGAAAGGGTTTTATAACACACTTGCTTAAATCATGTTGATAAGTAAGCATTCTATTCTTTTGTTGGGATGGGATTCTGGTCCATTGGATCCATTAACATAGCCCAACAACACACTTTCCACATGCTAATATCATTAAAGTCCTTTCTTAATAAACATTCATCATCAATGTAATTTGGTGTTTTAGAAAATTCATATTTTACCCTAGTTGGCTTATAATAAGCCCACCTAGGGTTATCATTAAAAATCTAAAGAGTGGGGAGTAAATGTTGTGGTGACAGTGGCATTGATTCCATTTTATCATCTAGCTAGAATCATTGTGAACCTTCCTCCTATAGATGCTAGTTTGTGTTATAACATTTTGGTTCCATTGTTCAAGACAAGGTTGTTTTTTATTAAGACAATCCCTTATGCTTCAATGCTTCTTTATGAGTTTGAAAATTGAAAAGTAATCAATATTTTCACATCTAGAAACTCCACTTGATGAGGAAGCACATCAAAGAGACTCTAGAAGTATTTTTTCCCAAAGGCTTTCCCATCGTTTTGACAGTCTTGAAAAAGTCTATAGAAGGGCTAAGAAGATTTATCAAAGATATATATATATATATATATAATTTTTATTATTATTATATTATAATATAAATAAACAACAAAATATACAAAAAAAATACACAAACAAAATAAAACCGAAGTATTCATTTGAATTTTTCCCTAGTGGGATTTTGATGGACCAATGAACCATTAACCCAAGCATGAGCATGACAAAAAGAAAAGCATGCAAGAGAAATCAGGCTCCATAGGACACAATAGCAAGTACTAACCAGAAAGAAAAGATTTGATCTAGTGGGCTTTTGATGGACCAATAAACCATTAACTCAAGCATAGGAAAGATAAAAAGAAAAACGAGCAATAAAAATAGGCATTCACAAGAAACAATAGTTGGAACTATTCCAAAATAAAAGCAAGAGAAGAGAAATGGAAAGCAAAAGCAAGAGGAGAGTTGGAGGTCCACGCGAGTGGAGGGGGACAACAAGTAAGACCTACACCTCTCCTTATTTTAATTATTTTTGAAGACTGGATGTCCAGTGAAAGGGTATCACCCCATTCCCATCCTTGTTATATACCCCATAAAATATGGGAAACATATACATAAGGATCATGCATCACTTCTTGAAACATAACTATTTCACATAACATTGTGGGGGCATTTCCCATCAATTGATAGAATGACACCAAGTTTAATTCATTGATTCAAATTCCTTTCTTGATCTCTATTGAGTAGAAGCATAGAATATCATGCTCCAATTGTTACATTAGAAAATGTTACAAAATAATATGAAGTATATTGGGATGTGTGGATATTGTTATCAACCCAAATGGCACTTCTTCGTTCGAGTGTCGACATTCCTTATGTTGGTACACAAAAGGACATATTAGGATTGAATTTTTCCAAAACACTATAGATGGGCATGACTTGGGATGCATTTACCTTTAAACCAGCTTGCCACATAAATTTTCTAAGTGTTGAGTTACGTACGCGACTATATCCATTGCAACTCGTGTAGTGTACGCGACTATCTACATTGCAACCCACGTACATCAGCATACGCGGGTTTCCTTTGAGAAGCTCACGTGTCATACGAGGGTTACCTATATTAATAGTTGCATACACCTCAGCTCGAACTTAAAAAAATAAAACACAATTAATGGAGATTAGTTGGGCCCTAATCATTAACTATCCCAACTGTTTCAACCACCCCAACTTTCGAAATCACTCTATTTCCCAAAGTATAAATAGAGGCCTTGGGGAGGACATTAATCAATCAAGATTGGAGAGCAAAGTTATGCTGGTGGTATATCTTCAAAAGTCTTGGAGCAACAGAACTCAGAGTCCTTTGGTTGCAGAGGAATCCTTGTCTCAGAAGCTGGGTTGTATTCTTATCTTATTCACTAATTGTTAATACAGAGAATTCTTCTTCCAACATTGTGTTGAGTCTCCTTCATGTATAATAGTTAATGAATATATTTGATTATGTATTTGACATATTGTTTATCTAACATTTTATATATACATGCATGAGATATTACTTGGAGAATTTGCTCTTTACAGGTGAAAGAGGTACATCCCTGGAAGCTTTGGAGAGAAGAGGAGCGGGAGAAGATCAAGCTTGGATCAACTGTCGATAATCAGGTAAGTCAAGACTTTCTTCCTATTCCATTTCTATTCTCTGGTAAAGATGATTGTCTACAAGGTTAGTAGTAATTTGGTAACCCCAGACCTTAGGTTACAAGAGTGCTTAATCCTGAACAACAAAACTGGCGACTCCGCTAGGGAGTCCAGCCTGCTGTGGGTTAGTCTTGTAGATACTTGCCCAGTCTTTGCTCTGATTTAGTGTATGGTTTTATATCTTGGCTTTGATTTGTAGTAGTGTTTTAGCGACCCTCATTATTTTTTCTTTTTTGAATTTTTTTTGTCCCATATGTGGGTTGCTGTGCTACATAGTAGCGTACAACAACTTGTATATGCGGGTTGCTATATTGAACAGTCGCGTACGATATGCAAGTTGTTCTATTAAACCATCGCGTACATCTCTTAGCAGCATATTTTTAGGTAGGGTTTCTTGTCCCTGTCTTATTTGGATAGTGCTCAGCTTTGGGGTCTTTAAGTGCTGTCATTTTACTGTAGGTTTGAAATCCCTGTGCACCATACTTTGTGTTTTTCAGTAAGCCCTTGAGTTTTTGTTGTTTGAGTCTTATTTCTTTTAGCAATTTGAGGTGGATTATCCTGTTTGGGTGATAGGTTCAGTGCTTTGTATCTAAATCAGTGATCAGGATTTTAGATACCTTGTACCCTGTACTATTTCCAAGTAGTTTTAGTTTGTCACTTGCCTTTTAATGATTTCAGTGGATTTCATTGATTGTTTCTTCCCAAGCTAGGTTTTTGCCAAGTCTATTCCTTAGGTGGTTGATTTTGGTTCTTACAAGTATGCTATACTTCATTTTGCTTGCTTTATGGTCTAATTATTCAAGCAGACTCAAGAATTTTTGCATTTAGGTGCATAGTAATTTTTGAAGAGTTTGAAAATTGAAGAAAAAACATTGGAAACATTTGCATTTGAATTGCATATCGTAGTTTTATTTTCAGTTTTTGAATAAAATCTCAAAAATTACAAAAAATAAGTCTTAGCTTTCTCTTACTCTGTTGTAATTTCATTAGTTCATATCTACAAAAAGAAAAAGAAGCTTGTTTTAAGTAGTTATAATTTCCTTTGGAATTCATTTTATACACCTTTTTTGCTTTTCTTATCGAGTCTATAATATCATAGTCATTCACGCCACTTACCCTCTGACTAAGAGCAACCCTTAAAATGAACGCTATAATGTAAAATTTATTAGTAAGTTTTTGTTTTATAGGGTCATACACCTACTAAGGCTAGATTTGTGGGATAGGAAGTGTAAACTCCCCATAAGTACTTAAATTCAGACATAGTTAGCCAATCGATAGGTAAATCCTTCTCTGTGTTGATAGTATCTAGGAAGCTCCTCTCAGACGGGAGTTAAGCACGAGGCCGCGTGGAGGCTTGGAGTTAGGAGATAACCCTCTGATTCCTTGTCAAAACGTAGAAAAAGGTTTTTACGCATCTGGGGATTCTGTCCTAGACAAAGTTTCAGGCTTTGTTACCCTGCCCATGCGTACGAATTAGGCTTGTGACTGTCCCCCCAAACTATTGATATAGTTAAGGCAGCCTATAATCTCTTGGACATCTAGGGTTTATACACAGGTAAACTGGAAGGCTATTTCTGGTTCACTTTGGACGGGCTTGGAAGGTAACCCTTGTTGTAAGTGTAGAAGGGCAGGGGGTGATTCCTCCACTTGTGCCTAAGAACCTCTTCAAGAAAACCAAGTAACTGTCTCTCAGCTTTCTTCGAGAAAGCATATCTTATATCCCTTGTGATTGTTGAGACTTTAGGAAATTTTGTATTGATTGCTTTATGGTTTGTCTGTGTTTTCACCGATCTTAGGGTGTGAAGGGTCAAATTTACAATCGTGGAGGACCAGTATGTCAGAAGGTCATGAAGGTTACAAAACCTTCCTCCGCTCATCACATTGGAACCTCCACCTCCCCCTCAAAGGCGAAGATTGGACACAGATGGTTCTTTCGAACCGATAGGAGTTAGTGAAGTTTCGAGTGAACCAGAACTTAGGGAAAACCATTTAAATTTAAACATAGTTGAGATAGAATACTTGAAGGTTGATGAGTTTGCAGGGAACTTTAATTCACCTCTAACTTACTTAAATGATCTTGTGATCATTCAGGTTCGTCCTTTCAATCCACCCGTGATTGGTGTCCCTTTGGGTAGATTAATGTCTACTGCAGGAGAAAGTTCTTCTACTTCCACATCAGCCGCTCTGGTTGAAGGGGTGCCACCTCACCTGGTAGGTGCCCCTAGAACAAGTATACCTACTACACCGTTAAATCCAGCTAGCCGAGTGGTTCAACCACCGGCTCCCACAAGTTTAATAGGTACTTCTGGTGGTATGGTCACTGAGATTCCTAGTGTACCTACAGTTCCTACTTCCTTCACACACACTGCTAAGAGTGGTCCTATAGGATCCTCAGCTTTTGTCTAGGGTTTTCCTTGGAATGGGGGGCACATTCCCCCATCCACTCCATACGTAGGCCCAACACCCGCATATGTAGGGGTGCAGTTTGGAAACCCTAATATTTATGGTCAAGGTTTTCAAACTCCAGTTTCAACTCCTTTCATGAGCTCTCCTTTTTCACTTTTCAGCGAAGGGATACCTACTCATGTGTTCCAAACCCTAGATTCGACTGGGGCAGCTAGAACCTCATACACTGCACCGCACATAAACAATCCATTGGCTTATGGATGGAATCCTTTCCAAAGTAGCCCAACCATTTCGCAACTGGAAACAGATGGAAACCCCACCTTTACATATGGGAATATGGGGGAAAGTCCCTCTAATTCCCAAGCTGGTACTTTTAGTGCTCCGGTTTGACCCAAGCTCCCTTTCCCGACAACGTTAAATTTTCCAAATTTGTCGAAACTAATGAATGACTCGGTGAGACATAACTACTCATGGCCACTCGTTCCTACCATGCTACCCTCGGATATCCAAAAATTCAAAGGAAAAGTTGGTGATGATCTAGGAGCTCATGTCACCACTTTCCATTTGTGGTGCTCTTCTAACTCACTGAATGATGATTTAGTTTGGTTGAGGCTATTCCAAAGAACTCTAACCAGTACTGTAGCAAAATGGTATATTGAACTGCCTTCTACTATGTTTAACAGTTTTTGGGACTTGGCTAATGTATTCCTTAGTCACTTCCAACTTCATATCCGATATGATTTTGGGACAGACTTGTTGTCTACCTTTCGGTAGGACAAGGCAACTCATATTTTGGATCACATCTAAGAGTGGAGAAGATGAAAGAGCTTTATCAAAGCCACTATTTCTCCCAAGTTCTTATTAGAATGGTTCCTTAAATCCCTATTGCCATATATATCTAAGGATGTATCTACTTCGGGAGTGACCAATGAGGAAGAGGCTATCCTCAGGGCCCAACAAATAGATTTGATATATTCTCAGTCTGGGATTTTATGTGAAATTATCCCTGAAGCACCGAGGCCAACACACAATGTAGAGAAACCTAAGCCTGGACCCCATGCCGATGGTGTGGTTGGTTCTGTGAAATCTACCACTGTAGAGTCTTTGGATAAACAACTCCATGAGATGTGTGTCAAACATTCTATGGCAGAGGCAGCAAAGGCTACCCCCTCACCCTAGAATGCAAATGTTTTTGCACAATCCTCTTAGAAGGGCAATCAGTAGCTTGGTGGGAAAAAGAAGAAAGGAAAAAAGGGTGAGGGAAACCGAAACAAGCAAAAACCCACAAACAATGCTGACAGGGAAAAAAGAAAATAAAAAGGTGAAATTCCCATGTAAGTTGTGCCGTGAAGATCACCTGACCCATCTATGTCCCGTTATGGAACAAGCTCAGAAGCTGTTAAAAGGCCAACAACCGACTGTCCTGAAGGATCCTTTTCCCCAAGGACAAAATTATTCAACTTCAAATGTAGCAGGGGGCACCCCAAATGCTCCTAACCCCAATTATATCAACATGGTTTGATCCCATACTTTACTCCAGACTAGGAACAAGAACTATGAAATAGAGGCCTTGGAGAAGGGTAAGTCAATAGGTGAAACTTCCAACCCTCTCATGATTGAGAAGCCTTCCAAACCTATGCCCAAGATATTGAAAGGTGTCTTCAAGAAAACCTTGCACAATCCTAATGCTAGGGCTGCAACAAACTACTCTATAGTTGAATATTTAGCCCAGACTCCTTGTGCGATGTTAGATTTAGAGGTGTTACAGAGTTTTCCTCTGTAGCGAGATGTACTCTTAGTAGCCTTAGGTAGTATGGACTCATCGAGCCTCTTGGAGAAGTTTAATTTGTCTGATGTAAAAATTTGCCTTCCATATCATGTAGCCTTATCGATAGATGTCATCCATGGTGGAAAAACCATTGGAAGGGAAGTTGTCGATGAGGGTGCTTTTACATGCGTCATGTCCTTGTATTGTTGGAAAGATCTTGGATCTCTAGAGCTGGTTCCATCGAACACCCTACTCACTGCTTTCGACAGAAGGTCATTTCGTCTACATGGTATCCTACCGACTTTCGAAAGTAAGTTGGCAGGGAAAGTAGTGTCTGTTGAGGTAGAGGTGATTGATGCAATTTTGGATTATAACTTGCTCTTGGGGAGAAGTTGGACTTACGCCATGTCAGCTATTGCATCGGTCATATTTCGGGTAGTAGTGTTTCCACATGAAGGGAAGTTGGTTACTATAGACCAACTCAGTTTTACTCGAAAAGGCCGGATGGAAACTAACTAGTCCAACATACCATTGGTTGATTAGGTGAAACCTACTTCAAATAGGTTAGGGGCTGGAATGTACACATAATTGATGGGAACATTTGATATTCCAGCTTCGATTAATTATCTAGGTTCTACCAGTGGAGGGAAGTCTATAGAAATGGTTGTTGATAGAACAGATCCTTGGGTTCTTCCTTCCCACCATGAACCTAAAGTTCCCTTATCAGCAATGGAAGTAGCTGATCAAGCTATCGTTCATACCGATGTTGATCCCATTCCGGTCCCTCTCATAGTCTCAAAGGAGCTGGAAGAAGCCTATCTACCTGCTTGGGCAGAGAACTCTTTGCATTCTAGAGATTGCTTAGATATGATTTTACCTTTGGATGAAGCTAATTCTGGAAGCCATGTGCGCATGAGATAAGATCTGCGAAGATCTTCACCATCGATCCTATTTTCTTCCAAAGTTAAGTAGGATTGAGAACTGGGAGATCCATATGAGACTGGAAGGTGATGTTGATACACCTATTAATCCCTTACCAAGGGAAGGAATATTTGCTGAGGGGAATATGGAAAACATTTATGTTATGATTCCTATCAACATCTATGCAAAACAAAACATTGTGGAAAATGTACACATCGGTGCGAACTGCTCTCTATAGGGGATTGCGATCTATATTGCCTTGTTTAAAGAATTCCGCGACGTATTTTCTTGGTCATATGAGGATATGCTAGGCATAGATCCATCAATAGTCGAGCACAAAATCTGAACTTACGCTGATGCTAAACCTGTTCGACAAAAGTTGAGACCTGTCAACCCGCGTAAAGCGGCAGCGGTTAAGGTTGAAGTTGAGAAACTACTAAAAGCTGATTTCATTTACCCCATAGCTTTGAAAAAATGAGTATCCAACCCTATTCCTATTGACAAAAAGCAAGGGACTATATGCATTTGTACCGACTTTCGAGATCTAAACAAAGCCTGTCCCAAGGACAACTACCCCACGCCATTTATAGATCAAATTATTGATGCCTGTGCAGGAAGTGAAGTCTTTTCGTTTATGGATGGTTTCTCCAGGTATAATCAATGTTTGTGCCAAAAATTGTTTCTAAGGCCAGAGAAACAAGCCAACACAATATCAAGAGTAAAACTCAACAAATAAAGCAAAGTTTAGGGTTTATGGTATGATTTAAATGGTTGTAAGCTTCAAGAAAAGTTAGGGAATACATTCAAAAGAAAAGTAACAACTAAATCATAAACAAAAACTGATAAAGATGCATAACATATCACATAAGATCCAGCAGAAAGACTATGCTGAGGTACATACATAAAGGATAAGCATTACCAGAAAATACACATTAACTAGCAATGAATTTATCATTTAAGAAACTAAACAAGTTCAATAACAAATCCAACATAGACAAACTAAAGGGGAAAAAGTCATATATCTCATTATTTTATCAGCAAATGCTTATAAGAGTCTCAGTACTTATCTCTGAACAAGTTTGTAGACAAAACAGTCTTGTAAACCTCCTGATGCTCACAAAAATCAGAACCCTAACAATGTATTTCAACTCCTCTAAATAGTCATCCTCTACAAAATCAGTTAGGTTTCCCATTCTAACTGTCTCCATCGACTCACTAAGGTAGGTAAAGTAAAAAATGCATTTTTTACAAAATTACAAAATTGCTAAAAATAGCAAATGATTAACAAAAAGTGTTTATCAAACAGATACACTAACTAAAAGCATAATTGATCAAAGCTCCTTCACTGCTTCAGCAAGTAGTGATATACCATCTAGGCTTTGAGCCTTTTTCTTTGCTCTTTTATGTTTCTTTTCCATATCAGCTATCTTCCTCTGAAGGTCTTCATTCTCCTGCTGTAAACTTTCAACTGTCTTCTCTAGTTTTTGGCAGTGTCTGTCAGAATTTCTTTTCCTGTTTAGAACCTCTTTAGAAACCTCTGATAGCTCTAGGAAATGATGATGGACATCTTGCAACTCCTCTATAAGCCCTTTGTTGACTTTAAATAACCCATCATTAGTCTCTTGTAAGTGTTTCATCTGCTGCTTGTATTTTTGAACACTTTCTTGCATATTTTCTTCATCAAAACTGGGAATCTCAAGTATCTTTACATCCTGCATTAGAAAATCTGAAAAGTCAGTGGGAATACTAGGTTCCTTTAAAATTCCTGCTTGTCTGAGTATAGCTTCATCTTCTTCCTCCCACTCATAATTTTCAACAGGACATCTTTTTGCCTTTTCTTCTTGCTGCTGTTCTGAGAGCTTATCTTTTATCTCAAAAATTATTTCAGATAATTTAGAAGCAGGCTGACTTGTCTCTTTTGTAGACTGTGACAATATTTCTAACACAGCAGGTTGAGGAGAAGAAGGTCTAACCACTGATTTTCCTTTGCTTTTGATGTCTATTTTACCAACTTCTGTTTCTTCACTTGAAGTAGTATCAATTAAAATAGTTTTTTGTTTGGAATCCAGCTTAGGGTTAAGTATCTTCTTCATATTCCATCTCAATTTATTGGTTGGCCTAGTTTTAGGCCTCCAATATGAAGTTACAGCCTTCTTTTTCTTCTTATGAGGCTTAGCTGCTTTGATGTTTGAGGTGAGGAATTCTTCACAAGCTCCATGCCTGCCTTCTGGTTCATCAATGGGCTGTGACTGCTCTTCTTCTAGTAGATACCCCTCATCATCTGAGAGGATGCTGAGTGGACTTCTTGGTTTGGTTTGAACTTCACCCTCAGGTATAGCAGCTTTTTCTTCAACAACAGTTTTAGTTTCTTCAGAATCTTCAGCAGGTACTGTGGGCTGTAGCAGCTGCTTTTGGTCTCCAAAGAGTGAATAATTTCCTTTACTGCTTGCTGAAAATACTTTAGATTTAATCTCTTCTTCCATCTACTCAGCTATTTTCTCAATTTTGACCTCAAGCTTAGGTTTATGACCTAGCTTCTTCATCATCACAGTTCCTTTATCAATTTTCCTCTTTGGCTGTTGTTCTTCCTTTTTGACATGAATACCAGACCAAAACATAAAAAAGTCCCAAGTTCTTCCCTCATGCTGCAACACAGTACTGATGATTAGCTTAATCAATCCATGATGAAAAATAGACTGGGATGTGTGATCTTCATGCTGTTTAACCCTACTGGACATTTTCTGCAGGCTCTTTAAAAAGAAGAAAGGCAGGTTCATTTTTGAGACTCCCACCATATGTTGAAGGAATCTAAAATGATATTTAAATACATATGAATACCTGCCCTCACAAGTCACATAGCTTTGCAATATTCTAATTGGCTCAACACACTCTTTTCTGAAATTCTGGATAAGAATACCTTTATTCCAATCAGGATTCACATTGGGTAACAAGTATCTGTGAGGTTCAAAGTCAAAAGGTAATTTCTTGAACCAATGCTCACCCTCATTACTGATTCCAGTAGCCTCTGCAATTAGTCCTACAGTCAATTTGAATTTGAGAGCATCAAAAATAACCATATCATCTTTCAGACCCTGAGCAAACTTACAAGACACTTGTGCATTGTAGCCATCTATCTTCCTGAAGAAATTCAGCCAACCTGCTTGTTGGAACAATTCAACACAATCAGGGAGCTTCTCAATCCAGGTTAAGTCAGTGGGCTCAGCCCTATTGATTTTACCACTTTTGCCACTCTTGCCCATCTTTTCCCTTTAGAAACTCGAAGCTGTCTGGTTTTAGGGTTCAGAGGATGCTTTATAAACTGGTTTTCTGCTCCTTCAAACTTCTTCACAATTCCTGCACATTTTTGAACAGACCTGTATATTTTAAAAGGTGAAGTAAAAATTCTCAATAAGAGGACAAATTAACATCACCGAGGGCTTCCATGTTGCTTTGTCCTAACAATGCAAATTAGGTCTATATATAGGCTAACTGCAAAAGATTTGAAACTTAATCACCAATCAGACTGTTTTTTAAACAAAAGACCATCTTCAACCTGTCAATCAAATTGTGTATCAATATCTACACCTTGTCAGCATGATTCATGAACATCTCTGCACAAAAAAGGTTTTTCATAAATGAACTCTGTTGTCACTTTAGAATTTATTGCAGACTGTTCATCCCACACCTATCTCTTTTAGCTCATCAAATCCCTGCAACTTCCATCAGTTTCCAAAACAAAAACTTCCACACATATCAATCTAGGTGCTACTGCAAATTGGTATTCGGTTCCCTCTGTATTGTTAAAGAAATTAGGTATTCTGCACATTATTCAATCAGCCAAGGGCTTCTCCTCAAACCCTGTGTCTCAATGCCAACCTCATTCTTCAAAACCATTAACTTTGCATATATGACAACTATCACCAGTTTCTCAAGCAAACTGAAAACTTCTTGTGTGAGGGATGAACAGAGTAAAACAGTCTACAATTCATTCCAATGCTGCTTCCTGTAGACTATGACTCCAATTGGCATTAGGTCTGTCAGCAATCTTAACCAGTCAACTCATTGAACTCATAGTATATCCATATCAGAGCTTTTTGAGTGTATCAGAGAACCAAAATATAAACAACTTTTCCTCAAACTGTTTCGAAGTTCTAAAAACTGCAAGGTTTAAACTTAGGGATATTTTGGTGCTCTGTTCAATGAAATTCTTCAGAACAGCTCCAGGCAGTTATTTCTTAGGCTAACATTTCATTTTGGAACCTATTTTAACCTCTGCATCAACCAATTTCTCCAGAACGACCTCCAACGAGAAAATTCCCAAATTTTCAATTATAGGGGTTTATAGTGAAATACCTGCCAATTGTTCAATTGCAATGGTTTAAACCTATGTCTTGAGCTGTTAACTGCCTCTTCTTGAGTGTATAGATGTCTTTACGTGATCACTTTGACTGCAGGTAACGAGATTGAAAAGCCCTAATTTTCGCTAGCCTTCATAACTCTATCTCTGTTCTGCAGCAACATAATCCACCTTTCTAGCAGTTAACTTTACTTCACGAGCCTTCCTTTCCTCTGATAGTGCGTGTGAAAAGAAAATTATGCCACCTTAGACCAAAATTTACTGATAACTGTCAAACAAATCCCGCATTACGGGCAATGATGGCCATGATTTGTTTCGAGACTCAAAACCACCTGGAATCGTGTTGAAACTGCAGCTTACACGTATTAAACAACTCACCATATGCGATTAGTCATTGACAAACTGAAATCATGATAAAAACTTGCTTGAAAATCAAAAAATAAAAGGGCCGCGATATTCTTGTAGCGCGCCCTTTGTAAATTTTCACTCCAGCGCTACAAGAATATCTCCAATGCTAATTCTCCGCTATTTTTCAGCTTTTTGCTAATTTGTAGGAGGTTTAAAAGCTGCTAAGGTGAAAATCATGTTTAGGTGTTCTCCAAATAAACATTTATGAATCAAATATTTGATATAATGACCTTTTCTTTAACCCCTTTAAAATACAAAGGACAAAAAATTAAAACAAATCTATAAAAAGCAAGCTCAAAAAACCATCTAATCAACCAAAAAGTTCCTAAAGGAAACTAAAAATGAGACTTAAAACAAGCTTACTTCAAATAAAATGAAAAACAAACCCAAAATTGAAGAAGTCAAACCAAAATTGAAGAAAATTTTTACTGACTTAACATCTGGCTCCAGCTGCGGGATGAAGTCCTCCCTGCGAGGCTTCAAGAACCTGTAGACTAGTGCCTTCCGTCTTCTATCTACCTGTCTATAAACTTCCATTGGGCTATGAAGTCTTTATTCAATCTCACTCACACCGGTATGTACAATGATCAGTGAAAAAATGCCCTTATAAACTGTAAAAATGTTTGAGGAATCGTCCATTCACAGGGCTGGACAACTCCTCACCTTCCAGGGACTGCAAGATAAAGGTATTGTTTTCTAAAAATTTTGATATCAGAAAAGGACCAAACCAAATATTATCAAACTTACCATGTTTTCCCTTTTGCTCCTTCCTTGCATCCCATCTTAAAACCATCTCACCTTCTGTAAAAATATTTTCTTTAATATTTCTGTCAAACCTGTTTTTTACCTTGGCTCTGTACAGCTGAGCTTCTTTGTCCACCTTCTCTCTATTTTGCTGTAACTCTATCATTTCAAAGATTCTCCTTTGCATATCATCCGGTTCCTCTTGAGAGTTCTGGAGGAATTTCATTACTGGAATCCCCAACTGAACAGGGAACACTGCTTCTGTTCCATAAACCAACTGAAAAGGAGAAGTACCAATAGCCTGCTTCACTGTGATTCTATCTGCCCACAATGCATATTTCAGCATTGAATCCCAAGATCTTTTCTTATGTTTCAGCAGTTTCTTGATGCTTTGAATGATATTCTTGTTAGATGATTCAGCCTGGCCATTTCCCTGAGGATAATAGGGAGTTGAGTGTTTCAAAATAATGCCATTTTTCTCACAGAAGGCCACCATTGCCTTGGATTTGAATGCTTTGGAATTATCAGTTATTAATCTCTATGGACAGCTAAATCTACTCAAGATATTGTCTTCAATGAACTCCATAATCACCTTATCTGTAGCATTCCTTGTAGGAATGGCTTCCACCCATTTTGTGAAGAAATCTGTGGCAGTCAGAATCCAATGATGCTGTCCTGAAGATGCTGGATTTGTCTCTCCAATAAAATCCAGACCCCATTGCTGAAAAGGGGCATTGACTGCAATAGGCTTTAAAGGCAAAAACAACAATTTCTGTTTACCTGCAAATTTCTGACAGGGTATGCAAGCTCTTACCTGCTGGTAAACATCTGTGAATAGGGAAGGCCAATAGTATCCAGCTCGTAAGATTTTATATGCTGTAGCTTTCCAATACTTATGCCCCCCACAGGCTCCTTCATGAGATTCTAAAATTACTTCTCCTATTTCAGCTTGATCCAAGCACCTTAACAAGATACCTCCTGGGTCTTTCCAAAACAATTGATCCTCTACCAAACAGTACTTTGTAGCTTTTAGTTTCAGAGATCTGGCAGCCTTCCTATCCAAGTGTTCAGGGCATTGCAAAAATAACAGGAAATAAACAATATCAGCATACCAAACTGAAGATGAATAAAAATCCATGATCTTTTCTTTTTTAAGTGCTGCTTGATCTTCTTCATGAGCAATATCTTTAGCCATGATATGCAAACCTAGTGCTTGACAATTTGAATCAGCCAGCAGCTTGGCCAATCCCTGTCCCTTGACAAGTTTAGTAGGTCTGATTTCTACCTCATATTCCATAATCTTTGCAATCCATTTCCCCCTATTTCCTTCACTGTCAGGCTGTGTTAAGATATCTTTCACTGCAACATTTGGAACAAATGAAATCACCTTTGAATGCAGGATATAAATTCTGAAAAATTTCAAAGCCTTCACCAGAGCATAGGCTTGTTTTTCCAGTATACTGTATTTCATCTCAGAATCCCTGAGAGTTTTACTGAAAAAGGCAATGGGCTGCTCTAGTCCTTCCTTGTTTTTCTGAAGTAAGACAGCTGCAATTGTATCTGCTGAAGCAAAAGAAAAAGTAAGGAAATTTTTGGTAAAATCAGGACTTACCAACACAGGTGCTTCAGTCAGAGCCACCTTGATTTTCTCAAATTCTGCCTTTGCTTCAACAGTCCACCTGACTTCCTGGCCTTTCTTTAACATAGCTGTGATTTGTTTAATGGTTTCAGCAAAATTAGGAATAAACCACCGTAGAAAATTTATCTTACCAATGAATGATTGCACATCTTTCTTACTCCTGGGAAAACTAATCTTCAGTATTGCTTGGACTCTCTCCGGATCTATTCTGATGCCATCAGCAGACACCAAGTGGCCCAACAGTCTACCCTCTTGCACAACAAAATGATATTTCTTGGGATTCAGAGACAGGCCAAATTTTCTACATTTCTGGAAAGTCTGCCTCAAATGTTTTAAGTGCTCATCATCAGACTGTGAGAACACAGTGATGTCATCTAAATAGATGACAACAAACTTATCTTTTTCTCCCACGAATGCAATGTCCATTGCCCTCTGAAAGGTTGCTCTAGCATTCATCAGACCAAAGGGCATCTTGTCATACATGAAAGTCCCCCAGGGAGTGGTAAAGGCTGTCTTTTCCTTGTCATCAGGGTGCATGGCAATCTGATTGTACCCTGAAAATCCATCCACCATGGAAATCCTCTATGCTTCGACTACATGCTGTAAGACCTGTTCAATCTTTGGAAGAGGATAGTTGTCTTTTAATGAAGACCTGTTAAGATTCTTGAAATCAACACACAGTCTGATATCCCCATTCTTTTTTCTGATAGGTACAAGATTTGCAACCCAGGAAGATTACCTGAGAGGCACTATTATCTTAGCATCCAGCAACTTCTTTATCTCTTTTTCAATTACTGGAAACAAGGCTGGATTGATTCTTCTTAATTTCTGTCGGAATGGCTTGACATTGGGATTCAAGGGAACCTTATGCCGAATGATTGTTGTATCATAGGTTATTAACTCTTCATAAGACTAGGAAAACACATCCACATGTTCTTTCAAAAGCTTGATATATCTGCTCCTTTGTTCAGCTGTCAGAGATTTAGAAATTTTTACCATTCTTGGATTTTCTGCAGTACCAATATTGCAGTCTACTACATTGTCTTCTGAAGATTGAACCACTGGATTTGAAGGAGTGTCATCCTTGGTAAATATTCTTTCTAAAGGTACTATACCTTTAGGAATAAATTTGCTCTTCAACTCAATGATCTTATGGCCTGCTATCTCTTGTGCAGTAAACTCATTCTCAGCAGACTCACTTTCAGCAGAATCATCATCTTGTTCTTCTCCTTCATCCTGATCAATTTGAGCATTTGAAAACTCATCTGTAAGCTCAAGAAATTTCTTGATTTCAATATCATCTTTGAAGACCCTCCAGTGCTTCACATTGTCAGGTACACATGGTCTGTACCTTACTTCTATAGGATACCTTAACTGGGTAGTTTTTGGAATTCTGAAATATGTAGCTGCTAGAGCTAATGAATCTGCAGTTTCATTATGGTTCCTTGGAATATGAGTAATATTAAATGCTATGAAGTAATTTTCCAACATATCCCATACCTCATTCCGATATATCTTCAGCAAACCCTGCTTTACTTGATATTTGTTCTTCACTTGTTGAACAACTAACTCGGAGTCGCCAAATGCAGCAATTTGCTGAATGCCTAAGTCTTTTGCAGCCTTCAATCCCAGTAGCAGAGCTTCATACTCAGCAGTATTGTTATTAGTAACAAATTCCAACTTATACATGAGTTTCACTGTCTCACCTCCAGGAGAAATGAGAAAAACTCCAGCTCCAGCACCTTCTTTGCAAGAAGATCCATCAAAATACAGCTGCCACAGTGCATCTTCTTCTTCTCTGCTGTGTTTTATGGGATGATCTTTTTCCACTTGTAATAGACCACCAGAATTGTCCTCATCAGTAAAATTTAACATACAGGTACCAAGATCTTTATCAACCGAGTACAATGGATGATTAGTGGGGTTTTTATCATCTGTGACTATATAAGCAAACTGCAGCTCTCTGTATAGTCTTCTATTTTCCCCACCAAAAACAGGAATGGTAGCATATGAAAGGTCCATTTGTAAGGTTCCTCCAACCTTCTTTGCCCAAGATCTTGAAAGAAGCATGCCAAACTTAGGTGTGATATCAGCTACAACAACATCCATTATGACACTCTTCATGGGCAGTTGAGTAAGGTTGACAACCATGTCTTTAATTACTCCTAGACACTTCACAGCCCGAGAGTCAAAAGCATATAGGTCATGGTAAGGTTTGGTGATACTGAGACCAAGGGCTTCCATCACAGCTTTGGGCATTAGATTATGGGATGCTCCAGAATCTAATAGACAATTGTGGATCATCTGATCATGGACAGTCAAGGTAACATAGAAAGGGGGTGAAGCACCAGCCTCATTTTCTATTTTCTCAGCTAGGGCAGATCTAATAAATATTTTTGGGCTTTCTTCTTGCAAATTGACAGTATCTGAAACAGGCTGACCACTAGCAGAATTCATAACTTTTAGGACTGTTTGTTTATATGATGGATTCTTAATAAGCTCAGTCAATGGTACAGGAATTTTTAATTTGCCTAACTCATTCTCCAAACTGAAATTTTGGATAGACTTGTTTACCTCTTCAATTTCAGCATTCTTCTTTGATTTTTCTGCAGATTGCTTCTTTTCTGTTACAGGATCAGCAACTGGTTTATCAGGAACAACTGTAGCAGGAACAACAACTTTCTTCTTGGGAGCTTGGACTACTTGTTTCGGACCAGATCTGAGATTAATAGTCTTCTTAATTCCATTCTGATGAGCAGCAGCATTTACAACAGTTTTCTCAAACTCCAAATCATCTTCAACTTCATACAAATCAGCATCATAGTACTCAGAGTTCAGAAAATCTTCTTCTGTTACGAAACCTCCAGACAAACCATCTCCAAAGTGGTTCATATCCTGATCAGTTTCAGTCTCTTCAAAGAGCAACTGTTCATCAACCTCTTCTTCATCAGCTACATTATTTTGAAGAGGTGGGGGCACTCTTTGATCCTCATTCTCCCTCCTTTCTTGCTGGATGTCATTATTCCTTCGCTCCCTTGGCATGAATCTAGGAGCAAACTGCCTTCTGAACTGATTTTGGTTATTTGGGTTCCTTTGAGCTTCTGGAGCAGGTTTGGCAGAATTCTTTTCAAGTTCTAGTTTGTTCAACTTGGCAGTGAGAATCTTTACAAGATTAGCCATTTCATCTATTTTGGCTTCAGTAGACTGAGGAGCAGCACTTGTTGAAACAGCTTCTTTCTTTCCCTTTCTTTCATACTGCTACTGAGGTGTTTCTTTCTTAAGTCTGTTAGAAGCCAGCAAATTGGACTCTACCTCTAATGCTGCATCTTGCATGTTCAACAGAGTGATAGGTCTTCTTTCTCTGAGTAATAAAGAAAATTCATGATCAAAAGCATTTGCATAGGTCAGCTTGGCTGATGTTTCAGTAGGTTTGATCTCTGCTGGAATCCTACTTTACATATTGTTAAATCTTTTGGAGAAATCAACAACAGTCTCATCTTTCTTTCTTCTGAGAGCTCCAAACTCTGTTATATAATAGGTGTGGTCCTTGGTGTCTCCCCACTGCCTCAGAAAAAGGTCTTGGAGTTCTTCAATTATGGTGATGGAGTTGGCAGGCAACTCTCTAAACCACTTTCTCACATCCCCATCCAGACTTTGAACAAATACCCTCATCCATACATCTTTAATCTCAATGTTCTGATTGTCTGCATAACTCAGGAAAGCCTCCCAATGTTCTTTTGCAGTTGTTTCACCTTGTCCATTGAATCTAGGCATATATTTCTGATAATCTCCTCCAGGTAAAGCATGTAAAGGCTGAGGTAGGACTAATGGAGCATACCTGGATGCTACCATCCTGTCCATCATATCCATGGGTGGGTTTTGACCTGCCATTGTGGACTAACATTTAGACTGAGGTTTTGAAGAGGAAGAAACTTGACTGGAACTTGCTTGAAAAGGGTTCTTTCCTATTTTCAGCTGAAAGAGAGGGATTTTTCCAGGAGAAGTAGTCTTGGATTTCAAAAACGTTTCAGGATTGGTAAAAACTTGAAAAGTACCTTCAGGAATGGTAGGTTTTATCCAAGGTGAGTTTTCAGCTAGGTCTAATGAATCACCCAACTGGTCAGGGTCACAAGAGGTTGGTAAATATTGAGACCTTCTGAGCTTTCTTGCTGTTTTTATGATCTGTTCAGGGTCTGTCACACCTAGCTGCAAGGGAGAAGTAGGTCTGCTCCTGGTTCCAATTCCTCTAGAAGCCACTGTGACAACTTTTTGGTGAAAATAGCCTTCAAAAATGCTGGTTCAAGTTCACCTCTCAAACCAGGAAAATTGATAAGTATCCCAGGGAAGATATGCTTCACCTTCGTCCCCGGCAACGGTGCCAAAGATGTTTGTGCCAGAAATTGTTTCTAAGGCTAGAGAAACAAGCCAACACAATCTCAAGAGTAAAACTCAACAAATAAAGCAAAGCTTAGGGTTTTTGGTATGATTTAAATGGTTGTAAGCTTCAAGAACAGTCAGGGAATACATTCAAAAGAAAAGTAACAACTAAATCATAAACAGAAACTAATAAAGATGCATAACATATCACATAAGATCCAGCAGAAAGACTATGCTGAGGTTCATACATAAAGGATAAGCATTACCAGAAAATACACATTAACTAGCAATGAATTTATCATTTAAGAAACTAAACAAGTTCAATAACAAAGCCAACATAGACAAACTGAAGGGGAAAAAGTCATATATCTCATTATTTTATCAGCAAATGCTTATAAGAGTCTCAGTACTTATCTCTGAACAAGTTTGCAGACAAAACAATCTTGTAAACCTTCTGATGCTCCCAAAAATCAGAACCCTAACAATGTCTTTCTAACTCCTCTAAATAGTCATCCTCTACAAAATCAGTTAGGTTTCCCATTCTAACTGTCTCCATTGACTCACTAAGGTAGGTAAAGTAAAAAGTGCATTTTTTACAAAATTACAAAATTGCTAAAAATAGCAAATGATTAACAAAAAGTGTTTATCAAACAGATACACTAACTAAAAGAATAACTGATCAAAGATCCTTCGCTGCTTCAGCAAGTAGTGCTATACCATCTAGGCTTTGAGCCTTTTTCTTTGCTCTTTTATGTTTCTTTTCCATATCAGCTATCTTCCTCTGAAGGTCTTCATTCTCCTGCTGTAAACTTTCAACTGTCTTCTCTAGCTTTTGGCAGTGTCTGTCAGAAGTTCTTTTCCCGTTTAGCACCTCTTTAGAAACCTCTGATAGCTCTAGGAAATGATGATGGACATCTTGCAACTCCTCTATAAGCCCTTTGTTGACTTTAAATAACCCATCATTAGTCTCTTGTAAGTGTTTCATCTGCTGCTTGTATTTTTGAACACTTTCTTGCAGATTTTCTTCATCAAAACTGGGAATCTCAAGTATATTTACATCTTGCATTAGAAAATATGAAAAGTCAGTGGGAATACTAGGTTCCTTTAAAATTCCTGCTTGTCTGAGTATAGCTTCATCTTCTTCCTCCCACTCATAATTTTCAACATGACATCTTTTTGCCTTTTCTTCTTGCTGCTGTTTTGAGAGCTTATCTTTTATCTCAAAAATTATTTCAGATAATTTAGAAGCAGGTTGACTTGTCTCTTTTGTAGACTGTGACAATCTTTCTAACACAGCAGGTTGAGGAGAAGAAGGTCTAACCACTGATTTTTCTTTGTTTTTGATGTCTATTTTACCAACTTTTGTTTCTTCACTTGAAGTAGTATCAATTAAAACAGTCTTTTGTTTGGAATCCAGCTTAGGGTTAAGTATCTTCTTCATATTCCATCTCAATTTATTGGTTGGCCTAGTTTTAGGCCTCCAATATGAAGTTACAGCCTTCTTTTTCTTCTTATGAGGCTTAGCTGTTTTGATGTATGAGGTGAGGAATTCTTCGCAAGCTCCATGCCTGCCTTTTGGTTCATCAATGGGATGTGACTGCTCTTCTTCTAGTAGATACCCCTCATCATCTGAGAGGATGCTGAGTAAACTTCTTGGTTTGGTTTGAACTTCATCCTCAGGTATAGCAGCTTTTTCTTCAACAACAGTTTTAGTTTCTTCAGAATCTTCTGCAGGTGCTGTGGGCTGTAGCAGCTGCTTTTGGTCTCCAAAGAGTGAATACTTGCCTTTACTGCTTGCTGAAAATACTTTATATTTAATCTCTTCTTCCATCTGCTCAGCTATTTTCTCAATTTTGACCTCAAGCTTAGGTTTATGACCTAGCTTCTTCATCATCACAGTTCCTTTATCAGTTTGCCTCTTTGGCTGCTGTTCTTCCTTTTTGACATGAATACCAGACCAAAATAGAAAAAAGTCCCAAGTTCTTCCCTCATGCTGCAACATAGTACTGATGATTAGCTTAATCAATCCATGATGAAAAATAGACTGGGATGTGTGATCTTCATGCTGTTTAACCCTACTGGACATTTTCTGCAGGCTCTTCAAAAAGAAGAAAGGCAGGTTCATTTTTGAGACTCCCACCATATGTTGAAGGAATCTAAAATGATATTTAAATACATATGAATACCTGCCCTCACAAGTCACATAGCTTTGCAATATTCTAATTGGCTCAACCCACTCTTTTCTGAAATTCTGGATAAGAATACCTTTATTCCATTCAGGATTCACATTGGGTAATAGGTATCTGTGAGGTTCAAAGTCAAAAGGTAATTTCTTGAACCAATGCTCACCCTCATTACTGATTCCAGTAGCCTCTGCAATTATTCCTACAGTCAATTTGAATTTGAGAGCATCAAAAATAACCATATCATCTTTCAGACCCTGAGCAAACTTACAAGACACTTGTGCATTGTAGCCATCTATCTTCCTGAAGAAATTCAACCAACCTGCTTGTTGGAACAATTCAGCACAATCAGGGAGCTTCTCAATCTAGGTTAAGTCAGTGGGCTCAGCCCTATTGATTTTACCACTTTTGCCACTCTTGCCCATCTTTTCCCTTTAGAAACTAGAAGCTGTCTGGTTTTAGGGTTCAGAGGATGCTTTATAAACTGGTTTTCTGCTCCTTCAAACTTCTTCACAATTCCTGCACATTTCTGAACAGACCTGTATATTTTAAAAGGTGAAGTAAAAATTCTCAATAAGAGGACAAATTAACATCACCGAGGGCTTCCATGTTGCTTTGTCCTAACAATGCAAATTAGGTCTATATATAGGCTAACTGCAAAAGATTTGAAACTTAATCACCAATCAGACTGTTTTTTAAACAAAAGACCATCTTCAACCTGTCAATCAAACTGTGTATCAGTATCTACACCCTGTCAGCATGATTCATGAACATCTTTGCACAAAAAAGGTTTTTCATAAATGAACTCTGTTGTCACTTTAGAATTTATTGCAGACTGTTCATCCCACACCTATCTCTTTTAGCTCATCAAATCCCTGCAACTTCCATCAGTTTCCAAAACAAAAACTTCCACACATATCAATCTAGGTGCTACTGCAAATTGGTATTCGGTTCCCTCTGTATTGTTAAAGAAATTAGGTATTCTGCACATTATTCAATCATCCAAGGGATTCTCCTCGAACCCTGTGTATCAATGCCAACCTCATTCTTCAAAATCATTAACTTTGCATATATGACAACTATCACCAGTTTCTCAAGCAAACTTAAAACTTCTTGTGTGAGGGATGAACAGAGTAAAACAGTCTACAATTCATTCCAATGCTGCTTCCTGTAGACTATGACTCCAATTGGCATTAGGTCTGTCAGCAATCTTAACCAGTCAACTCATTGAACTCATAGTATATCCATATCAGAGCTTTTTGAGTGTATCAGAGAACCAAAATATAAACAACTTTTCCTCAAACTGTTTTGAAGTTCTAAAAACTGCAAGGTTTAAACTTAGGGCTATTTTGGTGCTCTGTTCAATGAAATTCTTCAGAACAGCTCCAGGCAGTTATTTCTTAGGCTAACATTTCATTTTGGAACCTATTTTAACCTCTGCATCAACCAATTTCTCCAGAACGACCTCCAGCGAGAAAATTCCCAAATTTTCAATTATAGGGGTTTATAGTGAAATACCTGCCAATTGTTCAACTGCAATGGTTTAAACCTATGTCTTGAGCTGTTAACTACCTCTTCTTGAGTGTACAGATGTCTTTACGTGATCACTTTGACTGCAGGTAACGAGATTGAAAAGCCCTAATTTTCGCTAGTCTTCATAACTCTATATCTGTTCTGCAGCAACATAATCCACCTTTCTAGCAGTTAACTTTACTTCACGAGCCTTCCTTTCCTCTGATAGTGCATGTGAGAAGAAAATTATGCCACCTTAGACCAAAATTTACTGATAACTGTCAAACAAATCCCGCATTACGGGCAATGATGGCCATGATTTGTTTCGAGACTCAAAACTACCTGGAATCGTGTTGAAACTGCAGCTTACACGTATTAAACAGCTCACCATATGCGATTAGTCATTCACAAACTGAAATCATGATAAAAACTTGCTTGAAAATCGAAAAATAAAAGGGCCGCGATATTCTTGTAGTGCACCCTTTGTAAATTTTCACTCCAGCGCTACAAGAATATCTCCAATGCTAATTCTCCGCTAATTTTCAGCTTTTTGCTAATTTGTAGGAGGTTTAAAAGCTGCTAAGGTGAAAATCATGTTTAGGTGTTCTCCAAATAAACATTTATGAATCAAATATTTGATATAATGACCTTTTCTTTAACCCCTTTAAAATACAAAGGACCAAAAATTAAAACAAATCTATAAAAAGCAAGCTCAAAAAACCATCTAATCAACCAAAAAGTTCCTAAAGGAAACTAAAAATGAGACTTAAAACAAACTTACTTCAAATAAAATGAAAAACAAACCCAAAATTGAAGAAGTCAAACCAAAATTGAAGAAAAAATTTACTAACTCAACAATCAAATCCAAATTAAACTGGATGACCAACATAAAACAACTTTTATTTTTCCTTGGGGTGCCTTCGCGTACAAGAAAATTCCCTTTGGATTGAAAAATGTAGGGGGAACCTTTCAGCGGGAAATGAATTTTGCCTTTCACGACATTAAAGCCATTGTCAAACCCTACCTTGATGATCTGCCAACACATTCTCGTAAGAGGATCGATCACCCAGATCACTTGCGTTTGATTTTTGAATGATGCAGATACTACAAAATTCGCTTGAATCCCCACAAGTGCATTTTTTGTGTCGAGTCAGGGAGACTGCTCAGATTCATTGTTTCCAACAAAGGCATTTAGGTGGATCATTTGAAAGTTGAGGCCATCGTAAATTTGCCTCCTTGTTCTATCAGGTAGCTTCAAAGCCTATAGGGGAAGTCCATCTTCCTTCGACATTTTATTGTAAATTATGCCAAGATTACTAAAGGTTTCATGCACTTGTTGAAACATGACACCCCATTTGTATGGGATTAAATTGCACAACTTGCATTCGAGGAATTAAAGAAAGCTTTGTTGTCGGCACCGTTATTGTGCCCGCTAGATTACTCATTCAGAGGTTGCGTCACTGCATCTCACTGAGGACCACGATGGTAGTGGCGGATGTTAATCCTTTCCAATATGTTTTGTCCCGATGGATAGTTGGAGGAAAATTCAATAAATGGATAGTCATTCTTCAGGAGTTTGACTTAGATTTCCAATCCGCCAAATCCAAGAAATCCTTAGTTTTTACTGAGCTCATTGCAGAATTTATGGTAGAGGAAGATGTAGCCATTGAAGAAGACTCATTCCCAGATGAGCATATCTTTTTGATTTCCACCTCTAACCCCTGGTATGGAGATATACTTGTCTATCTCCAGACTTTGAAGTACCCTGCATCCTTCTCACGAGAATAACGACGTAAACTACTCGTCCATGCGAAGAACTACCTCATTATTGGAGATACTTTATATCGTAGGGAGGTGGATTCCATTTTGCGTCGATGTCTTACCCACGAAGAAGTAGATACTGTCCTAAATGATGCCCATAGTGGAGCATGTGGGGGTCATTTATCTGGGTTAGCAATGACCCAAAATATCTCACGTGCTGGTTATTTCTAGCCCATGATCTTTAAAGATTGTGTGGAAGTCGTGAAGCGCTGTCATCCTTGTTAGCTTTACACTAGAAAGATGCGGTCACATCCTGCTTCGTTATTTCCCGTCATCTCAATGGGCCCCTTCATGAAGTGGGGGATAGATTACATGATGTGCAACCTAATCTCGACTGGGGGGCACAAACATATCATTGTCGCTGTAGATTATTTCACGAAGTGGAAAGAGGCAATGCCCACCTATAAAGTTGACGGGGAAACTGTAGCTTTTTTTGTTTTCAACTAAATTATTGCATGATTCGGTATCCCTAAAGAGATTGTCACTGACCATGGCAGTCATTTCCAAAATAGTATGATGACTGAACTAACCACTATGCTAGGGTTTAGACGAGAACATTCATCTTCTTTCTATCCTCATGCAAACGGTCAAGTCGAGGCTGTAAATAAAACCTTGAAGACTATTCTTAAGCACACTATTAATGCAGCCCATTCCAATTGGCACATCATGTTGTATCCTGCACTTTGGGAATATCGGACCAACGTGAAAACTGCTATAGGGGTCTCTCCTTTCCAACTCATTTATGGAGTGGAAGCAGTCACCTCGGTCGAATGCAAAATCCCATCCTTAACGATTGCTATTCATGTGTTACCTGATATGACTGAGCTGGAAGAACATTTATTACATTTAGAACATCTAGATGAGCAGCGTAGAGATGCGCTGACAGCAAACAAGGCTCATAAAATTAGGGTAAAAAACCAATACGATAAATCGATCAAACCTTAGATTTTTTCTAAAGGGGAGCTTGTCTTGCTCTAGGATCATGACAAAGAACCCCTCGGGGCATGGAAATTTAGGTCTATGTGGTTAGGGCCTTATGTTGTGTCAAAGGTGTTGAATAAAGGTGCATATGAATTGACATATTTCGAAGGGAATAATCTGCTTGAGCCTAGAAATGGGCTCTACTTGAAAAAGTACTATGCTTAGGATTAGCGCTTTTTCCTGTATTTTTATTGTATGTATTTTATGTACAATAGTTCACTGGTTTGTGTTTTTATACCATCTGTTGGTTGTTACAGATGTCTTCTGGGTGGTTCATAGGTTTCGCTGATGGCGCCAGTCGCCACACTTGTAACCTGGCTTCAGCCGCATGGGTCATTTACTCGCCCTCAGGACAACTATTTTCCTCTGGAGGCACTTGCTTAGGTCCCGCTACCAATAATGTGGCCGAATATAGGGCTGTCATTGAGCTTTTATGGGATGCTTTGTCATGTGGTAATACTCAGCTGGAAGTTCGACTTGACTCTCAACTAGTGGTTTCCCAGCTCAATCAAGCTTATCAGGTGCGAAACCCTATTTTACTACGTCAGTTTATGCAAGTTAGGTTATTGGAAAGAAATTTTGAGTTTATTACATTCAATCATATTCCAAGAAATCATAATTCATTAACTGATGCATATGCTAATTATATCTTGGGTTGGAACTTAACACATTTTGCATAAAAATATACAATAGACACATTACAAAACACATGCAAATAAAACAGGATATATATATATATGTGTGTGTGTGTGTGTGTGTGTGTGTGTGTGTGTGTGTGTGTGTGTGTGTGAATATATGTCCATATAGATATGTCGAGTTTCTGATCCTCAGATCGAGTCATAACTATATAATATACAAAAAATATACAAAACATGGATCAAAGTCCATAAAATTCTCCTAGGTCTAAGCTTGACCACTTGGTCACCTGGACCACCCTGATCCCCCTGATTACCCTTATCACCTTGATCTCGGTCTTCTTCAGCCTCCTGGGTTGCAGCAGCCTCAATGAAATCGATATACACAAGTACTGCTCTAGCTACTCACCTCATAAGGCATATCCAGACAGGTGGTATACCAACCACTAGCTCCTGCATAACGGCATGGATATGCTCAATGCGTAATGTAGGTACTCTTTGGGTAAGCCTGACCATCTTTCCCTCAAGAACCCTAATCAAACCCTAGTCTTCTCCCACCATAGGACGCACATACATGCGTGGATGCACAGCAAGGTGGACTGGTCCAATATCTGCATTTTAACATTTCAAAGGGTTAAAAACTCTTATACATATGTATATATCTTTATGATTAAAAATTATTAAAAATTTAAAAACTTGAAAACAAAAATACCTGACTCTCCCCGTGCTCCTCCAGGAGGGAGGACAAGTTCGGTGTCACCTCGGAAATCTAGTCCAGCATATGGAAACTACTCCAGTGTTGGTACTTGTCGCTCCCACCGAAATTAGAAGTCATCATCATATACGCTTTGAACCAATCCACCGCCTCCCTGGTAGAGGAATATTTCTCCCCACCTACTTAGTCTAGGCTGACGGGGAGAACGAACTGGTAGTGGTATTGCAGGACTCAAACTAGGCACCCTCTCAATATGCTAGGATAACCAAAATTTTTCTGGCGGCCTCTTTTACAGTCAGAGAGATGTTTCCTCATTATCAGGATTACTCCCAAACACCAGTCATATAGTGCTCGTTGTAGACATTCCACTGCAAGCCTCATTTGGTTCCGAGTTGCAAGGTGAAGTAATGATGACCCTGCAACCCTCACTATATTATTCACCAACACCTGTAATGGAAAGCTGTGAATATTAACAATAGGGATGCAGCTACCCCTCTTTTGAGTACCAGGCACACAGTATATATCCATGTAGTTCTGTAAAATTAGAAGGTCACCGCCTCTGCTGGTACCTTCCAAGTTAACCGAAGCTCCCCATCATGATAAACTAGAGATAAAGTATACATCTTCTGAGGTAACCCCTAGAAACTCACCTTGTAGGTCAAACATACCAAGATCATGATCCCAATAGTTTATCAAAAACTCTAGTAGGAGGACATTTTATCGCATAGGTGAGGTACATAAGAATTTTAATTACCCACTTTGTCATAAAGCATTTACCGTGGGGGCATCTTATAGAGCTTCTTGGTCCATGTCTTCATGTTCCCTCTCCCTCCACTCAAGCACCATATTTCAATCTGATAACAAGCCATTTATCAACCATTAAGTTCATATAAAAAATTTATTTTTTGGCCCTACATAGCTTTTTCCTACCTCGCACAGTGTATACAATTTTCCTTTGGACAAGTCGCACATTGTACACGACTTGCCTTCGGGAAACCCATGTATAGAACACGTGTACATGATTGTTGATATAACATAACCTCATACACAACATTCCTGCTTTGAGGACATTGGAAAACATGAAAATTTAGCCAAAAATTGAAATTTGCCTGGATCAAATGAAAGAGCATGGAGTGTAGTTTTACCTGGCACTTGCGGTTTCGAGAATTGTCCACCGAGTTGTCCACAACGAGAAATCAAAGGTAGAGGTAAAACATGTCTATTTTGGGTAAAAAAATCAAATGGTGAGTTTTGATTTCTATTTTGAACTATTTATAGAAATATTATTTTAAAGTCGGTTTTTTCGTATAGTTCATATTTTTTATATAAAAATCAAACTAATACCATATCTTTTTCTTCAATGGGACAGGTATAAGGTCATTTAAAGTTGTTTTTTTGCTCATATAGGATGGTTTTTAGCCATTCACATGCATTTTGCATTCATACCTAATCCATCTTAATCCTAGAATTACCACTTTGACCACGGACTATGGTATTTTAACCATTAGTACCTCGTATATGCCATTGTTCTTCCGTGGATAGAACTTTCCTCACATGAGTATCCTCATTTAGAACCCACTTATTGTCTTTCGATACTCATGCTGCAGTTGTCATAGGTTTAGGGGAGTTTTCTTAGCTATCTTTCACACCAAATTGAGCCTCATTTTGGTCTCTTTTTACAAGCTATCCTTTTATAAGACTCCTCACCCTTATGGAGTTTCTTTAGGCCTAGGTCTAACTCCTCAAAATAGACTTGTCTGCCGAGTAAAATTGTCCATTCAAGCTCATTAAGAATATGTGAATGGGCATCCACATTGGTGGTAGTTTATCTCTTTCTCGGACCATGTGGAATAATACGAGAAATGATCACTCTCTTTTCTGTGGAATTGAGAAGAGTATTCTCAGGTATAGGGTTATCTTTTTTCCGAACCCGAGGGACTAAATTTACGGAAAAGGAACACCTGATATAAGCTCAGTTTTTTCTTTTTTCGTGCTCTGGACCTAAACATGAAAAAGATCTCGAGTGTACTTCATGTCTTTGTCATGCTCGTTAAACACCAAGAACAAAACATCAAGTTTATTGTTGTAAGCCCCATTTCTCATACTCAAATGGATCTTTCCGAGTGATCTTGCTTTCCTTCACACTCGTAAAACTAAAGGTATATGTTGCTCTTGAAGGAGCGTTGGGTAGGTGGTAATTTAACCTTTTTCGGACCTCCCTGACTAAGTGCGAAAAAGGTTCACCTTTTCTTCTACAAAAGTTAAGAGAGTTCTTCTGTGGTATGTTTTATACCTTTTCAGCCTCAGGAGACTAAATTGGATGAAAAAGGACCCACCTGGAGTCTTCTTCGGAGTTTTTAGACTCTCTAAACATGAAAACTCCAAGGGAGTATGTACTAGTTCGGGCTCATAAAAGCCACGAATCAGTGACACTATCAAGCATTATTCCCTCTTCTCTTCAAGCATGTCAAAAAATGAAGAGAGACTTGCGTTGAATTTCCTGGACTTGTTAAAATTGAATACGAAATATAAGGAAGAAGTTTTCTATTGATTCTTAGTCGGTGGCAGCATGTCTTCCTTGAACATGTCACTCTCTATTTTTTCTGATACTCATGTCTCAGTGTTCACTTTCAGTTCAGTTATCACTTCGAGTTTCTTACTCCTCCTCTTTTCAGTTATACCTGGGGAATCTGATCATGTCTCCTACATGACAGATAAGTATAGTTGTACTATCTGCAAAGTTAAAAGCTGCCTTGGGTCATCTATGTGTTGTGCTCACTGTTCAAGTATTTAGCCCTGCATCTGATCTGTATCCTAATTGCATCATTGTCATATCTATTATTGCTTCGGTATCCCTTCCTTTATCCAGTTCCTAGTCACTCTTGTGATCTGTTGGAGGATCTATTGCCTTCCTCATCACAGTATGGTTTTTCATCAGCACTTCTTGACGACGAAGACCTAGATTTTTTGACGATAGTACCTTAGGATTCACTTTTATTATAGGTGAATTCCTTTGCTTTAGTTGTCGATTATCACCTATTGGTTGACAATCTGTTGAGTCATATCCATGTTCAACTTCAACAACATCTATTCACATGGCCTGGATTGTACTGGTTCTTTTGGATTTTTGACGAAGAACTTAGGTTCATATCTATGGCCTAAGTTGTGCAAGATTATGTTGTGTTCACTTACATAGTTTCCATATCTTTGAAGACTCATCATTATTGTCTATTGTGGATTCGATCCACCTTTGTAATATACGTGGTCTTGAACCCGTATCATATGATGTACTCAAATATTGTAAAGGAGCTAGTGTTCCCATATATTGAACATGGTTGCTATGGAGAGAAATTCCTATGGCTTGGGGTACCACAATAGACAACTTGACTCTAGAAATCAATCCTTTCCAATATGCAATAGAAATCAAATATCTAACACTAAAGGATCAGACCTCATACCTTATTTCAGAAGGTTGAAGTAGATCCCCATTGAGCTTTCCAACTTCAGCTTGAATTGATAAATCACTTCCTCAACAACAAGTAAACAAGACAAGCATACTATATATGTTGGTGTTAGATATATTCTAACATATATAATAAATAATGTATAAGCATTTGAAAAAATACATGGATAAAATATTCATTCAAACATACATTATTGGACAGGAAAAGATATTTCTATTAATATAAAATCAGAGATTACAATGGATACAACCTCTGTCGGCATGTCTGCGAATCGGAGAAACTGAATCCCCCACTTGGGCCTCCACCACCTCAATCCTCCATCTCTCGATAGCAAGCTCACAAGCAAAAGGCAAGCTTGGTAAGAACACAAAAATGCTCCAAGGGACAAAGGGATGCAGACTCAAGCACAAGTTCTGGCAATAATGGACTATAGTTTCTTTGCTCTCAATTCTCTCATATGCCTTCAATGTACCATAGAGTTCCTTATATAGATTTTCAAAGGGGTAGTGAAAGGTCGAATCCGAGTGATCTCAAGGCATAGGGAAGGCCAAGAGTCAAGTGATTTGGATCCATGTCAAGGAAAACTCCAAAAGGATTTGGATTATGTACACATCCCAATGTATGCGGTTTTAGGGGTCAAACCCGCATATATACATGATTAGGGGTTTAAGAGTTGCGTATATGAATTTACACATGTTTTTAGGGATGGTCAAGGAAACATCAAAGGAAAAAAAATGGTCCAAGGGGTCTAAGGAGTCTACAGAGGGACAGGGGAAGGCCATACAAGTGTGATTCACCTGGAGTGGTAAAATCAGCTATAACAGATGCCCCCTAATGTGTGAAGTTAGAGGGGTCATACGATGGCCGAAATACATTATAAGTCCATCCCAGAAGTGGAGTGATGAAGGATCCCAAATGGAAGACCAGCCACCCAATCAACATAGTACAATGATACAACTCTGCACGTAATTGCAAATGCATATAGTAGTCTCGGATACATAAGAGTACAATGGCCATGAATAGGCATGATACAAGGTATCACATAAATGGTCATCACCACGTACAATATACATAGATAAGAATCTCCATGATGAAGATATACAAAGGACCATGATATACATGATGGATGAAGATATATAATGGATCAAGATCTCCATAATGCCTGGAAATGTTTGACATATATTGGAATCAAGTCACGAGAGCTGAAATCTCATGAACACTTGCATGATCAAGGAGGTAGCATATAAGAGATGCCACCAATATGGAAGGTCTTCTACACAACCACTATGAGTACATGTCCTACTATGTGAATAGAGATGTCGAGTTCGAACATAGTAGTCCATCGTTTGATTATCGGTCATTGATGTATACCGTTAATAGACACAAGATCACCCATCGACAATGAAAATGGGAATCAAGGTACTAGAGTGCAAACTAACAAGTGTGAATAAATGTGTTGAGGTTGAACACTTGAGAGGATCCATCGATTAGGGGACATTGATGTATTCCCAAAGACTGTCGATGGCGAGAGAACCTACCACTGATGACTGCAAGTCTCAAGGCACTCAAAATGACTCTAGATTCCAATCCCAGAATAAATGATCTGAAGTCGATGGGATGAAATCCGCTGGAAGGAGGGCATTAAGGCATCCCCCATCATCCAACACAAGGTACTCAACAAAGCTGTATAGTGTGTAAGGAATCGATCATAAGGTGCATGAACCAGTAACTGTACCGGGAATGGCCGACATGCAAAGTCAAGATAACTGAGGAATGGCCGACTCAGGTTTTAAATTCCTTTGAACAAGAGCATAACGACGAATGGTGACTAAATAGAGGTAGCATAGACCTAATATACAAAACTGGGACATCTCTGCGACACAGGAGGAATCGACAGAGGCTACATGGGGACTGGAAGCTTAACTAGTCGGTGGAGATAAACTCAGATAAATGAGTACAACTCCTGAAGTCAAACTACAAACCCAACCAATGGATGTGATATACAGTGCTCTGTTTGAAGGTGACATGACTCGACAACTTCCAAAGATAACATCTTTCCTTGTCCGAATTTTTGGTTTTTTGATTTTTTTGGACTTTTTCAAATATTTAAAAATCTTGAAAAAGAATAAAATGACTTTATAGTTACATACTAGGAGGAGACAAGAGTCATAGGGAAAATAGACTAGTTCCAAGCAGTGGAACATACCTATGCTCAATGCAAGGACACATGTGTAGGATATCGACACTCGGGGGAAAATCCCCTCCCGGTAAAAAGGGAATCAAGCTACAAGGGATATATAAAATGGCTCTGCATGGCTAGACATGAGACAAGCTCGGGCTATATGGCTAAAACACAATGTCAGGGAAGCCGACATAAAGCTCAATAAGGCAGGAAAAGCTCATGATAATTGAATTGCAACTTGACATAAGGGAGTGCTAAGGGAAATAGGCCAGCAAAAGATCAAGAGGAGTATGGGGCTCTTGCGAAATGTCATGGCAGTACTATACAACAGACTCCCACACCCTAAGGGACAAAACGTCAGCATGGGCACCAAATGCAAATAAGACGCTAACTAGGGTACCCATGTAAGGTCAAGCTCTACCACTCATACCATGCCACTTATAAAAGAGCAAGAAGATTCCGTGACATAATAGAGTGGGTTTGTACCTAAGGCTATGATGAAACGGTCATAAGGTCATGCAAAATGCAAACAGTGATGAAACCTAACCTATATGCCAGTTTAGACATGATACCTGAGATCAGCATGAACGGGTCAGTCCAACGGCTGAAACGACACTCAAAAAGGTCTCCTACATCATCAATTATGTCAAGAACGGTCCAAACTATAGGAAAGGGGGTAAAATTTTTCAAAAAATTGAAAAATTTCTATAAATAGTAAAAAATTCAAAACATTATAAAACATTTGAAATTTTTACCCAATTGAGCTCAGATTTTCAACAGTGAATTCCAGGATATCCATCCGGCAGAATCCACTACCGTTTCTTCCAGGTACTTACCCATGCTCTTTTCTTCCATTTTAATGCACTTTTTATCAAATTCGATGGTCATTTGGGATTTCTAGGCCAATCCAAAAAAGGCATTGTGTCCCACATGGAAATCGAGGGTTTTTCTGTGTATAGGGATGGATATACGTGGAAAATGCCCTCATAGTCGCGTACATATGCAGCTGTTTGGAAAACAGTTGTGTATGCGGCTATGCATGAGGTTTTTTAAGTATTCTAATGTGCAAACTTGCAATTTTTTTGTGCAAGATGGTCCTAGAATGGAGAGAACATGAACATGGTGATGTAGAGGAGGCAGTAAGGGCCGATCTAATGGCTCAACAAGCACTATGTGCATGTGGGCTCTACAAATTTTGGTGTCTTGGTGGCTTGAGGGCCAAACCAAGACTATTACAGATGCTGGTGGATTACTGGGATCCAGACTCTGAGTCATTCCAGATAGATGGGATGTCCCTCAACATAGAGGTGGAGGACATATACTTTATTACTGGGCTTTCCCGACGGGGTGAAGTAGTGAACCTATGTTCTTGCGGGCCCGGAGGTGGCCTGACTATAGATGAGTACATTGCGGTGTACTGCTATCCGGACACGGAGAAGGTGGGGATTCAGATCCCAACCAACTCTATACAGGTGGTGGGACTAAAGGCCATCCTACTGAAACTGGGCAGGATAGCAGGCTTGGCTTCACTCCACCAGGCCTCGTAGCCTCTGATGTTCTATGCAGTGGAGTGCATGCGACCCACGGTATATGATTGGAGCACTACACTACTGAGCAACATGAAACATCAACTCAGTGAGTGTAAGATGGGTAGAGTACGAAACTTTGGTTTCAACAACATACTGAGCACGTTTTTCTTTGAGCGTGTCCAAGATTGAGCCCCATAGTTGACGTTCCTCTACACGGGGTTCGAGATCCGACCCAATGGCATTGGGCGGATGCGATGTGTAGACTGGGGGGAGGTAGGGTGTCCAACCCCTATCTAGCTGAGTTTTTTCCATGGTGGCAACGACAGATAGTTGCCATCGATGACTACCCCTATGTAGGGATTGATTTCTAGGGGGACTCGAACATGCCACTACCACCAGGATCAGCATACGGTGACATAGGTAATGAATCTCAACCCTCTCTTTAAATTTTTTGAGTTATTTAATTTTTTTGTGTTTTCTGATTATATGGAATCAAAAGGCATATTTTTTGTGTGACAATACATAGTGACATCTACCATTTGCATGCAGATGTGGGACCACGATGGCTTGAAGGCTTCCCTCATCATAGACGGAGGGGAAGAGGAGATGATATCATGAGTGTGGATGCGGAGCGGATGCTCCAGAGCATTCATACCAACTTTGTGAGGCTGACACACAGAGTTCCCATGGTGCAGGTCGAGGAATTTCCTAAGGCTATGCAGCGCCAGGTGGTGGGTGTACCATAAGCATGGGTGCGACTATTCTGATGGCTAGCTAGAGCCGTAGTGACCTTCCATGATCACAACCCCCCTCCTCCTCCACAGGCTTAGATACCTGGGAGTGATACATTTTGTACTACCGTGTATTATATTTTGGTGGCTCGAGAGCCCCATTTTTGTATCATGACACTATGCATTACCACATTTTGACGTTTATAAAATTTTTATGATGATTGGTTTATTTATTTACATGTGTAAACATTTGTGTTTGTGATGAATTTACTGTGTATGAAACAAATGCCAATCTAACACGTAGTTAGCATATGAGTCAGCAACTTGATTATTAATTCATGAAATATGTATGTATGTTATATTATCAAATTACCGTTCTAATAATCTCATATGTAAGAATCTTCTTAATAACGTTAGATCTCTAACATGGTACAAACCATTAAGCTGTGATACTACTAACTACGAATTAAGACGTACCTCAAGAAAGAGAACGCCATGTGAAATGGCATCCTTTAGAAGCTCAATAACGGCACTATATTCAGCAACATTGTTTGAAGATGACCATTAACATACGCCTCCTGAAGATAGTACCTAACCCATAGGAGTATAAATCACCCAAGCAGCAGAGGCTGAGTGTTGAGTGTGACGGTTCGCACCATCCGCGAATCCTATGTAGGTGGAAGATTCCATTGACATCTGCCAAAAGAAATGGAAACTAATCACAAACCTGATCACTATAAGAAAAATACCTAACTATGCAAAATTGTACAATAATATACAATAACCAGCCTTGGATGAAAATCATGCATAGTACTTCTTGAGATAGAGCCCATTTCTAGGCTCTGCCAAGGCCGTTCCCTCATAATCCACTAACTCATAAGCGCCCTTCTCTAACACATGTTTGACGACGTAAGGACCATGCCACATGGGGTTAAAATTTCATGCTCCCAAGGGTTCTTTCGGTTGATCCCACAAAAGGACCAAGTCTCCCTCACTAAACCTCCTTGGACGGACAGACTTATCGTACTGGACCTTTACGCAACGTTTATTTACTTCTAGAGCTACCAAGGCATATTGACACTGCTCATCAAGTTACTCAAGGTGGACCAAACGCTCCTCCAATGGTGAAGTGTCTGGTAATACTTCTACGGCTAGCTTTAATGAAGGAATCTTGCATTCAACTGACAATACCGGCTCCACTCCATGTACAAGTTGATATGGATAAAAAACTGTGGCAGTCTTAACAACGGTTCTATACGCCCACAAAGTAGGATATAACATGATGTGCCAATTATTATTGCTTTGTGTGATGGTTTGTTGGAGAATTGATTTGAGTGACTTGTTCACTGCTTCTACCTGTCCATTCACTTGAGGGTAGTAAGAGGAGGAATGCTCTTGCTTGTACCCTAAATTTGATGTTGTCACGTCCCCATGCCTCCAACCAGCAAGGAGGACGCAACTACAAGCTTCAAACACACGGGCTAAGAGCCCCATGAACATATGCATACATGAAAATTGCTGAAACAGAATACTTAACAAAGATTTTGAACTAAAAACATGCACATATGCAGTTACTCATCATACACAGCGGAAACCAACAACATTCAGTCATGCATGCATTTATCATGTTCATCATATTATTAACAGAAAAGATAGTTGCAGAAGTAAAATGCACAAGATCACTTATCTTATGAAGAGCTTTGATCCGCAACCAGCTACGTCGCTGCAATGTTCCACCCAACCATAGGCTAGCGTGCTCCTTAATCTCTCAGCAATGCTGCCACCCCCGAGCTGGGCATGATTCTCCAAGGAATATGGGAATAGCAGGCTTACACATAGCCAAGGGTACACAAAACACACAGCCAAGCCAACAGATTTGGGTTTATCAGGCCATTCAGGAGCTGGAGAAGGCAAGTTGTTAAGCTGGTGAGCTCATTACAGAGCCAAGAACACCTACACCGGAACTAGCCTGAATTCTAAGACACCCAAACACACCCAACACAAGGAATCAGTCCCTTCTCTGCTACACAGTCCCTCAGGCCCTGCATTCCCTTCCAGTGCTATTCAGGGGTGATGGAGAATAAGGCCAGCCCTCTAGCTCTGTCTGTGTGGTTTCCAGACACCAGGTTTAAAAAGCAAGTCTAAGCCAACATCCCTGCTCCTCTCACAGTCCGAAGACCAACCATTGCACTCAGGCAACAATTAGCTATCACAGCTTAAACAGGAAAATAAATTCTGAGTCATGCTTGGCCCTATCGTGGCCAAAATGAATCTTTAAACGAAATTACAATAGCCCCAAAGATGTAAGGAGACCACGGCAACATAACCAACCACGTGGGAAAATAACATTCCCAAAATGTATCAGTGAGTACAGCTCATAGAAAAAATGGGGAATACAGCCCGTCTTGGGCAACAGAATCACTGAGAAAACACATAAAGACCATGCAGAGGAAGAGAGAAATACCGACTTTCAATAGCCACAGCATCCACGATTTCGTAGGGAAAAGAACGACGTGGGAAAACCCAGAAATTCCTGTGCGTGAGAGGAACAATCAAACCCTGTGAGGAATGAACAGACAATGGAGGCCCTGCGTGAGGAAGAACAGCTCCGTTTTTGTCTGTGGATGCACAACAATAGGAAGATGCGAATTGGAAGTGTGTCCCCCTTCAGCATAGTCATGGAGAGAGAGAAAATGTCTGCGTGAGTGAAGAGTGCGTGAAGGTTTTTCCTTCCATGGTGAAGTCAAACACTGTGGTGGAGTGTGCGTGTGGGTGAGGACTGACAGTCCTACCACCCCACTCCCAAAGCAATTAACTGCCTCAACCACCAGCAGCAATTCTTCAATGAAAGTGGTTGGGATAAACAAGGTAAGAAAACACATGGATTTTGGCCCCATTGGCTAAAGTTGGACAATTCCCCCACATCCTTATCCTTGCGAAAATCATGCCCCTTTCGATTTAGTTGCCGTGACCGTAGCTAGTTGTGTTCATTCAATTAATCATAGATGCATATTTACATGATGACCAACATAATATATATGCCGCATGCCCTGATACGCCATCGGTGACAATTTAAATCCAAAACATAGCATTACTGATCAATGGTGGGGCCTTTGCCTTTAGCTCCACACCCTGATCATTTACAATTTGTACATCATATACATCTAATGTAACGGGGTCAAAACTGGGACATTACATTCCCCTCCCCCTTCAATAGCACTGTCCTCAGTGCTTTACAAAATTTGAACAAAATGCTACACTGGTATCGCCTCAGTGTTCCACAGAATTGAACAAAAATGGATGTGCCAATCGCATGGCATCCTCCAGCTCCCACGTAGCCTCTTCAGGTCCGAAGTGCTCCCATTGCACCCTTACCTGACCTATGGCTCGGTTCCGAAGCATTGTGAACTTCCTATCGAGGATGCGCATTGGCTCGATTCGGAACTCTCCCTCGGGTTCCAACTGAATCACATCCCAATTTATCACATGGTTAGGATCATGTACATATCTCTTAAGCAAAGAAACATGAAAAACATTATGAGCTCTAGTGCTAGCAGGAAATGCAAGTCTATATGCAACTGGCCCTATCCTTTCAAGCACTTCAAACGGACCACAATATCTCGGTGACAACTTGGCACAACTTCCAAGGTTCAAGGAACTCTTCCTTGCCCTCACTCTGAGGTAAACATGATCCCCAACACTGAACTCCCTGTTCACCCTATGCTTATCGGCATAGATTTTCTGTCTATCCTGTGCTGCTTTCAGCTTCTGCCTGATCTTTACAACCTCTTGCTCCATTTCCCTGAGCAATTCCGGTCCAAGCACAATCCCGTTCACTGGATTATCCCAAGTCACTGGTGTTCTACACCTTCTTCCATACAAAGCTTCATACGGACTCATCCCCAAGGATGCTTGATGTCCATTGTTATAATCAAAATCTACCAAGTGTAAGTAATCTTCCCACTTGGTTGGTTTGTCCATTACGTACATGCGAAGCATGTCTTCAAGCACCTGATTAACTCTCTCTGTCTGACCATCTGTCTTAGGATGGTATGCAGTGCTGAAGTTTAGCTTTGTACCCAAATCTGCAAACAACCCCTTCCAAAAGTTGGAAGTGAACTTGACATCCCTGTCAGAGACTATTGCCTTTGGCAATCCATGCAATCTGAAAATCTCCTTCATGAAGATCTTTGCAATGTCGCTAGTCTCATACGTAGACTTAATCGGTATAAAATGTGCTGCCTTTGTCAACTTGTCTACCACAACCATGATGGAATCATGTTGTCTCCAAGTCATTGGAAATCCTGTAATAAAATCCATGGAAATAACTTCCCATTTCCATTCCGGAACTGGCAAAGGCTGCAATAAACCTGCTGGATGTTGATGCTCAACCTTTACTTGTTGACATTTCATACACCTGGAAATGTACTCAGCCATATCCTTTTTCATACCTGGCCAAAAGTACTACTTTCTAGCTGTAGCAATTGTCTTTTGATATCCTGGGTGACCAGAATACGGAGCTTGATGGATTTCATCCATGACAATTCTCCTCAAATATGCTACATTTGGAATATAAATTCTGCCTTTATAAGTGAGAAGTCCATCTTCTTCCAATTTACATCCCTCATACTTCCTCTCAAGACTTTGCTGTTGCAATTTGTCTTTTATTTGCTCATACAATTCATCTCCGGCAACATGATCAACGATCTGCTGCCTCAAATCTGATTGGCAAATACCAAGAGATGCCACATGCATTTCCTGCACCTTCCTGCTGAGTGCATCCGCCACCTTATTCTCTTTTCCCTTTATGTGCTTGATTTCAAAATTAAACTCACATAAAAATTCCAGCCATCTTGCTTGCCTAGCATTCAAAGTAGGCTGATCAAATAGATACTTCAAACCACAATGGTCTGTTCTAAGCTCAAATCTTCTACCCATCAAGTAATGTCTCCACATCTTGAGAGCATGTACTATGGCTGCAAGCTCTAGATCATGAGTGGCATAGTTCTTCTCTTGCTCCTTCAACTTTCTTGACTCATAACATATCACGTGGTTGTCCTGCATAAGGACTCCTCCAAGCCCTTGTTTGCATGCATAGGTACACACCACAAAATCCTTCTCTGGATCGACAAATTTCAATACTGGTGCACTAGTGAGAAGATTCTTGAATCTCTGGAAGCTTTCTTCACACCTCAAGGTCCATTCGAACTTCATCCCCTTCTTTTGCAAAGAAGTGATAGCATGTGCAACTTTGGAGAATCCCTCAATGAATCTCCTGTAGTATCCTGCAAGTCCCATGAAAGATCTTACATCTGTCACATTTCTTGGAGTAGGCCAATTCATAATGGTTTCAATCTTTTCAGGGTCCATAGATATACCCTGCTCTGAGATAATGTGACCCAAATACTGAATTCTATCTCTATAAAAGTCACACTTGCTCAGTTTTGCATACAGTTGATGCTCCCTGAGCAACCTCAATGTCAATCTCAAATGCTCTTCATGTTCTTCCTCATTCTTAGAATAAACAAGAATGTCATCAAGGAAAATAAGAACAAACTTGTCCAAATACCTACTGAAGACACTATTCATAAGGCACATAAATGTAGCTGGTGCATTTGTGAGACCAAATGGTACCACTACAAACTCATAGTGCCCATACCTTGTCCTGAAGGCTGTCTTATGAATGTCTTCATCCTTGATTCTCACCTGATGGTAACTAGACCTCAAGTCAATCTTAGAGAATACCTTTGCTCCTCTCATTTGATCAAAGAGGTCATCAATCCTAGGCAAAGGATATTTATTCTTCACAGTAACTTTGTTCAACTGTCTGTAATCAATACATAACCGGAGTGTACCATCTTTCTTCTTTACAAACAAAACCGGTGCTCCACAAGGAGACACACTCAGTCGGATATACTTCTTTTCCAACAACTCTTGCAGTTGCATCTTCAACTCTAGCATCTTCGGTGTACTCATCCTGTAGGGTGCCTTGGACACTGGTGCTGCTCCTGGCACAAGTTCAATTGTGAAGTCAATGTCCCTTTTTGGATGAAGCCTTGGAATCTCATTAGGAAACACATCCCTGAATTCCTGTAACACCTGATAGTCCTCCAACTGAAGAGTTTCATTTCTCGTTTCCTCCAAAATCTGAGCTGCATACAACTGGCAGCCCTTCCTACAAAACTTCTTTAACTGCATTGCTGAAACCTGCCATACTGAAATCACCTTTGGAATGCCTTTCACAACTACTAGGTTTCCTCTTTCGTCCATGCATTCGAAAGTCTTATTGTAGCAGTCAAGCTTCACCCTATGAGCTTCTAACCAATCCATTCCAATGAGAACATCATAGGAACCAAGCGGTAGAGCATTCAGATCTGCACAAGTGACTAGTCCATTCATGACCAATGGACATTTCTCTACCACTTCACTGACTTTTCTCTTAGTTCCAGTGGCTAGCTGAACTAACCAAGACTTCCTATGCTTTACTTTCTTAAAAGCACAAATTTCCACTACTCTAGGAGTAATGTAACTATGTGTAGAACTAGGGTCAATCAAAATAGAAATAGATTGCTCAGCAATCTTACCTGTTACTTCAACCACAGCTGACTGGTGATCTGCCTGGCAGTCCTCCAGTGCTGCATAAATCCTAGGGACTGCCCTTGCTACTTGACCCACTGTTTCTTCTTCTTGAATGTTATAAGTTGGCCTTGTACTCTCATTCTCGAGTGGACAATTTCTGCGCATGTGGGGTCCTCCACATTTCCAACATTGAAGCGGTCCTCTATTCTGTTGTGGATCTTTAGGATTTTCTCCGGTCACTCCAACTGGTTTACTTGCAGCTTGAGATGGCTGCTTCTGCTGATTCCTGAAGTTGGAAGGTTTGAAACCTTTCTTTCTTTGGTCAAACTTCTCATTCTTCTTGTCCTTCCATGCCTTATGGTAATCAGGTTTACCTTTGCCTTGCTCATAGCAATACTTAGCCTTTCTTATCGCTTCTTCAAGAGTTATAGGTTCATAGAACTCAATTCTATCTCTGTAAGACTGAGGTAATCCACTCAGAAAATGCTGGACCTTCACTTTTTCATCTCTGATGTACCGGACATACCTCAATAGCTCCAAAAACTTATTAGCATACTCTTCCATGGTTTGCTGTCCCAATCTCAACTCATGGAACTCCTTAATCTTGTCATCATAATACCTATCAGATAGGTATTTCTGCTTAAAATAATTCTTGAACTGTTTCCACTTAAGCCTCCTTTCACTGATCTTCTTCACTTGCTTGAAGTGTTCCCACCAAATGGATGCTCTTCCATTCAGATTGAATATGGCAACTCTTGCCTTCATGTTGCCTGAATAGTCATGCACTTGAAAGTACTTCTTTATGCCAAGAAGCCAAGCTTCAGCTTCCTATCCAATATTTACTTCACCATCAAATGTAGGACGTTTTGCTTTCTTGAATTCATCTCGAGCGCGATCCCTATGGTGTCTCTTTATTTTTTCTTTTATGAGAAGAAGAGCTTGAATCCCCGCTGGACTTTTTGGAATCAGACGATCCACTAGAAGTCCTTCTCCTTCTCCTAGTGCTGCTCTTACTGCCTTCTGGTCTTGCTGTACCTCGTCCAGAGTCTATCTTTCTTTGCAAATCTGTCAAACTTTGGAACATAGCAGCGTTCAACTGATGCTGCTCTTCTTGGGATTTAATCAAGCTTCTCATAGTAGCTGCAACATCTGACGGTGTCTCTTGGAATCTTCTTCCATTAGACTCAATGTCATCATTTCTATTACATACATTTTCTCCCATGGCACCTTCTGCTTGCTCATAAGAATCCCGAGCATCATACCCATCATGGGTTCTCATGACTGAACTGCAACTTACTTACCAAAATGCACTACCTGGAATACTTCTCTTGAAGGTGACTATAATTTTGCAAACGTGTTAATAACACAATTGTTAGATGCATACATTGATACAAATCAACATTACTTACCT
>LPNX010134660.1:409135-553877 GCA_001517045.1 Pseudotsuga menziesii
GCTAACGTGCTCCTTAATCTCTCAGCAATGCTGCCACCCCCGAGCTGGGCATGATTCTCCAAGGAATATGGGAACAACAGGCTTACACATAGCCAAGGGTACACAAAACATACATCCAAGTCAACAGAGTTGGGTTTATCAGGCCATTCAGGAGCTGGAGAAGGCAAGTTGCTAAGCTGGTGAGCTCATTACAGAGCCAAGAACACCTACACCAGAACTAGCTTGACCTCTAAGACACCCAAACACACCCAACACAAGGAATCAATCCCTTCTCTGCTACACAGTCCCTCAGGCCCTGCATTCCCTTCCAGTGCTATTCAAGGGTGATGGAGAAGAAGGCCAGCCCTCTAGCTTTGTCTGTGTGGTTTCCAGCCACCGGGTTTATCAAGCAAGTCTAAGCCAACATCCCTGCTCCTCTCACAGTCCGAAGACCAACCATTGCACTCAGGAAATCAATTAGCTATTACAGCTTAAACAGGAAAAGAAATTCTGAGTCATGCTTGGCCCTATCGTGGCCAAAATGACTCTTTAAATGAAATTACAACAGCCCCAAAGATGTAAGGAGACCACGGCAACACAACCAACCACGTGGAAAAATAACAGTCCCAAAATGTATCAGTGAGTACAGCTCACAGCAAACATGGGGAATATAGCCCGTCCTGGGCAACAGAATCACTGAGAAAACACATAAAGATCACGCAGAGGAAGAGAGAAATACCGACTTTCAATAGCCACAGCATCCACGATTTTGTAGGGAAAAGAACGACGTGGGAAAACCCAGAAATTCCTGTGCATGAGAGGAACAATCAAACCCTGTGAGGAATGAATAGATAATGGAGGCCCTGCATGAGGAAGAACAACTCTGTTTTTGTCCGTGGATGCACAACAACAGGAAGGACGCGAATTGGAAGTGCGTCCCCCTTCAGCATAGTCGTGGAGAGAGAGAAAATGTTTGCGTGAGTGAAGAGTGCGTGAAGGTTTTTCCTTCCATGGTGAAGTCAAACGCTGTGGTGGAGTGTGCGTGTGGGTGAGGACTGACAGTCTTGCCACCCTACTCCCAAAGCAATTAACTACCTACACCACCAGCAACAATTCTTCAATGAAAGTGGTTGGGATAAACAAGGTAAGAAAACACATGGATTTTGGCCCCATTGGCTAAAGTTGGACAATTCCCCCACATCCTTATCCTTGCGAAAATCATGCCCCTTTCGATTTAGTTTCCGCGACCGTAGCTGGTTGTGTTCATTCAATTAATCATAGATTCATATTTACATGATGACCAACATAATATATATTCCGCATGCCCCGATACGCCATCGGTGACAATTTAAATCCAAAACATAGCATTACTGATCAATGGTGGGGCCTTGGCCTTTAGCTCCACACCCTGATCATTTACAATTTATACATCATATACATCTAATGTAACGGGGTCAAAACCGGGACATTACAGATGCCAAATCTTCCATCATACGATTCTGAAAGTGCGAGCCATGGTCAGTGACAAGCTCTTTCAGAATCCTGAATCGAGTAATAATCTGGTTGAATACAAAGTGTGCGGCTATCTCACCATCAGATTTAACTGTAGGCATAGCCTCATCCCATTTCGTGAAGTAATCAACAACCACTATGATATGATGATGCCCCCCAGTTGAAGCTGGGTTGCAATCATAAAATCAAGCCCCCACTTAGTGAAGGGACCGACGGTGATGATGGGATGTAACGAGGTAGATTTCAAGCACATATTACGTGCAAACACCTGGCAAGGGTGGCACCTCTTGACCGCATCAACACAATCCTTAAAGGTCAACGGCCAGAAATAACCCGCTCTTAATATTTTTTGGGCTGTAGAAAGCCCAGATAAATGACCACCACACACCCCTCTGTGGCAATCATTTAGCACTACCTCAGCCTCCTCATGAGTTAAACAACGTCGATAAATGGAATCTACCCCACAATGATACAAAGTGTTATCCACTATGAGGTAATTCTTAGACACGTGACGTAATCGTCATCATTCATCCCATGAGAGGTGAGTAGGTACCTTCAATGTTTGTAAATATATAATGATATCCCCATACCATGGGTCTAAAGTTGAAATTAAGAAGATGTGCTCATCGAAAAAATTATCTTCACAAACCAACTCCTCGGCCTCGCTTGGGAAATATAATATAAGCTCTGCACAAATTAACGACTTCTTCAACTTTGCCGAAACAAACTCGAGATCGAACTCTTGCAGGATGACAATCCATTTATTATATTTTCCCCCAATCATCCTTCGAGTGAGGATGAATTGAAATGGATTGACATGGGATACAATCAAGGTCTGGTGAAGGAGAATATAATGTCTCAACCATTGAACCACATGTACGGTAGCTAAAGCAAGCTTCTCAACATGAGAATAATGAATCTCCGCATCAATAAGATTCCGGCTCAGATAGTATATGACATGCTCTTGGAGCTCCTCATCCTCTTGAACCAAAACCATACCAATCATCTCCATGGATGCAGCCACATAAAGTAGGAAATCACGGCTATAGTCTGGGGGACTAATCACCGGGGCCGATGCTAGGGCTCTCTTGAGTGCATCAAAGGAATTCTGGGCTTGCTCATCCCAAAAAAAGGTGGTGTCCTTCTTCAAAAGACGCATGAAGCCTCTAGTCAAATTGGCAAAATTGACCACGAATCTTCATAAGAAGTTTGCCATGCCTTGCAAACATTGAAGATGACAAATATTTTTTAGGGGATACAACTGAAGTATTGCCTCTACCTTCAAAGGTTCAACTCTTATACCCTCTTTAGACATGATGAATCCTAACAAGTGACCTGACTTGACACAAAAGATGCACTTGTGAGGATTTAACCTGACCAAATAATGGTGGCATCTTTTGAATATCAATCTCAAATGATAGGAATGACGTATTCTCATACAAGAATGAGCAGCAAGCTCATCCAAAAATACCTCGATAATCGATTTGAGATCGTGGAAGATCAAGGTCATGGCCTGCTGAAAAGTAGCTCCGGCGTTCTTAAGGCCAAAAGGCATTTTCTGATATGCAAAATTTCCCCAAGGACAAATAAATGCAGTCTTATGTTGGTCGTCAGGTTTAATTTGTATCTGATTATATCCAGAAAAGCCGTCTATGAAGGAAAAAACCATGCTACCCGCACACTCATCGAAAATATGATCAATAAATGGTGTGGGGAAATTGTCCTTAGGATAGGCATGATTCAAATCACGGAAATCAGTACATATGCGGATCGCTCCCTGCTTCTTATCAACTGGAATGGGGTTTGAAACCCACTCCGTCAAGGGAATGGGATAGATAAAATTGGCTTTCAACAGTTTCTCTATCTCTGCCTTAATCACGGGTGCTTTCCTAGGATTCACCGCACGCAAGCATTGCTGAACAGGCTTAGCATTGGGATAAGTCTTAATCTCATGTTCGACAATACGAGGGTCGATACCTGTAATTTCATTGTAAGACCAAGCAAAGATATCATGGATTTCTTTAAAGAGCTCGGTGTATTCTTAAATCTTAGCATGGGAAAATTCCGCCCCAATATAGACATTCTCTATCCTGCCAGGATCGCGAGAGATATTGATAAGAATCGTTGAAGATATGTTTTCCATGTTTCCATCAGCCATTGGACCAGGAGAGCTTAATGGAACCATAGGAATACCAATTCTCTCACTAAGAACCTCCCTAAAGTCCTCACACTCCAAGCGGTCAAGCTTTGGAAGGAAGTAAGATCTATGATGGAGTTCTTCCCATGGTGGCTCAACTCTCGACATAGCCTCAATAATCGCTTCATCTAAAGGGAAAACACTATCAAGGCAGTCGTGCGTGTGAGAATACTGCACTGCCCATGCAGGCAGCACATAAGGGTCCTCCTCCTCCATCCACGAAGAGGAAGGACTGCGCTCTGCAACACACTCAATATTAGCTTGATAAACTACCATAGTTGCAGTCAAAGGCACGTCCGTCACGATGGGCTCACTTGGAGTACTCGGTGTAGGAAGAATCCAAGGATCTTCCATATGACTCATGCGAAAAGACACCGATCTCATAGATGTTGAAGCCTCATTGGAACTAGACCCTATCATAAGGATCAGTGCATGACAAGTAAAGCTTCCCATGAGGGATGGATACATGCCTACACCCACACTCCCAGTTGCCGACTGAGAGTGCTCAACGATTGGGATTGAAGCTCCCGAAGATGCGGTAACTAATGGATTATTGAATGACGTTTGATCAATCGTGACTATATTCCCGTTAAATGGAAAGCATACAATGCGAAATAGGGAAGAAGCTATGGCTTGCATACTGTACATCCAATTCCTACCCAGCAAGAGATTGTAGTCAGGGGGTGCATCAACCACCTCGACCTCTATCGCATTGGTCTTCCCTCCCAAATGGACCGTAAGGGAAGGAAGGATCCCATGCGGCCTAAATGATATCCCATCGAACATAGTTAACATGGTCGCTGATTTAGACAACTCAGGGGAATCTAAACCCTTCCAACATGATAAAGACATCACAGAAGCAGCAACGCCTTCGTCAATCACAGTGCGCTTGACAGTCATGTTAAGACATGCTACATGAATCAAAAGAGACACATAGTAAGGCAAGCGAGGCTGAAGTCCTGCAGTTTCAAATTTAATCATGGAGGAAGAATTATCATCATTCACACCAAGGGAAGAAAGCAAAGCCTTCCTTTGCGAAGGAAAACTCTGAAGCACTTCCAGTGCAGACATAGCACAAGGAGTGTGGCCCAAATCCTCCACAACTGAATAGTTTTGGGCGGCTTGGGCATTAGGATTGTGCCCTGAACGCTTAAGGAATCCCTTAGGAATGCGAGGTCTAGCTTCAGGTTTATCCACAGGTTTCTCAATACGCAAAGGAGACCCTGGTGGATCAGGTTCCTTTCTTGGGCTGGGTTGTGACGAACCATAGTCTTACGCACAGGTCACAACTTTCACAGCACATACCATGTTAATGCAACCATGACCACTACCCTCCGACGGATATTGATCACCACCAGACTGATCATGGGTCCTCGAGTTCATATTTTGATTGTGAGGTAAAGGGTTCGTCAGCATAGCTGGGCCCTGTGCCAAGAATCTCGAGGGTTCATCGATACGAGGGCACAAGTAAGTGAGGTGATCGTCCTTACACAACTTGCAAGGGAATTTAACCTTACATTTAGCTTGCTTGTCCCCCCCAGCATTATGGGCGTTCTTGTCATTATTATTAGCATTTTCATTCCTATTACCACCCTTACGATTATTCTTACCCTTCTTCTTATTCCGTCTGGGTTGCTGGTTACCCTTCTGGTCCAACGATTGTACTGAAAGCACACTCCCCGTTTGGGTGGGTTGAGATGAAGCCGTGGCTTGTCCTGAAGTAGATTGGTTGATTGACAATTGACTAACTTGTTTTGCAACCGAATCCGCAGGTTTAGCACTCACACAACCAACAATGCCATCGGCATGTGGTCTATGTTTAACTTTGGGGTCGAAACTAGAACACAGAGCATTGGGAACAATCTCATATAACAAACTGGACTGAGCATAAATCAAGTCTAGTTCATGCGCCCTAAAAATAGCTTGTTCCTAATTTTGCACTCCGAATGTAGAAACATCCTTCGCTATATATGGAAATAATGACTTAAGGAACCATTCGAGGAGGAATTTCGGCGGTATAAACGCTTTGATTAACCTCTTCTGTCTACGCCACTCTTGGATATGATCTGAGATATGTGTGGATTTATCCTGCTGAAATTTCGACAAGAGTTCGGTACCAATGTCATAATGCAATGGTAGCTGGAAGTGGTTAAGAAAAGTCATTGCTAGGTCATCGAACACACCGAATGCCACCCTAGGTAGCTCTATATACAATTTCGCGGTAGGCCCTGTAAGGGTGCGTTGAAACAACCTTAAACAGATGGAGTCCTGATGTAAGGAATTCAAAGAGCACCATAGGTGGAAGGTAGTAACATATTCGCTTGGATCCTCTCCTGGTTTTCCCTCAAATTTGGGTATGTCCGAGGGAAGCTTAGTAGGGACAGTCGGCCAAGCCGAGTCATGAGATACAGGATCGTTCGTCAATATTGACAAGTCAGGAAGATTCAACGTTGTGAGGAAAGGGAGCCTAGGATGATGAGGTCGATGGACTACTCCCTGACAGTTCTGATTCACATAGGTCTGATTACCACCATGGCCTTGGCCATAGTGCCCTCCTCCCGTTTGAACCGTATAGGGTGGCATGGAAGCACCATAGTGTGATGTACCTTGACTATTCAGAGCTACAAAGCTGTAATTTGGAGAGTAAGTAGGTTGTTGATACCTGCCCCCATAAGGTGAAGAACCCTATCCATACTATGTCCCATAATAGGGTCCATAAGTCATCGCATGAGATGTCCCATGAGACACTCCGTAAGTAGGAATATGCGCTCTGAAAGTAGGAATATACATTTTGGAAGTAGAAATGTGACCTCTAGAAGTATGATCATGACCTCTCGAAACAACGGGTGGCGCATGTACCTGAGACACAACTGGTCTAGTAACCGTAGTACGGACATAACTCGTAGCAAAATTCCAGCCTGAAGGACCACGTGAATGAGGTGGACGGTGGACATTCAAAGAACTAGTTGATCTGTAGGACCTCAACTTGAGTGCATTAAAATTTTGTTGTAAAAGAATGCGTGCAACAGGTTAATTAACGGAATAATATTAACAGAAATTAAATGCTCATAACAGGAATGAAAACCACAACAATGATAGATAGATACAAGGAAGAAAACACAGAATCAGAGAGTCACAAAATAGAAGTTGATAACGGAATTCACCCCCTCCACTGGGCTACGTCTCCGGGTCCCTCTCCATTGGGAACCAATCCAATTAATGGCTTTAAAAATGGTACAAATGGTTCTGGACTCTGCAAATTAATTTCAACAGTATGGACAAAAGTCTGCAAGACCTCTTCTCTGGAATCATACAAATGGGCTTTCAAGAGCAAAGAAAATCCCAATAAAATAGAGAAGATAGTCGACTCTTTACAATCACAGCAACTGGACACTAATAGTAAAGTCTTCAAGACCTCCTCTCTGAAAGTTACAAAATTGGACTTCAACAGACAAAAGAAGCCAAGTTATAACTGAGAATAGTCAACTTCAAAAGGAACATCACATGGATAGTTTTCACAGCAAATGCTCTCTCCAAGCTTCTCATAACAAAGAAACGTTGCACTGCCGCTCTCCAAAAACTCCCCCCCCTGGAACCATCCCTGGTTCCTCTCCTTTATACTCATTTTCGCCGTTACAAAGGAGCCAAAACGTAAAAGAAAATGCGACTGTTTCCATTCTCCTGCCAAAATGCCAACTCATTTATCATAATAGGCTGTTCATATGCCTTTCAGCGTCATCTCAACTGTGGCGACGGATCGAATATTATAACTGCCAAGAAAGCTTTGCCAAACTATTACAAATAAGCTGTACATGATGAAATCCTGCCACATCATAAAGTTCCCCATGAGGGTGTTCCCACCATGCCAAGGATCTGACCTCCGTGATAACATCATCTGTATAAAATAGATCTGTGCCACAGCGGAACCATATGTGAATTAAAATTTCTCCGTTGCGGAAGAGGGATGAGCAACTAGCTCCGATGAGCTCTGTCTCAATCGGCGGTCTTTTGGTTTTCGAGTCGAAAGTTTTTGTCATCTGTGCTTCCACTGTTGCAGAAGGAGATGTCCTTGGGACCTCTGATATTTTGTCTCAATCGGCTGCCAGTTGATTTTCCATCAGGACTTCTTGTCTCTAAGTCTTCCACAGTTGCGGACGACAGATGGTAAAGTCTCCCATTTTGAATTTTTAAACCTCGCGTCGCTGTGTGCGCCGCTCCGTAAGTCTTGAGCTTCCGCCGTTGCAGCTCCCGTTCCGCTCCAACTTCCGATCCTTTATATCTCCACCATTGTGGCTCTCATTCCACTCCGACTTCCGATCCTTTATATCTCCGCCGTTGAGGCTCCCATTCCGCTCCAACGTTGCGGAAGGAGAAAGCTCTTGTGAGCTCCAACGTCGCGGAAGGAGAAATCTCTTGTGAGCTCCAACACTTATATTTTTTCCGTCCGATTTTTCACCCATGGATTCTTTGAACCATTGTACCATATTGGATCTTTTAAAGAGGAATAATCCACCGGATCAATCCTCCCCATTGGAGAGCTTTTGGACCACCAAAATCCTGAATTATTCTGCAAGTAAGTGAGGCTACAGTTCCCTCACTTTCTCAATATTCATCCATCTTGCTTTGCTAGGATTCATTCCTTTCAGCCCCACTCGAAGGTACTCAGCATTCCCACTTCGTGAATTCCTTACATTTCTGTCAAGGATAACATCATCCTACAACTCTCTCATATATTCAGGTGCCAAATAATCAACTGAAGGAATTTGTACGTTAGTTTCCTCATCCATGATCATAGGAGGCTCATACAATTTAAGATTCTCAACATTGACAACTGAATAAATTTGCATGTATGGAGGTAAATTTAAACGAAAAGCATTAGTACCGATCTTTTCCAAGATCTCAAAAGGGCCATACCTGATAGGTTTAAGCTTTTTACCTTCACCTTTCATCCTTTCTTTGGTGATATGTAGCCAAACTCTGTCCCCAACCTGAAATTGATGATCAACTCGATGCTTGTCATGCCTGGCTTTGTACTTTGCCTGGCTCTTCTCCAACTGTTGTTGAACTTCCTGCTGCACTGCTTGGATTCTCTAAATGAACTTTAAAGCTTTATCTGCATCATGATGTCCATCCACTGCATCTTTGCCAAAAGAGAAGTCCATCGGTGTTTTTGGCAGATAACCAAAACAAGTTTCAAAAGGAGATCTTTTCGTGGAAGAATGAACTGCATGATTGTAAGCATGCTGTATATACTGCAACTGCTCATCCCAAAGTTTAGAATGTTTACTACAATATCCTTTGAGTAGTTGAACCACTTTTCTGTTCACTACCTCTGTTTTCCCATCGGTTTGTGGATGAAAAGCTGTACTTTTCTTTAGTTTGGTATCCATAAGCTCCCATAAAGTTGACCAGAATTTTCCCAAGAACCAGGAATCTTGATCAGATATAATAGACATGGGCAGCCCAAAATGTACCCAAACATTTTGAAATAATAAAAGAGCTATTTGTTTAGCAGTGATCTACTTGTTACATGGCATTAAGATACACATTTTGCTGAATCTATCCACAACAACATATAGGTAATCATGCCCTTTTCTAGACATAGGTAGTCCCCCTACAAATTCCATAGAAATACTTTCCCAAGGACGAGAAGAAAATGGAAGAGGAGTGTACAAACCCAATTTCCTATTGCTAGGCTTACTTGTTGCACACATAACACAACCTCTTATATATTTAGCTACAGTTTCTTGCATCTGAGGCCAATAGCAGTGATTCTGCAATACAGACAATGTTTTACTTACTCCAAAATGTCCTGCAATCAATGAACTATGTGCTTCTCGAACCACATGTACTCTCTCTTTCTCTGGAATACAAAGTTTACCAAGATGATACAAGAGTTGACTATGCACATAATAGTTCTCTTCCTGTTTACCATGTATAAGTGATGCATATAATTTCTTAAAATATTTATCTTCTGCATACTATTCAATATAACTTTCATGTGTTAATGAACTGTTTTGAAGAATGATTGAAGTATTCATAGGTGGCCTTGATAAAATGTCTGCTACTTTATTATGAATTCCCTTTTTGTACTTAATGACGAGATGAAATTGTTGTAAGAACCCCATCCATATTAAATGCCTACTTTGTTGTATTTTAGTTTGAGATTGTAAATATTGAAGTGGCTGATGATCAGTATGTATGACTATCTCTTTTCCCATGATATAGTGTTTCCACTTCTTCACACTTTGTACTAAAGCATACAATTCTTTGTCATAGGTCGGATAGTTACTTACCACAGTAGAGAATGTTTCTGAATGGTAACAGACTAGATTCCTTCCTTGCATCAAAACTGCTCCCATGGAAAACCCGCTGGCATCGGTTTCGATCTCAAATGGCTGCTGCAAATCTAGCAATGTCAGAACTGGTGCTGTGCTAATCTTTTCCTTCAAAGTGTCGAAGGCTCTCTGATGCTTGCCTCCCCACTGGAAAATTTCTTTAATGCTTGTCAACACATGTAATGGAGAAGCAATGGAAGAAAACCTAGAAATGAATTTCCTCCAATACTGAACCGCCCCCAGAAAACTTCTGATTTCAGTAACGGTGTTAGGCCGTGGCCAGTTTACAATGACAGCAACCTTGGCTGGGTCCACTCGCAGGTGGCCTCCACCAATAATATGGCCTAGATATACTAAATACGTTTTAGCAAATTCACATTTAGACATTTTTACATAAAGCTTTTCCTTTCTCAGTACATCTAAAATTTTCTTCACATGTAAAACATGCTCTTCCCAAGTTTTGCTAAACACAAGGATATCATCCAAGTATACAATTACAAAAGCATCAATGAATGAACGAAAGACATCATTCATGACCCGCATGAAAGTAGCCGGTGCGTTACAGAGCCCAAAAGGCATCACAAGCCATTCATACAAACCCTGTTTTGTTTTAAACGCTGTTTTCCAAGCATCATGCTCAGCAACACGGATTTGATGATACCCACCACGCAGATCCAATTTTGTAAAATAAGTTGCATGTTTCAATTGATCAAGCAAATCATCAATACGAGGAAGAGGATACATGTTTTTAATGGTGATTTTGTTAAGGGCCTTATAGTCGATACACATCCTCCATGACCCATCCTTCTTTATAACCAAGACTATAGGAGAGCCACAAGGAGAAGTGCTGGGCCGGATGACCCCCTTCTCAATCAGCTCCTGAACCTGCTTCTTGATCTCCTCATTCTGCATTACAGACATCCGGTACATGGCTATGTTCGGGAGTGGCACATCCTGCTGCAAATGTATCTCATGCTGAATCTCTCTCTTCGGTGGTAACCCCTTCGGATATTGAAACAAATCATCATACTCAGAAATGATGTCAATCAATTCAGATTTATGCTTAGGGTCACATTCTTCAAAAGATTCAGAGACTTCATCATTTTTCATCTTAACCATCATCAACACAAAATTCTTACTAGCATTTACCAACCTCTTCATTTGTCCTGCAGAGACTATTGCTAGATTGGTTTTTATCTTATGTGCTTGTACAATATATTCCATACCTTCTTTAAAAATATGATACTTATTCTGCTCTCTATAAAAGACTGCTTTCCGGTCATACAAATATAGACTCCCAAGTACAATTCCACAAATGTCAAGTGGTACTACATCCAATTCTACCTCATCTCTAAACTTTTCAGTAATTGCAAATTTTAATACACATTTCTCTGTAACTTGCAATCGTGTATCATTAGTAACCCAACCTAGAGGATAGGGATTTTCATGAGGCACAGTAACTAAATGCAATTTCTTAACCACTTCTTCTGATATCAGATTTACTTGTGAACCACTATCAAACAATGTATCAATCTTTGTGTGATTTGCAATGACACGAACTTGAAACAGTGCACTTCTATCTTTATCATTTTTCTTAGAAGTAGATGGCATACTTGTACTTTCACTAGAACTTGATTGTGCATCAATGGGAAGTGAGATACTTTTATCCTTACCTTGGATTCCGACAGCTGTAACCTTTGTTTCATCACCTGAGTCGGATCCCAAGTCTTGAATAACTGCTGCAGTAGCTTTTGCTTTATCTTTGTTTCCTCCGTACTTCTTTGGCCTTAAATCCGGATGAAGTTTCCAACACTTAGAGACATCATGTCCCTTATGACAATGCGAACACGTAGGATTTTCACCCTCTTTCTTAAAATTAGCCATCTTCTTTTTCCCCTTATCTTTACCTTTTGATTTGCTGTCAAATTTAAATGACTTCTTCACAAAAGTATCATTAGCATGCTTACCCCTTGCTTCTAAATGGGTAGCTTGAACACATACGTCATCCAAATTATTGGGATTAAACATTAACAAAGTATGCTTCAAATAAGAATGCATGCCACCAATGTACTTAAGAAGAGTTTCCTGTGTATCTAACGAAACATTCAATGCAATAGCCCTCTTTCTGAATTCATCAGTATAATCTTGAATGCTTTGTCCTTTAGCTTGTCTAAACATTTGCCAATTCATGGTTAATTGCTGCATGTGACCTAAAGTATAAAACTGCTTTCTTAATACTTCGATGAATTCATTCCAAACGGAAATAATTTTACCATTCTTTCGAAGATGTTGCTGAATCTTACTCTCCCACCAAGTAAGAGCCATTCCACTCATCCTCAAAGTGGCCAATTGAATCCTGGAAGGGTCATCATTAATGCCCTACACCTTGCAATATACTTCAAGCTGCTTGATCCAATTGTCTAATTTTTCAGCATCTAACTCTCCATTATAAATAGGTAATTCAAAATTTACATCCAATTTGAAATAAGGCATATTAGGACTTGCATTATTTGAATGAGAAGTATGAGAAGAATAAAAAGCCTATTTAGTGTTAGGAGGATCACCATCACCTCCTACTCCTTTACCCTTTTCTTCAGGCTTCACTTCTGCATCTTGGGATGAAGATCCTTCTTCTTTCTTCTTCCTTTCTGCTCGCTCATCGAGTAGAATTTCCATCATGGCTTTCATGCTCATAAAATCTTCCAGAAACTCAGTCTCAGAAATAACAGGTTTTTCCCGTTCGGTATGTCCTTCTTCTTCCCCTCGTGGAGAAGACATGGTTCTTGAGAATGTTCTCCTGGAGCCAATCTCAGGATCTCCTTCAACTAATTCTCCTTTACCAACCTTTGACCTGGACCTGGTAAGCATTCACAAACTTGCACAACAGTCAACCAGCTCTGATACCAAAATATGATCCGTAGGACCTCAACTTGAGTGCATTAAAAGTTTGTTGTAAAAGAATGCGTGCAACAGGTTAATTAACAAAACAACATTAACAGAAATTAAATGCTCAGAACAGGAATGAAAACCACAACAATGATAGACAGATACAAGGAAGAAAATATAGAATCAGAGAGTCACAAAATAGAAGTTGATAATGGAGTTCACCCCCTCCACTGGGCTACGTCTCCAGGTCCCTTTCCATTGGGAACAGATCCAATTAATGGCTTTAAAAATGGTACAAATGGTTCTGGACTCTGCAAATCAATTTCAGCAGTATGGACAAAATTCTGCAAGACCTCTTGTCTGGAATCATACAAATGGGCTTTCAAGAGCAAAGAAAAGCCCAATAAAACAGAGAAGATAGTCGACTCTTTACAATCACAGCAATTGGACACTAACAGTAAAGTCTTCAAGACCTCCTCTCTGAAAGTTACAAAACTGGACTTCAACAGACAAAAGAAGCCAAGTTATAACTGAGAATAGTCGACTTCAAAACGAACAACACATGGATAGTTTTCACAGCAAATGCTCTCTCCAAGCTTCTCATAACAGAGAAACATTGCACTGCCGCTCTCCAAAAATTCCCCCCCTTGGAACCATCCCTGGTTCCTCTCCTTTATACTCATTTTCGCTGTTACAAAGGAGCCAAAACGTAAAAGAAAATGCGACTGTTTCCATTCTCATGCCAAAATGCCAACTCATTTATCATAACAGGCTGTTCATATGCCTTTCAGCGTCATCTCAACTATGGTGACGGATCGAATATTATAACTGCCAAGAAAGATTTTCCAAACTGTTACAAATAAGCTGTACATGATCAATCCTGCCACATCATAAAGTTCCCCATGAGGGGTGTTCCTGCCATGCCAAGGATCTGACCTTCGTGATAACGTCATCTGTATAAAACAGAGCTGTGTCGCAGCAGAACCATATGTGAATTAAACTTCCGCCGTTGTGGAAGAGGGACGAGCAACTAGCTCCGATGAGCTCTGTCTCAATCGGCGGTCTTTTGGTTTTCGAGTCGGAAGTTTTTGTCATTTGTGCTTCCACTGTTGCGGAAGGGGATGTCCTTGGGACCTTCGATATTTTGTCTCAATTGGCTGCCAATTGATTTTCCATCGGGACATCTTGTCTCTAAGTCTTCCGCAGTTGTAGACGATAGATGGTAAAGTCTCCCGTTTTGAATTTTCAAACCTCGCGTCGCTGTGTGCGCCGCTCCGTAAGTCTTGGGATTCCGCCGTTGCGGCTCCCGTTCCGCTTCGACTTCCGATCCTTTATATCTCCGCCGTTGCGGCTCCCGTTCCACTCTGACTTCTGATCCTTTATATCTCTGCCGTTGCGGCTCCCATTCTGCTCCGACGTTGCGGAAGGAGAAAGCTCTTGTGAGCTCTGACGTTGCAGAAGGAGAAAGCTCTTGTGAGCTCCGATGCTTATATTTTTGCCGTCCGATTTTTCACCCGCAGCTTCTTTGAACCATTGTACCATATTGGATATTTTAAAGAGGAATAATCCGCCGGATCACTAGGGACAGAGGACGAAGGGATATGTGTAATTATGTACGTACTATTCCCTATAGTCACTCATCTCAGATCTGGTATCCTAATAGGATCACTAACCCTAGACCTAGGAGGAATATGTGATGTAACTTCCACCACTGGGATGGAAGGTGCAATGTGACTAGTGCTCCCAAACCTCTCCACATGCCAAGGAATGAGAGTGCCCCCAGGCATAGTGTTAGGCTCAAACTCAGATTCGACATGAAATGCCAAATCATGTGTGGAAAAACCAGACATACCATAACTACCATAACTAGTGCTCACGGGTTCAAAATGAGTCTCATCATCCTCCAACATTCCATACCGACGATGCATCAATGGGGAATCAACCCTAGAGTAAGTAGGTCTATCATGAAAGGTTCCTATCTCAGAAATCATAGGACCTAACTCAGTCAAATCGGGTGAAGGATCATAGTTAGGAGTAAACTCCCCATCTTCCACATGAATGGGAGAAGGTGGTTCAGGAATACCTTCCATATGGTCTCCCATGGTGTGTGAATCAATGTGCAAAGTAGTCCGCCTGGACTGTCTATTTCTCTCTCCCAAAGGAGGAGGAGATGTAGAAGGCAAAATTCCTACTAAACGACGAGAACAGGGAGGAGCCACACCCGAATCCATAATGACTCAAAAAATATCAAATACTCTCTATCTACACAAACCATAGGCAAGCTATCGCGCACATAGCAATCGCTAATAAAATATAAATCCAAACACACGCAATCAAGGGTAGGATAAGTGAGCTTCCCAATGAAGCAGGTATGTCTTGCCTAGGAGAGGCTTGAGACTCCCATACACAACAAGCGGAGGTACGTAACCAATTATAGTGGCCCTCAGCTTCAATGCGTAAAGCGACTGTACTGTCTGACCCCAACCTGGCAGGGACACCCGCAGAATAACCCCTGCAAAGTACCCCCTCGATATCCTAGGTAAGGTCACTAAGGTCACCTCAATATAATCAATGCTCAGGCGGACAGTCGTAAGCGGGATTGACCATATGGGCAGGGTATCAAAGCCCAAAACTCTCGAAAGAGCCCCTAGATATGAATACAATCCTGGAAATATCTCCGGTGCTACTTAGTTATGACTAAGGGTCATCCCAATCAATAACTGCTCACACTGCCTCGTGCTTAACTCCCTTTTGAGAGGAGGATCCTGAGAAACACTGGTTATACCAAGGAATTTCACACACTCACCTGGACAGACACATACATGTTGTTTAGTGGTCTTGGAGAATTAACTCACAATGAACTACTCCAAGACCCTAAAACCTAATCTTGTTGGTGAACCCCATCAAATAAAATAGTGTAGTTCATTTTAATTAAGCATTGATTTTAATTGGCTTTATTACTCAAAAGAGGTATATGGCCGTGCAACTAATGGCGTTATGACACAACATGAAGTAAAATGCACACCTAACAATCAATGCACATGCATTGTGTCCATGAAAAATAGGGTATGCTACTACGTGAAATGCACAATTTTCTTCAAATGATAAATGCAAGATTTCCTATATGAAATCCTGACTAATACTCCAAAGCAAATCTAGTGCAAGTACTATGCAAAATGCAAAATGCAATGCATGATGATAAGCAAATATTTTTGGATTTTTTGAAATAAAAATGAGATATAAAAGCAAAAGAATGATTCTACAACCTCCGGACTCTGCAAGCACACTCAAGCAACACTCAAGCAACACTCAAGCAAAGCACTAAGGTGAAAGAAGTCTAATGCACTAATCCCAAAACAAAAAATCGAAAATGCAATGACAAGAACATTCTTAAAAAAGAAATTTACCCTAAAAAAATGTCTCTAGTAAGAAACAGAGGTGTATATAGACTCTGGAAGTATCAAAGGAGACTCAACAATCATCAAAATTCACCCAGCAACCATTCAAATTCCTCTATAAGGAAAAACTAAGGGCATACGCGACTGTTCGTAGTAAACCCGCGTGTGTACACGAAAATAGCAGTGAAACCCGTGTATATACGTGACTGTGAGTCCAAAACTCATGTACAGGAAGAAAGGTGCATAAATGTAAAGGCAAATAGACAAGCTGAGACAAACTTCACACCAATTAGACACTACTAGGAAAACATGCCCCCAGACCCGACACAGAAACAAGAGAAAAAGAGCAATTCAAAGTCATTGAATGCCGATAGAAAACCCCCAAAGGACAACTACTAGGAACTCCCCAGCGGAGTCACCAATTCTGTTACGGAGAGAAATTCCTATGGCTTCGGGTACCACAACAGACAACTTGACTCTGGAAATCAATCCTTTCCAATATGCAATAGAAATCAAATATCTAACACTAAAGGATTAGACCTCGTACCTTATTCCAAACGGTTGAAGTAGATCCCCGTTGAGCTTTCCAACTTCAGCTTGAATTGATAAATCACTTCCTCAACAACAAGTAAACAAGACAAGCATACTATATATGTTGGTGTTAGATCTATTCTAGCATATATAATCAATAATGTATAAGCGTTTGAAAACATCCATGGATAAAATATTCATTCAAACATACATTATTGGATAGGAAAATATATTTTTCCAATTAATATAAAATCAGAGATTACAATATGATACAACCTCTGTCAGCACGTCTGCGAATCGGAGAAACTGAATCCCCCACTTGGGCCTCCACCACCTCAATCCTCCATCTCTCGATAGCAATCTCATAAGAAAAAGGAAAGCTTGGGAAGAACACAAAAGTGCTCCAAGGGACAAAGAGATGCAAACTCAAGCACAAGTTCCGGCAACAATGGACTATAGTTTCTTTGCTCTCAATTCTCTCATATGCCTTCAATGTACCATAGAGTTCCTTATATAGTTTTTCAAAGGGGTAATGAAAGGTCGAATCTGAGCGATCTCAAGGCATAGGGAAGGCCAAGAGTCAAGTGAGTTGAATCCATGTCAAGAAAACTGCAAAAGGTTTTGTATTATGCACACATCTCGATGTACGCAGTTTTAGGGGTCAAACTTGCGTATATACGTGATTAGGGGTTTAAAAGTTGCGTATATGAATTTACACATATTTTTAGGGTTGGTCAAGGAAACATCAAAGGACAAAAAATGGTCCAAGGGGTCTAAGGAGTCTGTAGAGGGACAGGGGAAGGCCATACAAGTGTGATTCACCTGGAGTGGTAAAATCAACTATAACAATGGCATCCTCAGATATGAGTTTGTATATGACATTACTATGTATTTGTTTCAGGTACTTCCTCTGTTTCATTGGACTTCTGAGTTTTCCAAGATAATGATTATAATGTATTTCAGCCATCATTTCCCTCTGACCTCACACATTAGGGGGCATCTGTTATCAACCCAAATGGCACTTCTCTGTCTGAGTGCCGACATTCCTTATGTTGGTACACAAAAGGACATATTAGGATTGAAGTTTGCCAAAACACTATAGATGGGCATGACTTGGGATGAATTTACCTTTAAACCAGCTTTCTACATAATTTTTCTAAGTGTTGAGTTGCGTACGCGACTATCTCCATTGCAAATCGCGTACTGTACGTGACTATCTACATTGCAACATGCGTACATTAGCGTATGCGGGTTTCCTTTGACCAACTCGCATGTTATACATGGGTTGCCTATATTAATAGTCGCGTACACCTCAGTTCAACCTTAAAAAATATAAAACACAATTAATGGAGATTAGTTAGGCCCTAATCATTAACTATCCCAACTGTTTCAACCACCCCAACCTTCGAAATCACTCTATTTCCCAAAGTATAAATATATTACAAAGGAAGGCATTAATCAATCAAGATTGGAGAGCAATGTTATGCTGGTGGTATATCTTCAGAAGTCTTGGAGTATCAGAACTCAGAGTCCTTTGGTTGCAGAGGAGACCTTGTCTCAGAAGCTGGGTTGTATTCTTATCTCATTCACTAATTGTTAATAAAGAGAATTCTTCTTCCAACATTGTGTTGAGTCTCCTTCATATATCATGGTTAATGAATATATTTGATTATGTATTTGACATATTGTTTATCTAACCTTTTATATATACATGCATGAGATATTACCTGGAGAATTTGCTCTTTACAGGTGAAAGAGGTGCATCCCTGGAAGCTTTAGAGAGAAGAGGAGTGGGAGAAGATCAAGCTTGGATCAACTATCGATAATCGAGTAAGTCAAGAATTTCTTCATATTCCCTTTCTATTCTCTGGTAAAGCTAATTTTCTGCAAGGTTAGTATTAAGTTGGTAACCCCAGACCCTAGGTTACAAGGGTGCTTAATCCTGAACAACAAATATGTAAGCGCTCTCATTAGGAAAAGTGGTGCACAACCTTATGGTCCAATGCGGATTCAAGGGAGAAAATTTTCTAGGAGACATTTTTTTGAATAGGTATGCAAAGTGTTGAAGAATGGAGGATGCATGCCAAGTATTTGAAGAAATGAATCAACTATATTTGTTCTCGTGGAGTGGCGCATGATATCAGGCTATGCGTAGAATGGATTTTATAGGGAGGCCTTGAAGTTCTTCCGTGAGATGCAACGCATAGGTATGAAGCTGAATCCATCTACTTTTGGTTTTGATTTATACATTTTCGGGGATTGTAGAAGTAAAATTAATGTCGTTAGAATTTCACAAAGCTAGAGTAGCTATTGTTCTACTAAACCCCCAAAAAATATTGCAGGCCTCACACACTGAAACTTAGGAGACCATGTAGCCTAATGCTTATGCTGCTATAACAAATAGTCTCGAGGTTAACAAGGACCCTTTTTAGATAAAATAAAAAACCCCACTTCCTTTGTTTTGCATGTATTAAATTATTAATAAACAAATAAGCCAAATCCTTTGAGACAAGGGACCTTCATTTGCACAACCATTTGCTAAATATACTTAATATTATTATATTATATAATTTTAATATATTTATATACTATATATTTAATATATAATACTAATATACTTTAATTGTTAGTTTTTATATGCAATATAAGCATCTGCGACCTTGCCATCGACAATCGATCTTTCTCTACCCCTGTCACTTTGCAAGGTCCCCAGGCCCCATGGGAAGCCAATGTTAGTCAACTTGTCTTGAGATTCACGTTTCTATAGAGACAAATGGCAGGGAGGACGATTGGTAATACATAGATAGATGGTAGGGAGGACGATTGACAATAGGGAGGGCAGTATTTCACACGTCTTATGTCCCAACAAAAGAGTTCAAATTGATTAGGAACATTTCCAACATCTAGACAAACATCGACTATCTATTCATATTGTGTCACTCAATGACAGTAGTCATTGATTGTCTAGCATCTCTACACATATATTATCCAATGCTTTGTGAATCTAGTAACAAAGTATTTGGTCGCCGTTGTCTAGGGTTAATAAATATGATTCTATAACCATATTGTTGGAACGATATTGTATTTTGTATTTGGAGGACTATGGGGATTTATATTTTCATGTTTCTTATACAATGTATACTAGATATGACAACACGTGTCATGAACTCAATGATCCCTCTTTCCTCTCGAGCACCGACACCCAATCTAAGGATTAAACATTATATTTTTTTAATTCATATGTTTATGCTCCTTTTTGTTCCCATGTCCTCATTCAATGTCTCATATTGTTCCAAACTATAAATTATAAATTATAATTATGGGATACCCACTCTTTATATAGTGATACTGATTGTATAATATAATATGATATAGTTATTATATAACAATATTTATTATTCATTTAATTATTTTGATTAATTTATTTTTACTAAATAAAAAATAAACTTTTATATGAATTGTGGAGATTGTAACTATGTAAAAAAGAAATTATTTTATTAATTGTTAGTTATATTCTTAATTTGCTCAAAATGTTGTTGATTAATAGATTTAGTGTTTTACTATATGCCTAATTATTCATATATGAACTTATATATATATATATATATATATATATATATATATATATATTCTTTAAATTGCGAGGAGCCTCTCTGAAAAAAGGTTTAATTCCATTCATTTTGATTACTAAACCCTTCCTATATCCATGATCTCTCATTTTTAATATTTTGAATATCAAAGATGCAGATGGTAGAAAAACAAGCGCGCGCCCTCTCCAATGTTATGTGGAAAATATTCCTTTTCAATTTGAACCTCAGATTGTTGGCTTCTAAAACACATCCCACTAAGAAATCTGGAAACTGCTCAGCACCTTTAGAGCTACTCCATTCCGAAGGAAATAACCTGGCGGGTACACAATTTTAATTTTGTTTTCTTGTATTTAGGAATTGGTTTGTTGAAATTGAAGAATTACATGTCAAGAGGTTCATACACAAGTTTAATTTTGTTTTTAAAAATTAGTTTATTGAAATGAACCATTTGAAGGAAACCAAAACCATATCCGACATTTATTGGAACAAAACCCTTGCTCGATAGCCCTTTCAGAACAATATTGGTACCACACCTACCACTATTAGGTTCTTACCTCACCTTGTCCCGCTGACACTGCAGCCATGTTCTATTGGTGGCCAATATTCCTTTGCCTACTTATAGGAACCCATATGCATTCTATAAGTTTGTGAAACCCCAATACTAGGGTTTGTAGTGAAGGAGCCATACTAAATTGGTAGATTTGTATAGTTCCTTGAAATTATGGAATTTTATATTAGATTAGTTGAAATCTGTGTATTGTTTGCATCAAATAATTGTGAATATTGATTTCTCATCCCAAATTACAAACTAAAGATCCGTAAACGATAGTAGAAACATGGGTGAAGGTTAAAGAGTTGGTTTATGTCTATTAAGGGTTACTAGGGTTACAACATTACACTTTCCTCTACTAGTTCAATCAAGAAAGGAAAGTTAGGTAAGGTTATGCCTTCCTGATAAGTAAAAGAGTAAATCTAAGGGTAGGGATTTTCAGTTTTATGTTAAGGAAGAATATGATGAACTGAGATCCGAGCTACTTATGATAAAGAATAAAAGGAGGTATACAAAAATTGCATTATTGACCCGTTCGAATGGAAAACAAAGCTCTACGTTTCATTCAGTTTAATTCCTAAAGCTTCCCTATGGGTTCTGTTGGATTTCTGTAGTAAGATTTGTCCTTGATCATGTCAAAAAGGTTATAGGAATCTGCGGCTATCATGGTTATTCTCTATTCCCATTTCTCTCTAGTCCACTTTGCCTAAATGATAGCAGATTTTGGGACCAAAATACATTAGAGCAATGGTAACGTTATCTTGCAATGTGACTACGTGAAGTGATTGTTAGTCAATCAATATATAAATTCTCATGATGCTAGATAATATTCCGAGTGTTGATTTGATGCAAGTGTAAATGGTGATTTGATTCAAGTGTAAATGATGCTTTCCTCATTTTCTCTATATTGATTCTTTATTTCTAGAGAAATTACCATTTTTTAGGAACTTCAACCTGCAACTTTGAATAACCAAAAATTTACCATATGAATATAAAAATTTAGAGGATGTGCACATGAAAAGGTCGTCTGGGCCGAGTCACTGGGACCTCCTTTTAGTACCCGGTAAAATCTCCTAGCTTAATATAGATGGTGTGTAAAGACTCTAACAAATATTACCGTGCTACTATTTAATTAGATAAATCTCAACTATAAAATCATCATCATTCTCTAATAAGTGAAGTAACATCATTTGTATAAGTCAAAATAACTATATAGGCCGTCATCTCAATCACACAAATAAAATAATAGATAAAATCCATCTTAGTAGAGAATGATGAGAAGAATGGAGAGTTTATTGTTTGTAAGATATGCTTTTAAAAGTTTAAAGTTTAAATGCCTTTCTAAAATTTTCAACATCCTAGCTCGACCAACATACAATATCCTAAAATTCTTTGATATATAAGCCTCAAGTGGGATTAACAACACTTAGCATGCACGATATTTAGAATGGAGTAGGAATTGATTAAATTAAGAAATATAGGTTTTTGTGCATATCATTAAATACTATGGAATACATTAGCTTTGTGAGAATGAAGATGCATTTGAAAACTAAGCACAACTTGATTAGTATTCTATTGCTTTGTTTTTTATGCAAGAAGTCAACAACAAGGTTTAGTGGAATTTAGTTGGATCAATCAGGAGGATGATGAACATGTGCCCTAGCATCAATGTTTGATTGAGAAATGTTGTGTTGGTATTATTAATCAAGGATTGAGATATTTCTCATTCAAAATCACATCTCGTTGATTTTTTCTATCTAGGAAACAACAATATCAAGTGCATGGTATGGCTATGTTGTGTTTATCACAAGAAAATTATCTGATGATCCCAAAATATTCTGTTTATGGATACCACTCAAAGGTGATAGAAGGTTGGTTTGACACATTAATTATAACTTAAATGATTTTTCTAGTTCCTCGTATTTTTCTTTTCATGTAGAATGATTTTTATTTACCTAGGAAACTTTGTGCTTGTCTATATTTATTCATGCATTTTCATTCCCTTTATGTCTTCAATTTCTTCAATATTTGTTGGTTTTATTATTTCTAATTTGGAATTCGTTTATTCCAATTACAAGATAACGAGAAAGTAGAAATCAACATATTTCTGGGGACAGTTTCCAAAGCTAGAAAACTCCCTATTGCCGGGACCAGGTCATCCTATATGACCACCAGGGCACATATGCTATACGCCATAGAATGTATGGCACCCATGGTATTCAACTGGTGTGAATGTATACTGGTAAGACTAAAAGACCAGTTGAACAAATGCAGACGAGGACAACTCAAGCAGTTTGGCTACGAAGCAGTGATAGTATCCTTCTTCCTAGAGAGGGTACCTTTGATAAGGCCCCAGATAGCCGTGAGTAGGCTATATGCTGAGGATCCTAGGATTCTCAGGTGGGTATACATCATGGCTCGTCGGTGGTAAGGGTTCCAAGGTTTTTTATGGATCGGTCTTCTTTCACTAGTTATGAAACCCATTACTGATTATAGAAGACTATCCCTACAAGGGAGAAGACTTCCGAGAGGACCCATAACTTCCACTCCTAGAGGGATAGGAGTGGGACCATCGAGGTAAGAAATATTCCATAGTTCATGTTTTTAATTTTTTAATTTTAATTTTAATTTTATCTTGTAATGCTGAGATATGTGAAAATGACCTTGTGTAGACATTAGACCTTCTCGTCCAGCTAGAGCATCACCTATCGAAAGGTGAGCAGTGGTAAGAGATATGAAGATCTGCCATGGTGAGAAAGATGAGGAGCTTAGGGATATTGAGGAGAACTTACAATGCTTGACTATAGGGATCCCAGATATCTCTACTGATGACCTACCTAGATGATACCAGCGTCAGACCGCGGGTGTTTTAGGCCATTTTGTTAGGCTACTCCATAGAGTGGCTCAAGCCGTTATGTGCTATCATGAGCACCACCGTGAGGATTAGTCCACATATTCTTCTAATTTTTGTATATGTATTTACACTGAAAGATTCAAAGCTTTAGTTTTTCCCCATGTATGTGTGTTTCGAACTATGACAGTCCTAGACTTTGGGTGATTTGAAAGCTTGATGCTTCAACACATTTTGTATCTCAACTTTACCATATATATATATATATATATATATATATATATATGATAGACTTTATTTACAGATTTGTGTTCCAAATGTGATGTGTGAATGTATGCCTACTTATGAATTCAAATGCATGTTTTTATGTTATAATGAACTTAACTATGAGCAATATACCAGTCTAGGACAAAATTTTCCAGGGAATCTGCCACAACATTCAAATGTCTCGAATTATGTTGATACACAACTTGTTCAAAAGACCTTTCTAAGAGACTAACCCTTTGGAATGTACGAAGGAGTAGGGGGTTCCGGATGGTGTAGACTCGGTTTAGCTGTTGGACAACTAATTTCAAGTCTAGGTAAACCATAATATCCCTTACATCATTGGCTAGGGCTCCCATCAACAATCCAATCACCGCATGATACTCTATAATATTGTTGGTGGAGGGACCTAAACAAACACCCCCTGAACTCACCAGATCACCTATAGGAGAGTACAGTACCCAAGATTTCGATGCAAGATTCAACATGTAATGATTAGAACCATCCGTGAAACTGGTAAAAGTGGTCATATGTCCATTAAACATAGGACATACATAAGTAGGGTTACAAAAAACACATCTTATATCACATAAAAAACCACACTTTTAAAAACAAGACACACAACAATCTATAAACAATATTTACAAAGAGCCTATGCTAGATGACCTATGCATAGTATATTTTGAGGTAGAGCCCATTGCGGGGCTCACCCAAGGGTATCCCATCATAGTCCACTAAATCATACACACCTTTTTTCCAAAACACGACTGATAATGTATGACCCATGCCACATAGATTCTAGTTTCCCTACCCCCAACTTATCGTGTTTTTGGTCATAAGTCAAGACCAGATATCCTTCATTAAACGAGCGGGGTTGAACAGATATTTCATATTGGTATTTCATTCATCGCTTGTGTGCTTCATTTGCTAAAGCAACATCATGACGAGTTTTGTCAAGCTTATTGAGATACAAAAACCGTTATTCTTTTATAGTGGTGTTAGGAAAAAGTTCTACAATGAGCTTTGGATAAGGAATTTTGCATTCTATTGGGAGAGTAGCCTATAGTATGTACACCAATTGAAATGCTGTGAAACAAGTGGAAGTTTTTACAGTAGTCCTATAGGGCCAAAGTGCATAAAATAGTTGCAAATGCCAATTGGATTTGGCCTGAACTACCATCCGATGAAGCATGGTCTTTAAAAATTTGTTAATTGATTCAACCTGGTCATTGTCCTGTGGGTAGTAAGGCATAGATTTATCATGTCGAAACCCTAACTTTTTACTTAGTTCCGCCATCATTTTATTCTGGAAATGTGACCCATGATCGGTCACGATGGCCCTAGGAATCCCGAATCTAGCAATGATATGGTTAAAAAGGAACAAAGTAGTTGACTTTCTATCTTCAACATATGTGGGAATAGCCTCAACCCATTTAGTAAAGTAGTCCACAGCCACAATAATGTAGCCATGCCCTCCGGCTGAGGTAGGTATACATTGCATGAAGTCGATGCCCCATTTTGAAAAAGCGCCAACTACTATGACAGGATGAAGCAGAGCTGGATGGGTGCACTTCTTAGAGGTAAAAAATTGTCAGGGCGGGAATTTCTTGATAGTTTCAATACAATCCTTGAAAAGAAAAGGCCATAAATACCCTACGCAAAAAATATTCTCGGTAGTAGCCAACCCAGAGAGATGACCGCCACAAGCTCCAGAGTGGCAATCATTTAAGATGATTTCAGCTTCTTCATGGGTAAGACAACATCGTAATACAAAATTACATGACAATGGTACAAGGTATCATTTAAAATGAGGTAATACTTATCCTGGTGGCGGATGTGACGATGCTCATCGCGGGTGGCATTAGGCTGATATCGTTGAGTATAGAGATAGAGAATTAAATCTCCATACCAGGGATCAATCATGTTAATGAGAAACAAAAATTCATCAGGTAGTGAATCGATGGGATCTTTTTCCTCAGTAACATGGGGAAGGTCACACATGAGCTCAACAAAAACAAGGGAATTCTTAGAAGTTGTTTTATTAAATTTCAACTCGAATTCCTGGAGAATAACAATCCAACGTGAGTATTTTCCCCCAAGTACCTGACGAGTCAAGACATAGTACATGGGGTTGGAATCGATGTAGACAGTAGTTGTGCGGAGAAAAATGTAGTGACCACACTTCTGGACCACGATAACCGTGGCCAGAGTGAGTTTCTCCACATGCGAGTATTGGGTTTTAGAGTCTAAGAGACTCTTACTAGCATAGTAAATCACATGTTCTTGGTCATGTACGTCAGTTTGAACTAGGACCATACCAATAGTCTAAAGGGATGCAACCACATATAGGGAATAATCCGTTGTATAATCGGGTGGTTGCAACATAGGTGCATGCGTAAGAGCATGTTTGAGATTGTTAAACACATGCTACACTAGGTCATCCCAAACAAAAGGGGTATCCCTTTTTAAAAACCACATGAAACCATGTGTCTTTTCTGCATAGTTACAGACGAAACAACGCAAAATTGTTTCCTTCCCTTGCAAACTTTGAAGTTTTGTTACATTAGTGGGAGCGGGTAGAGGCAGGATGGATTCAATCTTCAAAGGGTCAATACGGATACCATCCTTGGACATGATGAAACCAAGAATTCGGCTAGTTTCGACACAAAAAACACATTTGTGTGGGTTCGAACGAATGTTGAAATGGTGACATCTAAGAAAAATAACTCTCAGATTATCAACGTGGTGATCCTACTGCTTCAAATGAGCAGGCAGGTTGTCAAGATAGGGTTCCACAATGTGTTTGATATCGTGAAAAGCATATGACATGGTGTGTTGAAATGTAGCGCCAACATTTTTTAAGCCAAATGGGAGTTTTCGATAGGAAAAGGTCCCCCATGGGCATATGAAAGCTATCTTATGTTGATCTGAAGGGAGAATTTCGATCTGATTATAACCGAAGAAGCCATCCATGAATGAAAAGATGAGACTCCCAACATAGTTATTTTTAATTTGATCGATGCAGGGGGTAGGGAAATTGTTTTTTGGACAAGCTCGATTCAATTCCCTAAAATCGATACAAACCCTAATAGTACCATGCTTTTTGTTCACATGAACTATACTTAACACCCATTGAGTCAAGGGCACGGGGTAAATGAAGCCAACCAAGTTTTTCAACTTCCTCCTTAATGGCTGCTGCTTTTCTTGGATGTACCTGACATAATTTTTGGTGAACTGGCTTGGCACCAGGGTAGGTTTTAATCTAGAGAACAACAATGGATGGATCAATCCATGGAATCTCTTCATAAGTCGAAGAAAATACATCTCTAAATTCCCTGAATAAGGCCGTATATGATTGAACCTATAAAGGTGAATAATTATGGACTATCTGAATAATTTATGAAACACCAGGTTCCATTGATATATCCATCAGAATAGTTTTGGTAATATTACATAAATTACCATCAGATTCGACACCCCGAATGCGGGTTGGGGACTAAGGGTCCATGACTATATCAGATGAAACCATGGACACAAATTTCTCTTATACCACATTGCAAGGGGGGAAGGAAAGAGGATCTATGGTGATGATCTTTCCAAGGCATCTCTTCTAAGGACATTACTTCCATGATGGATTCATCAAAGGGAAGTGTATGCGAAATATAATCTAGATAGGGGGGGGGGGTTATCTATCCAATATGGTAGGTGATACGGATCAGAGGCCACCAACACATGATCGTTGATGGTGGGGTTGTTGGTTGTTTGAATGGCATTGTATACTTCCTCCAAAGGACTAAGTGATGTTGATTCAGCAATAGAATTTCCTTTGTCTATGATAGAGGTAGAAATCATATTTATAGATGCGGTCTGCGAAGCAGGAGGAGGATTTAACAACGGGAAGAATCCCATGAGTGAAGAGACTTTAAGAATGCCTACTCCAATATTATGATACTGCAGGGTAGTCAGAAGTGGAACATTGTTCACATCATTTCAAATAACATTAGGTGTAATGAAATCTAACCGATCTATCGTAACAATCCTTCCTTGGAATGGGAATTGGACAATCCGAAAAATGGAAGATGGTACAACTTGCATAGCATAGAACCAATTATGACCTAGGAGTAGGTTGTAATCCAAAAAAGCATCAACGACTTCAACATGAATGGAAACTGATCACCCCCCAGTTCGATCTAGAGAGCAAGAAGTAATCCATATGGTTGAAATCTGTGACCATCAAAGGCCTTTAGTGTAGTAGGAGAATGATTAATTTCAGGAGAACCAAAGGCTCTCCAACAAGACAATGACATGATTGAAGTAGAGGCTCCCTCATCCAATACGATACGGCAGATTTCTTTTCCAGCAACCTTTGTGGAGAACTAAAAAGCCAACTAATGTGAGAGCCTAGTTTTAAAATCATCCAATTTGAAGGCAATGATGTTACTATTTTCAGATCTAGAGCTCCAATTGTTGTTAGCAAATTTGTTTTGCTATGTGGGACAAGTTTGGAGTACCTCTAGGGCCGACATAGCATAGGGTTCCTGGGAAAAATATTCTACAATGTTATAGCATTGGAAGCACGTGCGTTAGGATTAATAACAGACTTACAAAGTGTACCCTTGGTTTGGCATAAAATTGTATTAGGCATAGGTTTATCGATCTGAAGACCGTTACTTGGAGGGGGGTTGGAAGATGAAGGTTTATCAGATGGAACCTCATTAGGTTTCTTCTCTGGAGGGGGGTCATAACTATGTTCTCTTGTATTTAGGTTAATCATCTCACTTGACATCATTTTTACTTCATCAATGGATGAAGAGGGCCCATGCAAATATTGATGATTAATCAATTGTTATTGGGTGCGTAAAGGGTCCGTAAGAACTGCCAGGGTGGGTGAAATTTTCAGAAATTTGTTAACTTCCTCTTGAAAAGGACACTCTTTGGTGAAAGAATCACCTCCACAAATTAGGTAGGGGTAATTTACCTTTCTCTTATTTTTGGAATCACATCAGGGTTTTGTGGTCTATTACCTTCTTGTTGATTGTCAGATTTTTTTCGATTTGTTTTTACCTTTATTTTTTTGACCTAAAGATTCAACGGATTGAACCGTATTTACTTCAGCGGAAGCAACAGGAGGGGGTGTAGTTTTGGGGGGTGGTGCTAGTTGGCTTACTGGTGCGGTGGGTTGATTTTGCTTCTTGGAAGATTTCACCGTCGTTTGAGTTTGAATTGAACCAAGAATGCCAGCTGCAGGTGGTTTAGTTGCAGGGATTGACAGATCGATGTGGGACGAGGAGCACGCTGCATGAGGGATTAAATCATACAGAGTACCTGACTGGGAATAAACCAAGTCTAGGTACTGAGCATGACTAATATATTTCTCCTCAGTAAGAACACCTCCATGGTGACATCTCTAACAATGGGGGGAAGTAAATATTTTGTCAACCAATCAACAAGTAACTGATCAGAAATAGGAGCCTTAATTAACCTACGTCTTCGTCTCCATTCATGTATATGATCAAAGATGTGGGTTGAAGTAGTTTGTTGAAGTAAGGTTAACAGGTCTGTACCTGTCTCATACCAAATTGGTAATTGAAAAAGAGTTAAAAATGCCATTTCTAAAGCATTAAAATCCCAGAAAGAGTGCTGTGGTAGCTGTATATACCATTTTGCAGCAACTCCGGTGAGGGTTCTTTGAAATAACCGTAAATGGATTGAACCATCCATCAAAGAATTTGATGAACACCATAGATGAAAATTCATCACATGGTTCTTAGGGTATTCACCAATTTTGCCTTCGAACTTTGGTATATCTGAAGGTAACTTAACCGGAATGGCCAGCCATGAGGGATCGTGATGTATAGGATCGTTAATCAATATGGACAAATCTGACAGATCTATTGTAGCTAGAAATGGAAATTTCTGATTGGGTTTAGGATATTGGTAATACTGGTAAGGCATTTGTAGACCATTAATACCATAGGAATATTGATAAACGAGAATATATGATGCCCCCAAGACCAGTTGATTTGGTGGTTGGTTACTAGAAGGTCCACCAGACGGTGGGCCACCCGAGGGAAGTGGACCTCCAGGGGGTGGGACTAAATAAGGAGGAGACAATGGTGGTCGTCCTCCAGGTGGGGATCCTCCGAGTGGGGGTCCTCCAGATAGTGGTCCTCCATAAGGTGGTCCTTTGGGTGGTGGTCCTCTAGATGGTGGGCCTCCAGGTGGGGGTCCTACAGATGGTGTCCCTCAAGGTGGTGGGACTCCAGGTGGTGGTCCTCCAGATGGTCCACTAGGTCTTTCGGGTCATCCAGGTCCTCCAGGTCCTCTCGATCCTCTCGGGGGTCCTCTAGGTGGACCTCCATAACCTCTAGCAATGTTTATGAAATCTCCTCCGTAAAATGGGACAATAGACCAATTCGGTTGTCCCCATGGGACACAATTTTTTTTGGGGTAGGGCATTCGAGGATAAACTGTCGTCGACAGTGCTGGTTGCCAAAGATTCATGGACCATAGGTGGTTGATTCCTGGGATAAGTATATCCCCAAGAAAGTGGAATAATGACAGGTTGGACCATGAAGATCCTCCCTGTTCGAAAGAAGGTACAACCATAGTGGTATTAGGAGGAGAGGTTTTCACTGCTGGTGGTGGTCACTGCTATAAATGGTGCCCCTAATAGGTGATGGAACTTGGGCTGGGGAATGCCCTACAGGTGTGGAAACTATTAGAGGAGTCAAAACTAATGGGGAGGTTTGACTGGGTGGGGTGGGAGTGGATATTTGAGCTAGATTTTGAGTAACCAAGTTTTGGGTTGGTGACCTTGAGACAAGGGATTATCAAGGTGATGAAAGGGCATGATACCCAGGTGGTGTTGTTCTTGAAAGACTGGGAAGAGGATAAACACTTCTCCTTCTTAAGTTTTCTGTGCTTTGGTGCAAATGCTCAATAGATTCTCGAAAAAATTCTTCATTTGACAAAGCGTTGTGAATGAGTTGTCTTAAAGGGGTAAGTACAGATGGCTCTGGTTCAGTTGTAGTAGTTCCATATTCAACAATGGACTGGCCTAAGGAAGTTCTCCAAAAATGAGCATTTGGACCATATTCTGCCTCTATAGTTTCATTGGGAGGGTGATTGAATTTCCAATTCAATGAGCCGGCTTGAACTTCCATTGGAAAGTGAAAGGTTGTGTCAGTCCCAGGAGGCAGTTGGACCAAAGGATTCTCATAAACATAGAATTATTTTCTAGTTTCAGTAGCTGAAGTATTTTCTATACGAGCATCAATAGAAGTTGGTCGTTCCATGGTTTCACCTTCGTGCCCTTCCACGACAGGAGGAGATTCAGGTGGTAAACCCTGCAACCTATGAGAAGACCTCATAAGTTGGTCAGCTAGGGTGGTGGTTGAGACTGTTTACTCTAGGTTTCAAAAAAGAAGAAAACACACACAAATAAAGCTATGTAAGCTAAGGATACAAGAAAACTTAAATGACAGGATGAGATGAAGATATCCGGTCCTCACTAGGATTATCAAGTTGTTGCAAATCGTGATATACCATAGGGTCCAATAGTGAAACACAACAAGGAGGATTGGGACTGTACCCTTGTCGAAACACTCGATTACCTGGACGACACGTGCATAGTAGCTCCCTGAGTGTTGTTCTCGGTGTATTGCTCAACCAAGATGGCCAAAGGGATTTTCTTAGATGGTTAAGGAATCCTAGAAGGGTCTCTTGATATACGCAAGGTACATGGAATATCAAATCCGTATTAGTGTTGTCTAATGCACAATCGTTCGAAAGGGGCCCTCCGATATACAATCGAGTACGTGAAGTACCTTTCTATATACCTTAATGGGTACGTGAAAGGCTGTTCTATATATCTATGGTACATGGAGGAACCACGCATACCCCAGAATGTAGTGCATGCATGAAACAAGCACTCCTATGTTTTAAGATGACAAAACACATCTTTATCCTATCACTCAAATTACTATAAATTTGAGCTTAGGATACCGTTTATTTTATCTAAATGGTTAGTGAATGTTTGTGAGGTGTATTTTAAGATGAAAATTATAATCTATATGTGATGAAACTTATTTTTCTTTCAATGAGAACTATCTAGAGTATGGAAGATACCTTTCTTGTTCTTTCAAAAACACACCAATTCAATGTTACTTTCAACAACTCATTTTTCAAGACCTAACAAGCAATTCTTCAAACACAAAATTTTTTCACCAATAAGAATTCTAATTCTATGAATCAAGAAAAGAAAAGGGAGCCTCAAATGTTTATCAAAATTAAATCTTCTCTATCACACCCAAAAATATCTACTTGCCTAAATCACTCATGCAAGCCAAGAATAAACTTTTCCTAAGCATAAACAAGACAAGATAGCTAGTTTCTTTTCACATTTTCAAATTAATTCTGAAACATAAAGAACATAAAGAAACTAAAGCAAATTGATTTAAGCGAGGCTACATATTTTCTTTTTCAAAAGAAATCTTTCAGAGAATGGACCACACAAATCAAAAAATCCAAACTGAGCTTTCACACAATTCCTTTTCACTATAACTGCTTTGCTAAAAGAGAAAATAAATGTTTTGAAATTGAGCTCAATATATGAGGATCAGACTGTCAAAACCACTTGACCCAGCAATCAAGCACTCAAGCAAAACACACTAGAAATTTTCAGAGAAATAAACACATAAAAAAATAAAATTTGCAGGTAGTATGGGAACCTACCTTGGCGCATAGAAGAAGGCTGCGTAAGAGCACTGGTAGGAGATCGATGCATTTTGTCCACTGCAACACTGCATCAACGATGCTTTCTATAAACTGAGAAAAGACACCTATGGGATAACGATGTTCCGTCAGATCGAGATAAGTGCACTGAAGGATCTATAAATGGAAAAAATTAAAGATTTGCACAAGGAACCAAAGTGGAATGAGATGGACTGATAGAAGTAAAAGCCACTTCCAAAAGATGTGATTGACAGAATAACAAGATGGATCACTTAGCTTATCCACTGAAATGAGATAATGAAGAAAATGTAAACTTCACAAGTGAGAAAGTTACCAACAGTTGTATATCTAACTAGATCTACTCCAGATCTGACTGGATCTGCCCCAGATCTAGCTAGATTAAGCTATCCGTAGTATGGTCTCCAATTTTGTTTCAAGGAATTAGACAACCGGTGTGGACATTGCTTGTTACTTTACCCTGTATGCTACAAGCATAGAACAAAAAACCACAACAACATATCCTTTCCCTAGATAGTTAATTTAATCAACATAAAACCACTCTCATACCTCAGATATGAATGTTTTTTCCCTTATTCCAATGTTATGCATGTATTCTTCAGTACCAGTGATGAAATATGAAAAGACAATACAATAAAATGAGGGAAACATGACAAATTAACAATCTATTCTAGTGATCAAGGAATCTAACAATATTTAATTGATATTGACACAAATTAAGTACATGAAAAGGGAACACTTTTGTATTAATGAATAAAGAAGGTAAATCTATAACCAAATACTTGATGTTGCCATCTTTGTCTTCTACAATGGACTTACAACAATCTCTTCACACATAGACTCACTCAAACTTGCCTCTAAACCAGATCTCAGTCCAACAACATAAGGGTGCTTTCTTTGGCCTCCTCTCACTCACTCCATGAAGGCTTCATTTATAGGTAAAATGATATGAGTTTCACTTAGGAAATGGATAGGAGGTGATCCCAATAGGCGAGGAAGGCAAATTCCACCTCTCCCTAGCTAGTAGGAACCAACTCCACCGAGGATTTCTCAAGGAAGCTTCTAGAATATTTCTTTTTCATGTTTTCAGTCCACCAATGCTTTTGGCTTAAGGTTAAAAGGCACCAACGCTTATTGCTCATAGGGAAAGAGCACTGATGGCGCTCAGTGTCAAGAGACAAAAGGCACTGATGCTCTTTGCTCCACAGGACAGTGCACCGACGATGCTCTGTCATAACTGAGAAAAGGCATCGGTCTCCCTAAGGATGGAAAAAAGTCACCATAGGAATCTCCGACCAAGCTCTCTGAAGGGTCATCAGGAAACAATGTATTTTTTAGGTGAAACAATAGTCAAGCAATTAAAAACATTATATAGCAAAAAAAGGTGTATCCTTAGACAGAGGTTGAGGGATATTAGACGGAGGTTGAGGGATATTAGACGGAGGTTGAGGGATATTAGACGGAGGTTGAGGGATATTAGACGGAGGTTGAGGGAGATAAATAAAAGCATCAGAACCAGTATTTTCTTCCTTTTCGGGGCTGGTTTTGTCTTCAACAATGGGGAAGCTACTGAAGAAGTCATCGTCCCATCCCTGTGGAGGGAGCTTAGGCATTAGAGGTTCAATTTTGCGATAGAGAGAAGTGCCCCTAGCAGAAGTTCAGACCCTTTTGAAATGCAACAAATCAATGGTGGTGGGAAAATGAAAGGTGGTGTTTAGAGAAGCCAAACTGGAGGAGATTTGGTCCTACGGTGGTAACCACCAAAGCCTTAGAGATCCCTGTTACCCCAGACATCATTTCTACTAGAATTGGAGGGACCATAGGATCAGAAGAAGACCCCCTAGGGTGAGAAACTACCAAAAAATCCAACTCAGCTCAAGAGGTGGTGGGTTCTATAGAAGCAGAGTGCCTGTGCAAATTTGAGCACTACTTTAGAGAATACTTGTCACTGGTAAGGTTGGTATCGAGACTTTCCAGTTTAGCATACAAGTGCACCAGAAGGGCCCTGCTATCCATTATGGAGGTAGTGGCAGAGGTCCAATTGTCCAACAACTGTTATACTAGATTGACGAGCATGTTTTTAACTGGATAGTAAAAATTGATTTGGTTACCGAATTTACTTGTAGCCAGAAAATCTGCCACCTGACCATATTCCCAACCATCAATGAGAACGCGAACATGGGTCAAGACACTACTCTCATAGCCTTGGTTGACCACCTTGCCTTTCCCTAGAGACACATCCTCTCTGCCAATTCCATGCCCAGCTCCACGAAGGGAGGAACCTCTCGGATAGGTCATGGGAAAGAAATGAAGTTTCCAGATGTAAACATGATGAGCAGAGCTGAATGAGACAAATTATATCCATGCACAAAACATCGAGGGGGAGAGAATGAGAGAGGATACATGCTTGATTACCATTTCATGCACCAGAGGAATGGGAAGCAGGAGATCCACATGTGGGAGCTGCAACATACAGCTGCCAGCGTTAATGCTAGGGGATAACCTCCATTGCATCAAAACACAACACATTAAACTTGCGATGTATTGTAGTTAAACTAGCGATTTCAAAATGAACTCCAATTAATGGCATCTTGTCTTCATGGATGGAGGGAGACATGTGTTGCATGCTGGTTCCAAGTGGTGGGAGCATGCCTCCAGGTGGATTGGACTCGGGGAGAGAACCCACATCCAGGGAATTTTTAAGATTGTATTGATCGCTTCTTATAATGGATATGCTTTACAAAGTTAACCTTTGTAGCCGTTTCCACAAAGAACAAATATGTTTTGATTACAATTTGCCTTTTGTGCTTTATATACAATAATGTACATGTTTATTTATTTTATAGATGATTTTGATACATATTTTCCTTCAATTTTTCTGATACATATTTTCTTTCAAGGGAAGAAGTAGTCATAGACCCGAAGGAAGGTGTATTGCAAGTTTTTTCTATACAAGAACTAGGATAGGTATTATTCAGTTTACCTAGATCTTCCATTCTCACAACACATAATTTAACTTCATTTTACGTGGGCATCAAATGCAACCTAGTCATCAGTGTGTTGGAGATCCCAATCATTGTTAGTGATATCATCTATGTGTCAAGGAATCTATGTACAAAAGTTACAAAGCTCACACTAGTGGGTTTCCATTTCAGTATGATATGTTGGTTTACTGGATTCAAGGTTCTTAAACTATCCTGCTTCATTAGTGAGCATTTATTAGATAATCGATGCAAGGTGCCTTTTGTAATTCCAACTTATGAGAGGGGATTCTATGATTAGGTACACCTCCGATCTACTAGTCGGTATTAGATTGATTTATCGTGTATCCTTATTTAGTTGGGTTCAATATTAAAACATATCTTTCATCCCTCATGGTAATTATGGATGTGTGGTGCTCTAGTGTCATGTTCACATTGTAGATTCTTAATTGAAACCAAACCTTTGAATCACATTAAATCATACGTATCTAATCTTTTAACTCTTTCATTTTTATCAATAAAAACAAATTCATATTAAATTTTAAGTACTTAAAATATTACAAATAGGAATGCAAAGATGATATCTTTAATTTCTCGTAGGGGTTACAAGCATCTAGGTTGGAGTGTAAAATTTTTGGAAGCGACCAATATATTCACATTATCAGAAACCAACACCTAGAAAATATTTCCACAGACTTACAAGAATAGCCTAACTATTCATGATGGTTGAAATAAACTTACAACAATACAATACCAAGTTTGTCTACATACAAACTTAATATGAGTTGCTTGATTTCCACACTTTTGAAATATGAGAATTTCTTGATTACTGAGAATTATCCTTCTTGGTTCAATCTAATGATTTTCCTTTTGATAAAGAAGTTGGTGCTACCATATGAGAGGAAGACATTGGATCCCAAATGGTAAAATATTGTAGAACTAAAGGGTCTTTTACATTATGTTCTTCAGTTCATCCTCCCCTCGTGGAAGGGACTCCCCATTGACAAATTTATCAATCTTTGAGTTAGTTCAATGCTATTATGTTGGTAAAATTGAGTTGCTTTGGGTTTCCCGGGATTATCCTTAGGTGGGGGAGATTTGTGCAACATCCCATTTTCATTGTCTAAGGACATTCAACCAACTATATGATGGTGTATCTATGTAGCATCCCATCAAGTTGTCTTGCATTTCTTATTATTTTTAATAAGTTCTCTTGAAGGGGTGGCCTAAAAAACATGCTCCGGGAAAGATGTAGTGATGGCACTAGTGTCAAATAAGATCTACACCTAAACAAAATTTGTTCATAATGGTTTCTAGTTTTATATATATCCATCAATATTTAAAAGGATTTAATCTAGGAGACCCTAGAGAGGGAGGGCAAGGTTGAACACCCTTGTTTGACACCAATATTATTGATAGTCATGGAAAATTGATAAGATGTGTGGAAAATTCCCACTCCAGTCTCATAGCCACAATACAAAAAAAATAAGATCATGTAACCAAGGTTGAAGAGCCACTTAATGACAACATGCCTAGCTACATATTCAAAGTCCTTCACAAAGTTTATGAAGCATCAGTAGAACTTAGAGGAACTCTTATTAGCGAAGGTATGACCAATTATGAGTTGTGTAATTATTGGGATCCAAATAATTTCTAGAAATTCCAACATGCAATAGATATTCTATGTGACAATTGTGAGTTGTGTGTATGGTGTCATTGAGAGGGTTGTAGGTAGGACCAATCCATTGGGGTATCTCTAATAATTTCTTGAAGGCTATAGATGATGAGTGATGATATTTTTATTGTATTTCCTTGTCACTAATACATGCTCTCATGCCTTCTTGAATTCTTTTCCATGTAGAGAGTGTTGACAAAAAACCAGTCAACAGGGGTTTGCTATTTGTCGACACCCAAACCACTGCGATCTCCCTGAGCACTGGCCCAGACAAATTTTACCCCATCCGAAAACACCTGTAGAGTAGATGAAGTCTCACTTGATATGTTCAAGGGAGAGCTGATGGAACCAAGTTTCCACAGTATGAAGGAGTACCATGAGTCTACTTAGTGACTTAGCACAACATTATTCCATAGATCTAATTATTCAGATTATGCATTTAACAGAATCATGTCATCATTCAATAAATCACAATAACATAACTAAATCATAGCAAAAAATTGATGCGCAGACAAATCTTTACATTATATCATCATCTAAAGTAGAGAAACATTACATCATTCACATATCCATATCACAGATACACATTGCATTCACATTTGGATCACATAAAACATGAAAACAAGAAAATAGGAAAATACACAATGATTCTGCTCAATCTCTGTCATGCCATATTAACCTTCGCAAAAAAACATAGATTCTCCAAAATAGTTCTTCAGTTCACATACACAGATCATCACTCACCAAAGCCCAGAAGTATGCACCAAAATCCAACCGAAGAAGGGCTACTTAACACTTGCAATTCTACATCTACTTATAGGATTCTGCCTTTACATTGGTGGTCCACTTAACCAACTTACTAGCTAATTATTAACCAAAACTACAAAATAATGAACACAATCCACATAATGTGGTCCAAAACTTCAAAATATGACAAAAAATACACAGAATATTGTAATTCCGACTTGCCCGCCATTTTCCACCTTGCACGGCATCTTTGACCTTGCGTAACATCTGTAATGCTACGTAACTAACTTACCCCAAAACTGTCTGCCAATAGGACCCCAACACAATATTGTGGCACGCCATCGAGCCATGTCAGGTGGACATGGTGTATTCACTAATCTTTTGATTGAAGCCCTCATACTGCTGAGTGATCTCCTTGACATGCTCTTTGACCTTCTAAAAAATCTCCTGGATTCCTGTCAAATCATGCGCTAATGGATGCTCAACGATATTGTTAGTAACATCGTTTTTTCCTTCTTGAAATGCATGCAGTGCAAAAATTTCCTTAACTGAAATTTGTGCTCCAATGTCTTGGAAATCATCCAACTGCATACTGCACCTCTGCTGATGCTCCCATGCCTTCACAATGCGCTGCTGGAACTCCTTTAGCTCTGCAAACTTTGTGATATTAACAACTGGTGGAAACGCTCTCAGAGACGTCTTCAATGTTTGTAACTACCCCTCGAACTCCTACAACTACGTGTTCAGTTGCTCCAATTGCTTTTCCTGGACTACACTAGCCCAAAATTGTGTAGTTGCATCCGTCAATTTTTTCGCTTCTTGTTCCATCTACTCCAACTGGGTTGCTAAGTCCTCCATAATGCTTTTCCTCTCCGCTATTTGTTCTAGCAGTGTGTTTGGATGTACTAGTCCCTGTAACTCTACACTGTCATGCTGCAAATGTGCAATGACAACCTTGAGCCGCACTACTTTTGCTACCATATCCAACTTAGCCATGCTCTTGAATACGCGTTGACAACCATCAGAAACTGCCTCTTCCAACCACACTCTGCTATCCCAGAGATGTAATTTCTTGACCACTAGTCAATCCTGCTCCTTTTTCAAATCCTCAATGGCCTTGGCATTCTCCGTAATCAACCGCTCATGTTCCTTCTTCAATGCTTTGATATTGTTACACACTTTTACCTCTTTCTCTTGCAATCTCAAGAAGTGACCAATGATACTTTGTTCCCTGTCTGCCAAATCCTGATTGGTGACCCTCTGCATATGCACCAACCTCTGTGTGGAAAGTGCATTAATGTCTATGGAAAAATCTTGTAAATATGGAAATAAGGCATTTAGATCCTCATTTTTGGTCTCGATCACATGCGGCAGAATTTTCACATTCCTGATCCGCGTCCCAGTGCTGATCGAGCCAAGGTTCTGCATAGTTGCTGCTTTCGATGCCTTCTTCAATATTGGATCAACTAAATATTCAAGGCAATTTTTTACCTCACCAAATCCTTATGTTTCTTATTTCTTCATATCTTCGGTTTCCGAATCTGTTGCGGTTGTAATGGCCACAATGAGTTGGTTCAACAATGCCTCAATCCCCAGGGTTGCGCTACTTGTTGCACCCTGCTCCTGTCACTTCTTCATTCTTGATTCTTCAAATGCTTATTCTGCTTTTGAGTCAGTGGGTATATGTGACAACTGTTCATCTGAATCATAGTTTCTTTGCTGGTCAGGCTCATGTACTAGATCAACTGGTGCATCCATTGGTGGACCTATCGACACTTCCTCTAGGATGGATGGTTCTCTCCATGCTGCGGGCCAATCATCAACAATTCTATCCAGTTCCGCATCAGACAACTTATATGTTGTCAAAAACCAATTCTTCTTTGGGTCACGCTATGCCTGCACATGAATTGTGTGCAGGCCAATCACAAACCGAGCAATATGTTGGAACTTCGTCACAGCCTCCTCAAAAAATCGTGAAACTTTCACAGCTGCAGCCTGCAACACTTCCCAATAGATCTAGGACCAAATGACATAGTCCTTAAGTTGATCAAATTCCTTTACCCACTAGAGGTTATGGTAGCGTTCTCCCTTACAAACCTTTACTGCATCCACATCCATCCCTTGATAATCATATGACTCCATCCAAGCCACAAGCGCAATCAAAATAAACATCCAATTGTATGCGAATGATAGCTGCCTCGCTTGGAATGCCAATGCATCATTTTTCAACTAGTTCATTAAGAACATCGACCAGTTCATCTGTACTCCTTGCGCACACTGCTCCATGCATGCAATAACCCTTGAATTACATTGGTTAGGTTAGTTCATCCTTACTATTTTAGTTTCCAAGATTCACACTCTAATGTGGACATCCAGATCATTTATGTTGTCGATGCGGTACGCCCATCCATCATGCTGCAAGCCATATTTATTCTTCAGCCTTGCGGCCAACTTCTTATCATTGTCTTTCCCTTTGAAATAATGTGAAGGGTCGGGCCTGTCCTTGGGAAACCCTATGATTTATGAAATGATCACCATGGTGACGGTGACTAGTTGTTCCAACCACAAAATCCCACCATGAAAACATGCCAAGAGCTACTTTGTGCATGCATTCTCTTTGTTCAGCCTCCCAAAGTGTGACATGTTGATAAGATCCAATGACCTAGATATTTGCAAACCTCACACCTAGTCCCACAGAATGCGTAATATTGGGCTTCCTTCAACTGATACCATAGGTTGATAGGGACCCTTTGTGATCTCTGTTGATGTAAGCATATCATGATCATCATACTTCATTCGCATCAGCGCAGGCACAATGTCTGTGGTGCATACCATGCCCTGCGGAATCACTTGCATATTCACTGGGTATTTCTGGTTCTTTGTCATCTTCCTAGGATTCGCATAAGACTGTGTGGGAGGCACATACCCAGGGATATCCACAGTGGACACCCCTGCATGGGCTGATGATTCCACAACCATTGAAGTCGATGGACCTGTCTGCATAGGTGCCTCCTCCTGTGCCCACGTAGATGTTCTAGTATGCCACTTCTTCTGAGCTAGGGACGCGGGTTGTTGCACCCCTCTCTTCTTCTTCAGAACTGAGGAGGATCCCACCAGAATGCTTGCAACTTCCTCTTCAATAGTGACCCCGATGATTGGTGAATCCCTCTTGCTAGAAATCTCAACCGTGACTTGTTCACACATCATGTCGTACCAGTGCCCCACAATGCTCAATGGGAACTTGACCTTACTTCACTCTGCAACTCACCCAATCACCACAACTCAACTCAATGCAACTATGCTCTGAAACTCTATCGATAATTCACACTTTCTCAATGGTGACTTCGGACTGCGTTTGACCCCTTCTTATAACATCGAGTCAATCGCACCTCCATCATGAACAAACCATCTTTAATCATTTTGACCAAATCATGCATTAATCACCCAAATCCGCCGATGATCCTTTCAATCTAACGGTCGGATCTGCCATAAATATGCATTGCTTCAATAAGCGCCGCTGGTTAACTACTTTAACTGTCTACATTTATTACTGATTTGACCATGTTGCGACCATGTGGCTGTCGCGGCATGAATTCCTAACTGTGATACTAACTCCTCTACTTGTGCATCCCCTTCCTCTTGGTGTGCCATCCTCCTAACTAGCATCTTATATAGAAATAAAGAGATATTTTTTTCATCGCGCAGTGCCTCAAGCATTGCGCAGCTCCAAGCCCGTCTTGTAGGGATCCAGCCTTCTACCATTCACTAGCTCTAGCAACATTGTTCCATCTAACTACTGCAGTTGTACTACACCTCCTGAAGTAATGTAATTAATGAGATACATTAGAGAAAATTTCAACTCAAAATGGGCCTCCTAAAAAGAATTAATAAAATAATAGTTAAAATAATAAAATAATATTTATTAATTTTGGAGGAAGAAAAGAAAAAAACTACTTTTTTGTTTGTATTTTTGACATATATCCCCGTGTTTTTATTCAAATTTCGATCGGGAGAGCTGGTTGGATGCAGAATTTAATTCCACATCCAACGAGCTCTCCCGATCAAAATTTGAGTAAAAACACAGGGAGATATGTCGAAAATACAAACAAAAAAAATAGTTTTTTTTATGATACCTATCCCCAAATTTTCATCCAACGAGTACCCACTCGGCATACTTTTGACGGACCTTGCTACCCCAAAAACAATAAATACCTGAAAAAACGTGATGATGACATCATCATCACTTTTTTTTCCAGATATTTCTTGTTTTTGGGGTAGCGGGGTCTGTCAAAAGTATGCTGAGTGGGTACTCGTTGGATGCAGAATTTAATTCCACATCCAACGAGCTCTCCCGATCAAAATTTGAGTAAAAACACAGGGAGATATGTCGAAAATACAAACAAAAAAAATAGTTTTTTTTATGATACCTATCCCCAAATTAAATTAAAAAAGTGTTTAAGACCTATACGGTATTTCAAATTCAAAGAAATTTCATTGGCTAACACATGATGACATGGAATTTGAATCAAAGTTAAAAGGACCATTTTATGGAATTTGAACCTAGCCAATGCATCTGTAACTTATCGAGATGTTTGGAAAACTTGAGTTCATACATCAGGACCAAGTCTCCTTGGTGAAACTGTTTGTGCTTAATATGTTGATCATGCCAAGCCTTTTATCGATCCTTCTCAATGCGCTGGTGAAAACCTGTGACAAAGAGGTCTTCCTTGAGCTGCACCAACTACGCTAGGCGTTCTTCCGTTGCCGCTTCATCATCCATGCCTGTCACTGCTGTTATGCACAAACTTGGAACAATGTACTCCATGGGCATGGCTGCCTCTTTCCCATAAACCAATTTGAACGATGTCTGTTCTGTCAATCTTTTGCAAGTGGTACAATATGCCCACAAAACTGCTAGAATCTTCAAAGCATAGACATCACGGTTCGTGTTGCATACCTTTGTAAGCGCATGCTCCAACACCTTGTTGAATGCCTCCACTGTCCCATTTTCTTATGGATGATATGGGGTACTCTTCTTATGCTATATCTAAAGCTCCTTCGTCAATGCGTTGACTGTGCGATTGATGAAGTGATTCCCCTGGTCGTTCATCAATATCCTTGGGCACCCAAACCGAGTGACAATGTTGTCAAACAGGAATCATGCTGCTGTCACAGTGGTGCAATCTACAACAGGGGTGGCCTCTGCCCATCTTGTCAAATAGTATGTCACTGTAATTATGTATCATGCACCGGTCTCTTTCCAGGTGGGGTAATTGGTCCCACAAAATCCACAACCCATTTATCAAATGGCTGCAACGTCACCTAAGGTACCAACGACATCTCATCCCTCCTTGATGGTTTTCCATTTCTTTAATAGACATCACAACTCTGCGCATAATCTGTAGCATCATCATGAAGAGTCGACCACCAAAGCCCTATGCGGAGCACCTTCCTGGTAGTAGTGTGACCTCCATATTGTCCATCAACAACTCTCGCATGTGCCTATGCCAATATTTGCCCTTGTTCATGTGGTAGGACACATCATCGTAAGATCTCATTTGGTTTGATATTATAGAGTTGTCTAATGATCAACTGGAAATCCACGGCCTTAACAACCAACTGCTTCTTTTTACTTGTAGTAAGCTCTTCCGGTGCTGTTCTCGTTGCCAAAAACTGAATTATTTGTTCATAGTAATAATTAACCATGTTAATTCTGAATAGTTGCACATCTAGAAACCCATCTTCAATGTTTGTTGGTTCCTCACCTATCTCAATTTGAAATAAATGAGCTGGGCCAACATTCAAGCTACCCGGCTTTACAATTATCTCAAAATCAAACTCTTGAAAAAGAAGTAGCCATCGACATATATTCCCCCCCAACACAGGCTTATTGACTAGGTATTTCAAAGTGGAATGGTTTGTGGACATTTTAAAATGACCTCCCAATAGGTAATGGAAATATTTTTGTAGCACAAATACCATCGCCATACCTTCCCTCTCTGTGGTCGTATAATTTTTCTCCATGGATGATAGCTTCTAACTAGTGAAAGCGATCAGGTGATTCAAATCTCCTTCTCCTAGCTATGCCAACACCACTCCCAACACAATGGATGATGCATCCACATGGACATGGAACTCCTTATTCTAATCAGGAAAAACTAATATTGGTGTGGAATCCATCTTCTCCTTTATTGTCTCAAAACTATTGTGACACTCTTGACTCCATACAAATACCGCATCCTTCTTAAGCAATCTATCCATAGGAGTTGTGATCATAGCATAACCATAGATGAACTTGCGGTAGTATCTTGTGTGCCCTAGTGTTGCTCTAAGTTGTTTCACATTTGTAGGTAGTGGAAAGCTCAAAATCAGCAAAATATTTGTGGGGTCAACCAACATTCCTTCCTTGCAAACAATGTTTCCCAATAACATCCCAAAAGGTGTGTAGAAAATACAATTCTTCGAGTTCAACACGATCTGATACTATCGACATCAACATCAATCGCAGGTTTTCCAGGTGGTCTCTGATCAATCCATAAACTGTCTAGTCATCCATATAAACTTGTAGAAACTTCTGAATAAAATCCTTGAATGTAGCAACGAAAACCCTGGAGAATATCATAGGCACATTCTTCATCCCAAATGACATCACAGTGTACTGAAAACAACCCCATTCAGTAACAGATGTTGTCTTGTGGTGATCCTCTTTTGCGATCCTGATCTGATGATAGCTAGAAAAGCCATTCGTGAAGGAATACATTTATTTACCGCCCACTCATTCTAGCACCTCATCGATGAATGGTGTCAGAAATGAATCATGTAGACACGCATCATTCAATTTTCTAAGGTTGATGCAAATCCATTCTGGTTCTTCAACTGACTCAATTATTCTAGCATCTAGCATTCTGTCGATCTTAGCTTTGGCACTCTCCTTGTATTGTAGATTCAGATGATACAGATGCTGCTTTACTAGTTTTGCATCTCGTTTCAGCGAAATTTTCATGTCCCCTAAATCTCCCAGTATTCCCTTCATCTCAAAAAACTTGGTAGGAAACAAATATTGGAATTCATGCAACATATATGTGATATTTTCCATGGTCTCTTCATCCCAATAGTCCCCAACATTCACAAAATTTGGGTTCTCCTCTGTCCCAATGTTGAACTTCCTAATTTCTAATGGCTAATTCATTGGATCTGTCGGTACGTCAGGTGCTGCAACATCCCGACTCCCTTCTGTTTCTAGAATATTGATGTTCCATGGATCATCACCATCCTCGGGTCCTATAGTCACATTATAGCATTCCATAATCGACTACATTAGACATTTCTCATGTGGGTCCACGGGATATGCAACTGGCACCACCTTCAAAACAACGTCGTGGATGTGCTACAGTGCATCACGATTAGCTGGATCAGTATCCACAAAACTGAAGGTGTGAGTAAAACATACCATCAAATCTTCCCAAGTAGTAATCTCTATACACAACTCGACTGATACATACCATGATCGTGGCATCTCATCCAGAGTGTGGATAAAGGCATGGACCCACTCATCCTTTGGTCGCGATGCCCACAAGGTCTGACACTCAATCAAGTGATCACCAGGGTTATTCCACCCATCATACCTTCCAACGTGGTACTCTTTTGCATCGCTAAAGAGAACTATCATAAATATTTGACACTGTGACCAACCAGTGATTGAATTCTTATGGGTCACCCACCAATGTGTTGGAGTATCCTTCTGCGCTTCCTCCAATGCCAACAACCATTGTGGTTTTGACACCTTATATTCAAATTCCAATAGGAATTCAGACAACTCAGACAGTCCTTCATATACTGGTAATTCAATAGTATCAGTCATGACTCGGCACAACGACTGCATAATCAGTCCACACTTTATTAGCGATACCTCATGCATGTGATTATGCCAATTCTCTAACGCATCATCGAAGTCAGAAGATGCAGAGCTGGAGCTGCTCCAAATGACCTCACCATCGACTATCATATGGATGTAATTCTTTGAGATGTTATATGCATGATCCCATCCTTTTACAGCTTCTTTCCTCACCAATTCAACATACCTTCGCCCTTCAGTTGGATCCATCAGAGGTATGCCTATGATGTCTTGATTTTCAAGGTCATCACACACTTCTTAAAATTAATCACTGCCAAGCTGTCATTGGCCCATCCACTCTCCAACAATGTGAGATAGGAGCCACCATCAACACCGTCAATAACATCAAAATCAGCATAAGTCTTCATCCCTTCAACTTCCGCAGCAAGGTGTGGAACTCGCCCAATCGGCGTTACTCTGGCCTAGTTAGCCAGTCGTAGCTGTATGGGGGACCAAACCAACTGTGGGATCCCCATATTTTTCTATGTATTCCTTGTTAGAGTATTGACATTTGAGCCAATATACAAGATGACTGAATCTACCTCGTAGTCCCCAATATGAATATTCATGCGCATCTCTTTTCTTGTATTTTTCTTATGTAAAGAGTTCATCACGGACTCTTTTCATCCCCTAGCTGGTCAATGAAACAGACTCTCAATCTCGATAAGAGAATCAAGATATTTTTCCAGTGACAAGCAACTTTCAAATAAGTTATGCAAGGTACCATGCTATCGCGATGGTCCTGCGACCAAATCAGAATAAAAATTAGTGGGAATTTCATAAACTAATAACTTACTAGGATTTCTTCCTATCACATCACATGCTTCAAATAATGTGTCTCTTTCAGTGTTGACATCAAATTGCACTTTATTCTTCCCAGCCAACCAAATTTGTGGACTGGGGACATCGTCCCCTGTCGTCGCACCTCCACGAATAATGACAACAAGATGAGAATCTTGCATTCTTGGTTCTGCCCAAATCGTCGCAAAAATTGGTCACTGATTCTAGTTTAATGGTGGATTCATAGGTTGATTCACATTTTGATTTGCGTTTTGGTTCTGATTCTAAAGCTGATTCTGGTTCTGCAACTGAGGAATGTTTCCTTCCTGCCACTTCGCGATCAGCTGTGGAAAGTTCTCAACAGTGTGATCAACATCGATACAATACGTACACTACACTTGCAATTACCTGAAATCTCTATTATAATGTCCCAGCACTCTGCAATTATAACATTGCATTGGTCCACGGCCTCATCCTCCTCCTCGACCAAATCCTCCACCTCGTCCTTCTCAGAATCCTCCTTGTTGCTGATACTGCGGTTGATTGAATTGCTGCTGCGAGGGATTCAGTTGTTGCTGAACATACTATGGATTTTGCAGAGACATATGCATCTAATTATATTGTGGTTGTGGCACAGATAGCAGTTGTAATTGTGGCTTCAGTACAAACTGCATCTGTGGTTGTGGCTATGGTACGAACTGCAGTTGGAGTGGCAATTGTACCACCTGTGATTGCAGTTGTGGTTGATGTACTGTTCGATGGTCCTCTCCCTTCACATAGTACATGTCCATTTTTCTATCTTGAATTAGATCATATGCACAACAATCCTTATCTTCATGCCCAACATACCAGCAGAATGTGCAGTATAGATTTGTCAACTTTGTGACCATGTTCTGCATATATCCACAATCTTCATGTCAATGCCCATAAACTTGACAAATGCAACACCATGGCATATCGCCACAACTTAATGGGTTTGGTGCTCCCGACAACAGGTAGTTTTGGAAATCCGAGCAATTATCCTTAGTATGTCCCTCTGTGCGACATTGAGTACACCATACTTCCTCGCGGTGTTCTTTTCCTTTCTTGATATCTTGCAACTGAAGCGTTATGTTCACCAGCTATGTTTGGATTTGAGTCATGCCAACTGCATTCTCACCAACAGGTGAAGCCTCCAACTTCATTGCAATATCCAGATCCTCACTCTGTGTCACAATCTTTTGCTGCATCAACGGTACTATGATATGAGATAGTAAAGCTGTGATGAACCATTCCTTATGCTGAATATCGCTCATCTCAAAGCCGACTCTTTCCATTAGCGTCTTAAACCTTTGATCAAAATCCCAAATATTTTCATTTGGATACTGCATAATCTCCTTCAGTTCTGTGATGTATTGTTCCTCAGATTTCGGTTTTCTGAATTCTTCAATCAATCCTTTTCTAACTTCAGCCAATGTTTTCACTGGAGCCCCCGTAGGAACTTGGAAATATTTCATGAACCAATCTAGTGCACGAACTCAAAGGGTCGTCTCCAATTGATCTTTCTTGACTCGAACATCCTTAGTTTGTTTGACAGTCCACACAACTTCACAAAAGAACCAGTATTGATCAGGATCTTTAGCTTCCTCTACTAACAAGGCTATCCCTTCTAAGGCTTGGGCCTTTCTCCTAGCCTTCAGTTGCTCTACTTCCATCTCTGCCATCTTTCTAGTGAGTTCTTCATTTTGTTGTTGTAGATCTTTAATAGTTTGTTTTAACATTGTAAATTGTGACTCTGTATTTATTTTTCTTTTCAATGCCTCTTTTGAGACTGCAATTAGCTCCTGATAGTGGCTATTCACCTCATCCAGATCTTCTTTGAGTCTTCTATTGGCCATAAACAAACCATCCTTTGTCTCATGCATATATTCCAATTGATGTTTATACTGCTTTATAGTTATCTATAAATTCTCTTTCTCTGAATAAAATGCTTTATTTCCTACTGTACTTTGCATCTCATTGGGAAGCCATGGAATGTTTAGTCTCCTATAGATTTCTTCATCTTCTGGCAGCAATTCTGTAGGAGTCTCATGAAAACTTATGTTTTCTTTAGTCTTAGTTTCATAGGGAACATTTTCATCAACCATCAGCTTGTTTTCTGAGTGAGAAACCTCCATCTCACCTTCTTGTTGTTCCTTTAACATTTGGCTTCGTATCTCTAAAAATACATCAGATAGTTTACTCTTAGTGAGGGAAGATTATTTCTCTGATTTCATTATTCTTTTCCCTTTGCTGTCACCCTTATCAACATCGAGTTTTTAATCAGTGGAGGAGTCATCAATCACAGTTACTCCTTTTTTATTCAATTTAGGTTTTAGTAATTTCTTCATATTCAGCCTGAGCTTGTTTTTGGGTCTAGTCTTCGGTTTCCACCCAGGAACAAGTTCTCCTACCATTTTTAAAGTTTTTCCCTGATGGGTGACTGAGGAAAATTCCATGACTTTTAGCTTCTTTTTCTTTGGTGCTGCTACCCTACCTTCCTGGCTGTGAAATTCCTTTTTAGTGACAACCTTAGTTTCATCAATAATAGGAAGCTTATCCTCCTCAAACAGGTATGTTTCATCCTCTGACAAGACTGTAATTGGACTTTGCTTTTGAAATTTAGTGTCCTCTTCATGACCTAAAACCTTCTCTACAAGTACAATCTTTTCATCAACAAATGTCTCTGCTGGTGCATCATCTTGAATAGGCTGAGTCTCCTTATTAACAGACTGCAAATATTTTCTCTCAATGTCATTTAGATGTTGTTTAGATTCACAATCTTCTTTTGCAGGCTCTGCAGCTTTCTCTAATTTGACACTATCTTCATTTTTAACCTTTTTCTTCTGTCTTAGTTTTCTGATCAAGGTCTATCCTTTATTAGCCTGCTTTCTATTAGACTGCCCTTCTTGACTATTCTGAAACCCTGACCAAAAAAGGAAATATTCCCAAGTTTTTCCTTCTCTTTGCAAAACACTATTGATAATGAGTTTGATAAGTCCATGGTGAAAAATGGACTGTCTAGTATGGTTTTGGTGTTCTTTGATTCTAGAAGACATCTTCTGTAGGCTCTTAGCAAGAAGAAAGGCAGGTTCATCTTTGATTCATTACTGAGGTGTTGAAGGAACCTGAAATGGTATTTAAAAATGAAGGCATACCTTCCTTCACATGTAATATAAATTTGTAAAACCTTGATAGGTTCTACCCATTCAGGCCTGAAGTTATGGATGGGCACACCCTTACCCCAATCTGGAACTATACCAGGAACTATGTACCTTTGTGCATCAAAGGTGAATGGCACTTTCTTAAACCAAAGTTCTCCCTCATTTTTAACCCCTGTTGCCTCAGCTACCAACTCTTTGGTCAATTTGAATTTCAAAGTATCAAAAGATACAGTATCTTTGTCATGACACTGAGCAAACTTATGGGAGACCTCAGCATTGTATCCATCAATTTTCTTGAAAAATATCAACCATCCTGCATTTTCAAATAGCTCAGCACATCCTGGGAATTTATCTATCCAATTGAGATCAGTGGGCTCGACCCTATTAGTTTTTCCACTCCTCTTCATTTTCAGTATGGTTTGCAGCACCTGTCAGTAATCTCACAGTCTATTTTTCTTCCAATTTGCACAGTTTTGGCAGTCTATTTACCTTCAAACTCTCACAATCTGCTCTATCACCAGTTTAGGAAATGTTTTGTGCCAAGTTTCAGCAATTTGACCTAATCACAGATTCAGAGACCTCCAATAGTTCTTCTCTGAACTTTACTAACTCAAATGATGAATATTTAGATATTTTGATTGATATCTCATCATTCAAAGTCTATTGAGTGAGTAAATTCATGTCCTTCTTTAAAATTTTGACATTATCGGCTTTATTAGAAAAACCCCCAAATTTAACAAACCCTATCAAATGTCACGTGGGATACCTCATCCAAAGCTTAATACAGGCACTAGAAGTTGATCCCTTCAAAGGTTAGGTGTCGAATTGCATGTTCCAGCTGTCCACAATCCTCCAGATCGCTTCGAACTATCACCGCTGGGAAGCCCTAAATCTTCCTTCAACTGTCAAAATTCTGATTTCTCAACAATATGTCTCCACCATGATGTTCAATGCCTTCGTAATATTCAGCTTAGGAACCTATTCCCAAAAATTCTGCCTCGTTCCACTCACTGTCATCATTTGCCATGAATTTGCATACAATTGCCACGATCTCCCTCACACGATGACCAGACACCTGTTTCCATGATTAGCTTGGCAAGGCATGTATCAAATCTGCTAATTGATGTGATTAACACCTTAGGAACGAAACCACCGAAAAAATCGGAGTGAAAAATGACTATTTTGGCACTCGCGACTTTCTTGTAGCACGCCAGTGCATTAATTTTGCTCTTGCTCTACAAGAAAGTCCAAACACATAATTTCGTGTCATTTAATCACTAATCCAGTTTTAAGACTTGGTTTATATGATTAATCTTTGATCTTAGTGTCATTAATGAAACCATTAATCAATATACACCTTATAGAACCCTTCAATAATGAACTCTAAGAAAAATTTATAAAAGCAAGCTTTAAAAAATAGGAAAAAATAAAAAAATGATGAAAACTAAAAGGCATAAACTCAAAATTAACCTTTTCACCAAAATTTCCTAGAAGTAAAAATATTAGCAAATTTCAAAAACATAAACAAAAGCATAAAACTAAGGAAGACAAAATCATGACCTAACTGACCGACCACGCTCTCTTAAGCAATTTTATCATGGTTTCATATTTACATATCTCTATATCATCTTAATTCATCATCCCAATCTCATATTTAGCAATCGTCCTGAAGGTGGACTCAGTTTGAAGCAACACAAAATGTCGATGGTTTCAAAAATAATATGCATGTCTCCTTTGGTATTTAATCATTCACTTGTGAAAATGTCTCTTATTTCCAATCTCCTCTTTGTAATTTATCAGCACAATCTTAATGATGAGATGAGCTTTCTTGCCTTTTGTTATTGCTCAAAGTTTTCCCCTTGAGGAAGTCACAACAAAATTCATCAACAATGCAGAGCGGACAATGTAGGGAAGGTGTCTCTGTCACTGCCACAATATCTGTCATTTTAGAGTCTATGCTTGCCAACCTTAGTGGGGTATTTCTATGAAATCTAGTTGATTGAAGCTCTCAGATTCTGCAACTTATGCTTCAAATAAAAAATTAAACCTAAGATCTACAAGTAAAATTTACAGCTATGCAACTGAATGCCCTCAATCAGATTGAAAGTGGTTGACTAAGGTTTAGTCTAAGGTAACCAAGGTTTTCCTAGTGTGATTACAGTTAAGCTCAAAGTTTCATGGAGGAATTTATGACTCAATGATAAGACATTAGAAAATTTTGAGTCCATGGAAATGGAGACTAAGTTCCTTAGCTTGTATAGCATGCTCCTCTATGTATTTTCTCGATGTAACAAGCTTAATTATGGGAGAAGCTTGTGTCCCTCTTGTTAATACCCAAAGTAGTCATCCTAAATATGTTTCCACAAAATCCTTCAAAAATGTCGAGTGGAAAGCTCGAGGAAGGTGTCTTTGTCTCCGACACAATCCCTTTTTCTTTTGAGTCCGTGATTGCTAACTTCAGTGGGGTATCTCTATGAAATATTTATAGTTGAACCTCTCGAAATCTGTCACTTATGCTTCAAATCAGCCAAAGAAAACCTCACATCTACAAATAAAGTTTTATTATTTGCAACTTAATGGTCTCAAACAACATATAAAGTTTTGAAAATAGAAAAAATAATTCTTTAAATGTGTGATATTTAAGTTCATATTTTTTTTATGTGGCAGATGCCTTAATTGATTGGGTGAAATAGATAGATAGGAATAATATTAGTGGGCAATGGAAACATTGAATCCTACTAACAAGGATCTAAAATCTAAATATTAAGCTTAATAGGAGCAATCTATTTTTAAATAATTCTCATGACAATGAAAGATTTTACAACAACCAATAAAATAAGATCAATTCTTTCATCAAATTTCAGAGTGCGTAGTAAAGTATAGTATGAAATACACTAGATCAACTCTCTTAATAAATCAATTAGTCTAAGGAGAATGATAAGAATCATTTCTTATACTCCCACCCCTACACATTGCTTGGAGATACAATTTGTACTTAACATGTGTCAAACATTTGACTTCATGTAAACCTTAGATTGTATCATAGTGATTCAGCATATGAGATGAAGAGAAGAAGATGGGAAATAGAAGGATGGAAGATGCACATATACTAATTGCATTTCCTTAAGATTCTGGAATATTTTATAATGGAAAATTTATTCTATGAAGTTTTAATTTAGGTCCCTTGATGAATAACAAACATACCACCTCTTCACTCTTACCCAACTGCTAGAAGCACACAAGAAACAACAATCAGTCCTCAAAATTCGCACTTAATTCTGCCTTGTTTTCATGTTGGTTTGGACAAAAAATGGGAAGTGTTGATATCCTCTGAAAATAACATATTACCAACACTTAAAACCCACAAAATCAACATCCTATCGGCAATAATTATAAACCATGAAAACAACAACACTTTCATTAGTCATCTACATGCCAAAATTAACACAAATTCTACACTCTCCTTCATGCAAATCCATCACCAATAGTAAATGTGTCCACAAAAACAACCCCAACCTATCTTAAATCAACATGTTATCCTCAAAAGCAGTGCTTGTTTATCCTTGTGTAATCCATTTCAGCTCGCTGATTTTACTTTTGAATTTGGGATGGATAAGTGTTGTGATTTTCACTTTCTCTGCCAAATTTTCTTCATGTTAAATATCTCCCCCACAACAATATATCAATGAGGGATGTTTTTCTTGGGATTTGTACTACATATGTCCAAAACCAACACCCTTGTACTCTTAAAAAAACACGCTTTCCAAAAATAATGCTTCAGAAACAAAAGGGTAGTTTAGTCCACTAATAATAGTACTTACATGCATAAAGTCATTGCTTCCAAATATAACAGTATCCTTAAATAGATCCTACCTCTAAAAGTAGCAGTGACCTTTTCTATAAATAGAAACTTCCAAAAATAAAATCTGTCTTTCAAAAAATAAACATGTATGATGCTTTTCTAAAAAATATACATGTTCACTAATATCATACTAAAAATAATACTTCATGAAGTGTTTGAAAATAACATTATTGTGGAAACAATGCATTGTCTAAAAATAACACTTCTAAAAGTGGAAGTTTTAAAAAATGGCAATATTGTAAAAACAATGACACAAGCTTGTTAAAGAACTTGTTGCCACACATGTTAAGGCATTGCATGCTTGTACTGACAACCCAGTTCCATTCATTATAATTGCACCACTTCCTCTAAATATATTTTGTATGAGGCAATGGAAGGGTTATAACACCTTTGACCACTTGATAGCTATGGTCACCCAGTTGTTCCAATAGTTGAAGAACATGTAAGGAGGATTCTGATGCCATACACAAAATTTGTATTGTGCTTTGAAGGTTAGTTTTTGTTATGTAAAATAAATACTAGTTACGATTTGTTCTGTTTAGGTGAAACACATCGGACACCTCGAAGGTGGACACAATAAAAACTCATTTCTAAAGGTGCGTATTGTTTTGGATTACATTTTAAATGTTACTACCATTTTGAAGTCAAACTACATATCTCCATATTCCATATTTTTTAAGAGTTTGTTGTTTGATTGGACAAGTGAGTTTATGCTAAGAAAGCTACAAAATTGAGTCGCTTCTCGTTTTGTGGCATCTCAAGTTTTCACTATGAAAATATTTGATTTTGGACATATGGTGGTTAAACATCACCATCATGGTTATTAATGAACCAATAACCATTACCTTTACTCTTAAGTATTTTGTTTTTACGTAATGAATAAAGTTGCAATATAATAACATGTACGATGAATCTTAGAGTCATTCAATAATCATAATCTTACTATGAGGTCCATTTTATTCAATAACTTGATAGCTTATGTAGTGTTGTAAAATTAATGCAACATAGTGTATATTCACGCTTATATGATAATCAACAACCAATTGTTCTAATAAGGCAATATGTCTCATAAATCAATGGGTTTGGTTAAATTTACATTATACTTATAACTTTAGGATTACAGTCATATCCATATTACAAATGCACTGATCTTGTTAAGCTATATTGATTCCAGATTACATGATGGATATAACTTATACTAACATTGATACGTGCTTAGTTTCAATAACTATGAAGACTGAGCTAAACCATGCTTGGATTACCTAATGAGGATATTGTACACCATTGAATGAATACCATGTACATGCTTTAACTTACAGAACTGTTATAATTAGAGTAACATTATGGATGATGAGTACAATATTTTCGTAATTACATAATATTGAATGGGATTACAAGAAATAGGAAAGGGTAACTCATAAGGATAAATCATACAATGACATCTATGTGGTTATTACATAGATTGTGTAATAAAAAACCCCTCTCAATAAATCATGTATAAGGTAACATTGTAACTCTATATCATAACTTATCATGAATAAATGGGATTACATCCTTACTAATAAGCTCATGTATTGGTAAAAGGAATAAAGGTTATACTAATATGATCTATATATTTGAGTCTAGGTTGTATTGATAGTTACTCTCTACTAATGAATATGGAGAATACATAACACTATCATCATAGTTTAATTATTGAAAACCTTATGTAGGAGGAATAGTTATAGTTATCCCTTTGGTCGTATTGCTTACTCATATGGTTTATCACATAATGATACTAGAACTAATGTATATTTATAACATAGCTGTAATCATTATGGAAACATGATAAGTAGGGTGTATTCCATATGCCTAGTTGTTCACATAGATTACATAGATTGACTGGTGAGCATGGGGAACAAATATAAGAAGGTGTAAGCTCATTTAGCACAAACAACAACTTACTTGGATCAAATAAGGTATGTCTAGTTAAGATAAATTGAACCTTAATCTAATGATGACTATAGCAACATCTATCCCATATAAAGCTTATATAGTTAATGCACTTAATAAGTATGTATCATCCCCAAGTAATAGTAATGGATGATTTTTAGATAATAGCTAAGTAATAGTAATGAATGATGTTTAGATAATAGCTAAGCAATAGTAATGAATAATGTTTATATAATAGCATACATGAGATCATGGACTAGTATTGAATCTTTGATACAAGTGAGATAAATCTTATACTGGTATTGCTTAATAATATAGGGTAACACTTATGATATCTAAGTGATGGAAATGTAAGCTCCATACTGCATAATGCCAATATGGTGGTTAAACATCACTCTACATGATATAATTCCATGTGTTTACTTTGATTCCAACTTTATAACATGTTTATACAGTGATGATATCAACTTTAATGTAACGATAATGATTAGGGAATACAAATAACTAAGATTTCCTTTGAAGGAATCTTAAACATGTGTTGAGTAGTGTCACTTTGAATTTAAGATGTCTAGACATCTAGAAAATGAATAAAATGTTTTTGTGACAGGGGAAACTTTTCAAGTTGATGCAACTACTAGAAAAAAATTTAGGTCATTTCATTAGGTGTATCAAGCCAAATGGATTACAACTTCCAAGTGTCTTTAATCAAGGACTTGTATTACAATAGTTGCACTATTGTGGATTTCTGGAAGTAGTTTGGATATCTCGATTAGGATATCCCACTTGGATGTTTCACCTACAGTTTGCATAATGGTAATGTTTATAGAATGCCTGCTAGGGTTGTACATTTGGAACTATTACATTTCCAACCTTTTAGTTCATTTTGTTTCATCATGCATGTATGGGTTCCTCTTGATAGAGAACAATGTTGGCTAAGATTCACCCAATGTTTATGTGGCAATCCTCCACCAATTCAATATCCCACCTGATATGTACCAAGTTGGTTTCACAAATGTGTTAACTTTCCAAATATTCCCTTTGCAAAGTACTAATAAGCACATAATAAGAATGGTGTATGTATCATATCTAGAACACTAATCCCGATGTATGTATCATCCCTAGAACACCAATCAAATATTTTGATGTGAATAATCCTAGCGATGAAGTTGATGAAATAAAAGGAGTTATTGCTTGTGGAGGTATACCGAGGGTATGGTTTCTTTGGGATTACCCAATTCATTCGTTTATATTGGTATATGTTTTATATGTGTTTTGTACTTTGCCTCAACATGTTCCTAATATGCCCGTGATATATCAGAGGAAAATTTTTATTGTTTATCCTGATTTCTATGTTTATTATTTCATAGGCTGTGTTGAAAGTGAATAAAAAAATTGAAGTTTGTCCTGGCATTGTTGTCAAAGATAAAAGTGGAAACATCAAGTGTACACCTATCTTTTCAAGAATAATTTCACTTTATTTTGAGCAAATTGATTTGTAGTTTGTTGTTCCTGGAGGCCTTATTCGGGTGGGTGCAACAATAGATCCCACACTAAAACGTGTTGACATGATTGTGGGGAAATTCCTTGGAGAAGTTGGAGAAATACCCGATGCATTTATTGAGCTTTAGGTATATTTATTTATAGATTACTGCATCGTCTTGATCGATAGTTTTCATTTGAATATAATCTGTTATCACTCCAGGAAACTCCTCTAGGTTGTAGCTCGAGGATGCCTGGTAACTTAAAATGTTTTTAGGGTTTTATGATATGGATCAAGTCAGGTGACCTATATAACCTCCCACTCTCAAGACATGCATGAAGCTCACTCAATTACAAGGATTTTAGTTACAACTTGTTCAGTAGTTTGACAATAAGGTGTAGGGATGGAGAACTCATCAAGCTGGCAGACTTACATACAAAATAGATGCATATAAATGGCTAAATCCTGACAAGGATGGTACTTATAAATCAAATCACATTAACTCACCAATAGGATGACAACTATTAGCTATTAATCAACTTGAAAATCACCTAAATGCACATTCAGGCATAACTACAGTAAAGATAGAGATGATGGTTGAACAACTCACAACAAAAGAGCTTATAATTAGAATAAACAAGATGAGACGCTTGACAATAGAATAGGCTTACAAATCCCTGAATTTGAACCTTTATTATAAAATCAATCATGGGCTTTATAGCCTTCTACAAAAATGACAGATCTTGAAACTTCGATCTGTTTTCACAAAAAAATACTTGGAAGTGATAGTTTTTTCAGATTAGGGTTTCAAACCCTTGCTAACTATTTGTCTATCTATTGTGAAGATCTAGTTCACTGAGTGAAATTTTAATAACTGAAGTGGTCACTGATAATCACCATTACTGATTCAGTGTGAAATTGCCACCAACAACTAGTGTCTCGATGTTTAACTGAGTGAACTTTCTTGTTTAATCTGCCAGAATTTTCTACCTTGTCACCGCGGTCGTCGATCGAAAGCTCTGACCTCTAACTGTTGGCACCCCAAGCCTTAATGCTGCCACAGTGTCGGCGCCTCAAATGACTAATCTTCTCAGCATCGGCAATCAAAACCCCAAGACTGAACGTATCGAGGCTTTCAACGACTAGCTTGTCGGTGATTAGAAGCTATACTCACTAATGCATCAAAACCTCAAAGATGAATGTTGCCACAGTGTCGGAGGTTCCAACGATTAATCTTTTCAGCATCGGCGAACAAAAGCTCTGTCTTCTAGCCTGTTGCCACCTTAGACCGGAACGCTGTCACTGTTTAGGAGGTGAAATGAACTAATTATATCGCTATCGAAATGATTTTTGTCATTGATCGGAGGCCTTGTTTGTTGCCTTACCGCCAATGTGGAGATTCTTAGCTTTAAACTCGTTGATCCGTAGTCCTTAGTTCTTCCGATTTTCGATGATTTTCTATTGTCGCAGAACCCGTAGTCAGTTTGTCTTCTGCCGTTGCGGCTCCTTAGTGAACTATTGTGCCGATGGTTAGTTTTTTCAAACTCGCTGATCTGCAGTCCTTAGTTCTTTCGATCGCCAATGATTTTCTATTGTGGTGGAACCCGTAGTCAGTCTGTCTTCTGCCGTTGTGGCTCCTTAATGAACTATTGTGTTGACGGTTAGTGTTTTCAAGTTCTGACGTGTAGTCCTTAGTTCTTTCGATCACTGATGATTTTCTATTGTAGCGGAACCCATAGTCAGTTTGGCTCCCACCGTTGCAGCTCCTTAGTGAACTATCTTGATGATGGTTTATTAAGTAGTGGTTCTAATTTTCGATACGTGACTTTGATGGAATTTAGTGCTTTATATCATCGATATTGCAGAAACTTTCAGCTTTGCCTCACCGATACGTAGTCCTTAGAACTTTTGATTGCCAAAGTTTTCATCTGATTGCGGAAGCCGTAGTTCGTATGTCTGTCAGTGGCTAATGAGATGCTCTGATCCTCGCCCAAGCCACTGAAAACTACAACTTGTGAAATTTTCATAAAAAACAGAGGCTTTCAAACTGTCAGTGATATTCATATCCCTCATTGTGTGAATTAGATTATTCATACTATCAAAATAAATTATTTTGGGAGATAACATAATCTTTGTTGTGTTTTTCCCAAATTTTTAAAAATTCTCTAGGCGGTTGAAAATAGATATGAGCATGTAGGTTGTTGACGAGTAATTTTATGCATGGTTGTCTTTGTAAATATAAATTGAATTTTAAGCATGTTTGTATTTAGATCTTATTGTATTTTCTTATAATGACAAATGATGCAATAATGGTGTTAATATTGCTCCTTTCCTGAATTCTTAAAGGGTTCTATCTCAATGGAAGAGCACCTGCCTTATACGCAGCAGGTTGGTGGTTTGATTCCTATGTTCCCTGATTATATTGCAATATTGGTATTTTTTAATAAAATATATTTTAGTCTGATTTATTATGGCTATAGGGGGGTTTCAAACCATTTTTGTATGTTGAAACAAGGGGGGTTCTAAACTTCCTTCATATGAAACTATGAGGGGGTTCAAAACTTCCCTTGTATGTTACAATGAGGGGGGTTCAAAACCCCCCTTGTATATTTATACAAGGGGGGTTCATAATCACCCCTAAAGGTTTGTAAGATGGAGTCTTAGGTGGTGTTTCAAACTGCCCTTGTAGGTGTCTATGGGGGGTGTTTCGAATATCCCTCGTAGTTACCTATGAGGGGGGTTTATAACCACCCCTAAAGGGTTGTAATAAGAAATTTTAGGGGGGGTTTCTGAACCATCCCCAAAACTCACTTTGAGCATTAGTTTTGATCTCTTCTAGAACCACCCTTAAAAGTCCAAAATTTTAGTGCCAGTGCTATTGGGGGTGGTTTTGCTACAAAAGCCCCCAAAGGTTTGTAAGATGGAATTTTAGGGGGGGTTTAGAACTGCTCCCATAGGTACCTATGAGGGGGGTTTGTAATAATAACTTTTAGGGTGGTTTTGGAATGACCCCATAGGTGTCTACAAGGATTTTTATAAGTGCCCTTTAAAGTCCCTTTTGGGGGGGTTTAGAACCACTTCCAAAAGTTACTTTTAGGGGAAGTTTTGATCTCTTCCCGAACCACCCCTAAAATTCCAAACTTTTAGCATCGATGCTATCAGGGGTAGTTTCGTAAAGACTTCCTCCAAATCCAAAACAACTCCCAAAAGTGACTTTGGAGGTGGAAGACAAACCCCCTCCAAAAGTCAATTTTTTTGTAGTGTACGTGTACAAATATCTCAAATATGCTCTGCGTGGTCCTTTAAAGAAATTTATTTCAACAATAGTGTATGATTGATTGTAGCCTATGGAAAATTCTGTAACACAACCCTTCATCACAATATCCAATAAAAAAACCACTACACATGAGTTTTGGTTGCTTACAAGATTTATTTGTCACATCGATTCAGGGGTCCAATCTCTTAGCACAAGAGCACAAGAATTAAGGTTTTTCTTAGATAACCTCAATATCCACTCAACCAATAATATTGGGAGTTCTGAAAAGAAAATTTCTTGTAGATATGAAGATATGTCCCTTCCTAGCCACTCTCTTGCATTGAGGTGTGGCTGTCGGTTATGGTTTCTAGCAAATTTGATTTTCTTGTCTTCTAACCATTGATCTATATCTTCTTTCACNATATGTACCTTCCTAGCCACTCTCTTGCATTGAGGTGTGGCTGTCGGTTATGGTTTCTAGCAAATTTGATTTTCTTGTCTTCTAACCATTGATCTATATCTTCTTTCACTGGTATCCATAGAACTATTAGCTAGGCTCCATATTCCATTTAGTCATAGATATTGGCCTCGACAATGGAACCATTGTGGGCGTGCAGTGGGTAGACCTAGGTTCTAACACTAATTTACCAACAAACCCTTTCAACACTTGCCCTTTTGGCATCACCTGCAAGCAGATAAAGTACCACTTGAGGTGTCTATGGGAACTATACAAACCAAGTTTCCGTAGTGATGAATGGATAGGAGGAATCCATTCTTATTCATCTACCATACATTCACTTTATGTGCAAAATATATAACATATTCATAGTAGTTGATAATACCTTCAAAGCAATAACATAAATAGATCACACGTGTGTGCACTTAACGAAAAAATCATCACATCAAACACAACATATATTTTCTCCCAAATAGGTTCACTTCAATATTATCATCATCTAGAAAAATCTTACAAAGCTTATGCAGTGCGCATCAAATCTTTGTCTCATCCCCATATTTACATAACAACAACTATTAAGGAATATATCTTAACAACAATTCACTAACTCCTTTCTACCCAAAACCCATTACATATTTATACATTTCAAAATGGGATGATCCCATTACTACGTGGACACAAGTGCCCGGATACTTATAACCAACTTCCACCTTTTGCTGCATTGTTCCTTTGGTTGACTTATCACATGGTCCACTTCTAATGTGCAACTCCCAAAATTGGTATGAACATACGTTACAATAGAAGGTCCTTCATTTTGTGGGAAACTAAACAACTTAGGTCACACTATTCGAGAGGATAAGTGTGACTCGGGTCGCACAAACCACCCTAGAAAGAGAAACCTGAATTTAAGACTTATCTTGTTGATTTTATACTGATCCTGGGTGTTGGTTGGACTTGCGGGATTCTGAGGGTTAGTTATTGAGAGAGGGATATGGCTAAAATATGCAGAGACAATTCGGGGGACCAGGTTGTCTGAGACATCCTGATGAGACACAATATTTTTAAGTTCCTTGAGAACCCTCTTATGCCCAGTACATGGCTGCTACTCAACAAGATAGTTGAGTTCTGGGACCGAGAGTCTGAGCCATTCATAGTGCAATGTGAGCAAGTGGAGTTCACCCTCCATGACCTGTAATTATGACTATACTCCCTATGTTGGGAGTGATTGGGGACACATCCCAAACGTCTAATAGACATGGATATGCATGACATATTGGACCAACACTACTTTAGGACTACATAAATGCATGGATCCTCTCTTTTCTTGTGTGATATTGAGAGCTTAGAGGCACAAGTTATTACGGTAGCAGTGGTACGAGTCCTGATATTGATTGGAATACACAAGAACTTAGGTGGGTATATTCTTCTAGTTGAGAGAGTACTGGAAAGGACCTACTTTGGGTGGATTTCGATATTTATTACTATAGTTTGGTGAGAGTTGAACTAGGTAATCCACCTTGGAGGGGACTTTAGTTTCTCATCATTAATTTGACATTTTTCTATCTAAGAGAGTATCAACACTATGACTGTACTTGGTGGTGAAAGACAGTGGGCATATGGAGCCCAAGATGAGGTGGTTGGCTGAGACGAAGATCCGAGATGGTGGAGGAACATTTGGGAGAGTCTTCAATCGATACTTCTTCACACCGTGGCAACAAATTCCAGTCGTTATTGAGGATTATCACCACACTGGTATGGACTACAGGGAAGACCCTAAGCTACCTCGCCCTCCCAATCAGACTTGGGGCTTTGATGGTATGTATGCATGATGATTACAATTGTGTTTACAACAATAGAATGTTTGATAGCTATATTTTTATATAACATTGGTATTGAAGACTTGTAATGTTGTGTGCACATATGTGGGATCACTTCCTTTGGAGGACTACTAGAGGCATTATGGTAGGGTTGAGAGTATTGAGCCTGCCCTGGTGTAGTAGCAATGTAGGAGTACTGAGGCCATACTTGAGGGATTACACTTGGATATTTACTAACTACTAGAGGGGGTAATGGATGATGGGTTGTAAAACCTCTATGAGGATTTGAATTCTATTTGCTTCCATGCGCCTAGTAAGTGATGACCGATCATGCGTCACATTGTGGTGGCAGCAGTGGCCATTCAAGATATGGAAAGGGGAGGTGTACCTCGCATTGTTTATAATAGTAGTGATGATGACCTTGATCATGGTTCCTCAGAGTATTTCGATGAATTTTTGGCAATATTTTTGACCAATGTAGTTATTATTTTTTACAGAGCTGTTAGGCCTCCTTGTTGTAGGCACAATTATGTTTTTAACATATGACTTATATATACATATGCATGTGGATGCAAAATGTTCATACATGTGGGGAGCCTCTTTAGTATGTGATGTGATGTATGTGATGCTTATTTATATGTAGATGCAAAAATGATGTGAAATGCATGTAGATGGTTTATTTACTTATTATTGATGATTGATGTGCTGCGTTAGAATATCTTTAGATAATTGGTTTGCTACATTGTTGAAAATCCTAGGGACATGAATGAATGTAATGGATTCAAACAATTTAACCAATTTTTTAGTGTGCAAAAAATTCCTAATGAGGAATGGATCACGTACGTGATAATAGTTATTCAATTGTGAGATAAGTAGCTAGGAATTGAAGTAAACACAAAGGGGATGGCATAACAAAATTTGAACCCAAAATCCGACGAAAAAATCTGACGCAATCCGACGAAATTGACTATCTCATCAGATTTCACCTTCAAATTATGAATTCTGATTGGTTTTTTTATTTGATACATGGCATTGTCAGATATTTGACGATCGTCCATTATTCGATGACTACCATCGATATTCTGACAACTTCTGTCGGATATCCGACATATACATGGTAACGATAACTAGGGTAATATTGTCGGATATCCGACGAATTTTAAATTTTAAAAACTATAAATTATGGTAATATTCCGACATGTTTTCTATACAAGCGACGGTATGCGGAAATTATATTCTTTGTATAGACTAGTTTCCGTAAAAGAGTACACAATTATTCCAATTGTTTTTCTAATTAAAATTAGTGAAGTGTGGAGATTGATTTTTAAGATCGATAATCTTCATTCAAGCTCTTTATGAAAAAATGTCAAATAGCAATATTCATGATCCAGACGAACAAAATAGACAATTTCTTGCTAGATTATGGGATGGAATGAAAAGAATGGGTGATGGAAAATGTTATTGTCCATGTAGTCAATGTAGGGGCTTTAAAAGGAGAAGAATAAAGGTCACAACAACTACAAAACATTGTAGGGAACATGGACACGCCGAGGGGGGACATGAATATCATCGATTTGTAAGTTTTGTATTATATCTATATTTTTTACTAATTGCTTTTGTACATGTATTTATTATTTTAATATTTATTATAATAACTAATATCTATTGATGGTTTCATGTAGTTATAAAGGAAAGACATCCTACGTCATATCATCCGGAGGACGTGCTTTCAGAACAAGTATCGGAGGAACATGGAGCTACGAATAATGGAGAACAAGTTAATGATCATATTGAAGAAGATAATCATATTGATAACATAGTTGAAGATGACGGTACAAATACATTGATCCATGATGCATTTAATATTATAATGGAAGTTGCAATATAATGACACCTCACCTATGGAAGTTGCAATATAATAGAAATCGTTAAGGTACGTACGAATCATCGTATATGATTTGTTATGAAATTTTGTTTACTGTAATTGACATTGATTTTTGTAATTTCTTTTTAAACTATGATTCATGATGACCGTCGTGATCATGAATGCATTAATGGGATTCCACAAGGAATGAAAAGATATCCTAAACAATTCAATAGGTTTCCCTACTATGAGGACCTATGAATTGCTCATATGTTTGATACAATGCATCAGAAAGAATGTGGCTGAAACATTATGCCAAATATTGGATCTAAGGAGCGACAGAAAAAATTGTCAAAATTTGCAATGACATTCAAGAAGCCAGCCATGCAATGAAAGATGCCATTCAATTTCATAGATACAGAGACCGAATTAATATAAAATCACTTCTATGGATGTTAACGGAGCAAAATGTAATGTTGTAAAAGAAGTCATGCGAAAATTATATTTCCCATCATATTTTGTGTGAACATGAAGAATATCATAACAAAAAAAGGTGACTTTGTGGGGGTGAAAACACATGATTGGCATATATTGATGAAGGTAATTATTATGGTATGCATGTAATTATTTCTATATTAACAATATTCTAGTGCATATTGTTGGTATTTTTTGTCTACTTTTTGTAAAAAAATGAAACCATTTGTATATTGTTACAGTATGGTCTAACTCTCCCTCTCCCGGACAACTTTGACAACAATGTCAAACAAGTTATATATAATATTGGGAAATACATGAGGTAAGTAGTGATTTTTTGCATGCGCTTAGTGTTTTTTTAATTCATTGTAGAACATATATTTGATTTTTTTGCACTAATTCATGTTATGTAATATAGTGTTTTTTTGTTAAATATTGTGATTAGTTTGCATCACTTGTAGATGGTTGTCATCTAAAGAAATCCATAAAGAAGATATAAAGTATCGGAGGAGAGAAATTCCTCGTCTCATGTTGAAATGCAGAAGCATCTACCTTCAAAAATTTTCAATGCACAAGAACACTACCTCATACACCAAGTTGAGGATATTGAATTATGTGGACCTGTACACTCAAGGTCCATGTCGATGGTTTTGAGGCACTTTGTAACACCCCGTTTTGACATTTCTACCTGAACTACTATTATATGTTGTACTTGTTTGATTGTGAGACCTCATCGGTTTGACGACACTGTGGACATATGGTTCTATTATTTTGCTGATATATATATATATATATATATATATATATATGTGTGTGTGTGTGTGTGTGTGTGTGTGTGATGATAGTATTATGGTCGGTAGTCATGTTTAGATATGTATCATGTGTTAATTATGTCAAATATATGGAAATTTCTGAATGATGGGTACGTGGATACCGTTACAGATATATGTTGAAATAATGAATGTTATGCCAGGTGCATGGCGAATGAATGAGTTTATTGTTGTCATGTTATGATGAGATATATGTGTACATATTGAGGATTATGCACGATATCCTATATTGTATGTCAAGGACTGACTTACAGGTTGAAGCGGCTAAGTGATAGCTGGATCCTATGAGGTGGGAGGGCCTCGGGGACATGGACTTTGAAAGATAAAATGATATGCGAGTGATGCATTATTTACTTTCGTATGATTATTATGCTGTTTATTATGATGTATGTTATGACATGGGTGGGGTAGAGTTCCAGGAAACTCAACCGCCCAGATCGGTTATACGATGACAGACCGAGTACAAGTGCAACGCTGTTGTTATGTCGAGTAGACATAGTCCCTTGTTCCATTAAGGGGGGTGGAGGCTTTACCCACCGTTTATCCCCGAAACCCAGAGTCATGGGAGGGATGTGCTACAGCGCGCTCCCCAAGGTGTGTGATGATGACTGGTGGTTGCCTGCTGGGGAAGCTTGGTCAATGTGGTCGACACTTCCGCTTACGGGTTCTAGCTGGAACCGGTCATGACTTGACATTCCAGGGTAGTCCAACAGGGGACAGGATAGGATGTGGAAGTTAGTAATGATGTAGGTAGATAGATGTAGCGTGAAGTAGGGGTGAAAACAAGATCTAACTGTAGGTGTGTAAAACCCTGGGTTAGTATGTGTCGTAAATCAGTGATGTATGAATTGTCGTAACATGGATTTCAGTAAGCTAATGGATCATACCTTGTAAACTATGCTAAAACATGTGTCGGTAAATAATAAGTTCCTTGATTATGATTGATGTATGTGAATTATTACTTTTAGTGTACTTACGTGAGGAATGTAAGTAGTAGCTACGCTTACATAAATCGCCTACATATTATGAATTACATGAAATATTGTTGAGTAATAATGTCAATTAGTGTCACTTAATATTAATTACTGTCGTTTAGTAATTAACTATTGTTGATCAATGTTAATAATGTCGATTAAAGTTAATAATGATGATTAGGGTTAATAATGTTGATTAATGGTTAATTATTGTCCATTAATAATTAATTATGGTTGAATAATAAACAAAGCAATGGTTAACCTAGGTAGTGACTAATGCAATTGATTAGAATGCTTGATTGATTGTTAATGAGTTAATTAGCCAGGACTAAGGGTTGAAATATAACTATAAGGTTAAATAAGTTGATAGTAACTTGATCCCTTAAATTAATTATGTGTTAATGATGTTAATTAATTTTAACAAGACTATGCTTATCTTTAGTAATGATTGTTAATAAGCTAATTACAAACTAAGGTGTAATTAGAATGGAAATAGGTATATGAGTCGATTAAATCATAGTGAATTTTATTTAATTAATATGATTACACATTGATAGGATTATTGTTCATAATTAATAAATTGAATTAGTGAATTTATAATTAAAGGGAATTTACATATTATAAATATTAAAAATCATTAATTAAATGATTAGGTAAGTGTAATTAATCAATTGACAATTATTGTTAATTAAATTAAATTGGTGAAGCGTGCAAATTTAAACTATATAATTAATATAACATTTATTATTTATTAATTAAATGGTCAAATATTGAAATAAGAGTAAGTATATGTTTAAAATTATTATATTAAATCAAAGGATTAAATTTAATTGAATTAGAAATTTCGGTTGAGAAGTGACCCCAACCAACACCTTTTAATATTAATTTAAATAATTAAATGAGTCCAAGTCCAAGTTGAGGGCTCGAGGACTTACATGGTAGATGGAAGGGGGTGGAAAAATTTATGATGAAGATAGGGGTAGTAATGGGGAGGAAAGGTCGGCAAACATGGGGATAAGAGGGAGAAAGGAGGGAGGAGAAGGGGATCTTTTTTTAACCTTAGGATTTTGGGAGAAGTTGGGAGGAGAGCAGAGGTTGGGAGAGCAGTGATGCAAAGAAGGGGTTTTGTTGGATATTGTTTCTTTTGAGGGGATACAACAGCTTAGGGCTTGTACTCGGTTTGGGCTCGGGGGTCCAAAGGGGTACCTTTGGAGCTGGGTGGTCGGCGAGACCTCGCCAGTTGGAAGGGTGGCAAGACTGGTTTGGACTGGTTGAGTTTTAGAATTTGGGAAGGACTTTTGGCTGCAGGAAAAAGCAAGGAAAAACAGAAAACAAGGGCAGCAACAAAGGTGGACCTACTAGCTACCTACAGGTATTTTCCAGCATTATTATGGCAAATTCTGTTAATTAAATTTTAAAAGTTGATATGCTGTGATTATCCTTACTACCTGCACAGTTAACAGTAAATTGTTAGAAGTAGATAAAACAGATTTATAGATTTTCAAACTGTATATATAAAGTAAATTTTCTGACTGTAAATAAAAGTTAAAAGAGACCCCGTTGGGGGCTTTACACACTTGGAATTTTTGAAGGGTGTGTTTAGACAACGAGCACATCGTGAGGGTTCTATGATGGAGGGATATATGGTATACCAAAACATGATGTATATTAGTGAATATCTTCCTAAATTAGCATCAAAGCTCAATTTAGCTCGCATTTGTGATCCACACTCCAATAACAATTTCGAAGGGGAGTACTCGAAGGGGAGAGGTAGATCGAGGAAGGTGAAAGGTAATTATTAGCTAGTGGAGATTAATTAATTTAATACATTTGATTGTTGATTTTTATGTATTTATCATACATTTAATATTCATCAATTAAATGTTTATACTTTGTTAAGTGAATATACATTTGTATTGAATTTTAATTTATTTTTATCAAACAGTTGGTCGAGAGTGGGATGCACTTCATTTATACATCGCAAACAATCTTAACTCAATGAAGGTATGGATTGAACGATGTGAACAAGCTGGTCATGAAATATCATGAGAAGGTGTGGCTTCATTAGTTAAAGCAGCACATTGTAATGGACATACCAATCTTACACAAAGGGAAATCAATATAGCATATGGTTTAAAAGATAAGCAGAAAAGCATATTAATCAACCACACTATTTTTTTTTTGTTGCAAACATATTGATGTACACGTTGATTTTTTCCCTGTAGGGAAAAAACATGCACTTAATCATAAATGGATCATGATGTAATATTTATGTGTATGGATTGTTGTAGGTAAAACACCATAAGTCTATGTGGTGCAATGGCTATAAATATTGCATCAAAAAGTTGGATGAAATGAAGAAAACATCAGATTGTGGGATATCTGCAGTATTTTAGGTGACCAATGTTTCCTCTAGAAGTGACAGACATCTAAAACTCTCAAAAAATCGATACTATGGGTATTTGGAAGATATTATTCAGTGTGAATTTAACTCCTTCAAGGTAGTTTTGTTCATTGTCAAATGGTACATGTTACGATTGAATCAACGTGATCCCGATAAAACTATTATTGAACATGATAATGGATTTACCATGGTTAATACAAGGTTGTTTGAGCTAGGAACGGAGCCCTATATTCTTCCAAGGAAACGTGAATATGTATTTTAATCCGAGGTTCTAGGTAGAGGGGGTTGGTAATTTGTTGTGATACACGATCCAAGGGGAAGGCCAGTAAAGTATAATGCGCCGGAAGGTAATGAAGAGGGTCTCGAAGAAGAAGACGATGTTGAATATGATCAACATGAGTTAGATGATCATGTTCTAGAAGAATATGTCTAAGCATTAGAGGAAATTTCAACTCAAAATGGGCCTCCTAAAAATATTAATAAAATAATAGTTAAAATAATAAACTAATATTTATTAATTTTGGAGGAAGAAAAGAAAAAAACTACTTTTTTGTTTGTATTTTTGAGATATCTCCCCGTGTTTTTATTCAAATTTCAATCGAGAGAGCTTGTTGGATGCAGAAATGGGTACCCACTCGGCATTCTTTTGAAGGACCCCGCTGCCCCAAAAACAAGAAATAATTGGAAAAACATGATGATGATGTCATCATCACGTTTTTCCAGGTATTTCTTGTTTTTGGGGCAGAGGGGTCCCTCAAAAGAATGTCGAGTGGGTACTATTGGATGCGGAATTTAATTCCACAAAATTCCGCATCCAACGAGCTCTCCCGATCAAAATTTGAGTAAAAACATGGGGATATATCGAAAATACAAACAAAAAAATTAGTTTTTTTTTATGATACCTATCCCCAAATTTATATTAAAAAAGTGTTTAAGACCTATACGGTATTTAAAATTTAAAGCAATTTCATTGGCTAACACATGATGACATGGAATTTGAATTAGAGTTAAAAGGCCCATTTTGAGTTGAAATTTCCTCTAATGAATTAGTTGAATCAGATGATGTAGTAGGCAATTTCCATGAAGATGATATCGACGATGACATGATGAATGTTGACATCGATGACGATGATGATATGGCCAATCCTTACAATATTGAATCTGGATCGAATGATACAGATGATGACCTGGATGAAGAAGACGATGAAGTCCATTTAAGTGTATGAGGTATGCCTTAATATATCGACTCTATATACTTTGATTTAATATTTCTATAGAATTATTGAATTTTATTGGTATGTATAAATTAATTGTTTCTTAGTGTTTTTCCCAATTTCCTTGTATGATGGCACATTTGTTATAATTAGATTCATTACTTCTTAAGTATGACAAAAAACACATTTTTTGTTTACATAGATTTTGTAGGGTTATGGGGAATTGCGAGTGATATGGGGGGGGGGGGCGGAAGGGGCCATAAAAGCTTCCACATTCATGTGGGTTTCCCCGTTCATTAGAGAATATTAAATTATTCTTGAAACAAAGAGAATATTAATAAGAAAATGCATAATTATCATGCTAAACCAAATGGTGTGCTTGATCATGTACTGCATGTGGCCAATGTTGATTTTTTTTAAATTTGTGTTTGCTTGGACTAAAATTTGGCATGGTTAGACTAGACACATGCATTGAAGGAGTGGGAGGGTTTCTAGACTCAAACATGATTGACACTAACAATTTGAGCATAAAAAACGATACCTATAGATTAATTAATGTGTTGCACAGGGCCAACACTGGATTTTTTTAAATTTGTGCTTTCTTGGAGTGAAATTTTGAATGGTTAGACTAGATGCATAGATTAACGATGTGGGAGGGTTTCTAGACTCAAACATGATTGACACTCCAGTTGATCATGTACTTGAACCCACATATAATAAGTGACATGTGAATGGGGCCAATGATGAAGTTTTTTCAATCTGTAATTGTATGGACTGAAATTTGACTTGGTTAGAGTAGATGTGTGTGTTGCTAGTATGAGAGGTTTTCAAGACTCAAACATGAATCACACAATCAAATATTCTATAATAAAACAATGTTGGATCTGGTTCGGATGATACATATGTGGAATTAGATGAAGAATGTGATCAATGACATTGAATTATATGAGGTATGCGGTTATATCTATTCTATATTGATTTATTAAATATAAAAGTCTACTTGTTATAATGGTAGGTAATTAATTGTTCTTAAGTTTTATTCCATGTTGTATGTTGAAATATGTTGTAGGTGACATTGTTTCTTAATTATATTAAAAAACACATTCATTTATTGTCTAGTACATAGATTTTTTTGGGTTATGGGGAATTGAGGGTGACTTGGGGGGGAGGGTGTGGGGGAAGGCGACTTCAACCTTCACATGGTTGGTCATATTTAATAGATAATTTTAAACTATTATCAAAACAAGGAGAAGCTCGGTTAGGTAATGCATAGTATGCTTATTTCGCCTTCATTATTGTATGTTGATATTTCACAACCCAAATATAAGGAGTTGCATGTGATGACGATGAGGATGATGTTGTTGTTTATTATGATTGTGATGATTAATAGTGATGACAATGATTATGATGGGGATGGTGATGATGATGATGATGATGAAGTATTTGAGCTCAGTGATATATCTGAAGTGGTTTATCACTTTCATATTCATAGCAGGATGTATTAAGGTTGAATCCCAAGGATGAATACCTATGTTGCATGCCTTGCTCAGTGTCCCTACTAGGCTAGGAACCATTATAAGCATCAATGAGTTTTCCCTAGGTGTCGTCCAAAAATGAAAGGAAGTACTTGAGACTTTATTCACAAGCTTGAACTTAAGGAAAACAAAGAAAGGTACAAAGTGTAGTTGGTAGCCAAAGGCTAGGAACCAAAATAAAGAATTGATTATGAGGAGACATTTTCACCACTGAAAAATATGAGAACCACCGAGGCCATGTTAGCATTGACAACCAGCGAATCATTAAATAAATGTGAAAATGGATTTTTTGAAATGGTGGATTGAAGAGGAAGTATTCTTCACTAAAATATTGGAGAATCTTTGGAACCGTCACTTTCTTATAGAATCTATATTGTTCCACCCTTATATAGAATGACATTAGAATTGAGGAATTACCTTGTTGTCAAATATTACAAGATTTATGGTAAGCCAAATGCCCCAAACAATGATAAAAGGAAATTCCCTAAATTGTTTTTTGGAAGATTTGTCACACCAAATTTTGAGCCCATATTCAATAGTATCTCCAAACCAAGCATCCCTTAACCTTATGAAACCCTCTATTTCCTTCTAGACATGTTTAACAAAACTACAGAAAATGATTAAGTGGTAATTTGATCCATCACTTTCCATGCATAGAATACACCAAACAAGTCCTTTGAACTCCATGTTCGTAAGTTGTACCAAGTTAATAATTTATTGTTTAAAAGAAACCACATAAAAATGTGAATTTTAGTAGGGAGTTTGAAATGGAAAACTTTTAAGACTTAGTAGGGAATTTGATTTTTTTTTATAAATATTATCATTGATGTATGCCATTTATTATTCAAAGCTGCAATTTACATAGAATCATGTATTTAAATCTTATTTGCATCTAATTTACATCACATTTTCCATATTATACTCCTAAATGATGTCACTTAAGGGACACCATACCGATGAGTATGCTATGCCATCAACGTTAAATAAATGTTGATGGCATAACATACTCATTGGTATGGAATCACTTAAGAGACATCATGTAGGAGTATAATTAAAAAAAATGCTAGTTCTCTTGGTCCCATTAAAATAAATTAGGACCTCAATCTAGTTATTCCTTTACGAGATAGCTAGATTTCACCCTATACCTTGGTATATGGGAAATGGTCCATATTTTCCATGCATATTGAATTTTATTTTCCATGACTCTTATTTGAGTATTTATGCTTAGGTTGGGACCAACTAGAGTTTGATAAACGTCAAACATAAAACAATAAAAAAAAATAATAAATATAAAAAACATAAAACAATAATAAACATAAAGCATGAAAAAAGAATAAATATAAAAATAAAAATAAAAAATTCAAAATATAACACTCACCTCCTTTCCACCTGTCGCAAAGACTACACATTTAATTGAAGAGGTCATGGAGCTCATTGAGGAGCTCAGAGAGGTCATTGAAGAGGTCATGGAGCTCATTGAGGAGGTTTGAGAGGTCAGTGAAGAGGTCATAGCTCTCATCAAGAAGGTGAAAGGGGTCACTGAAGAGGTCATAGATCTCATCAAGGAGGTCGCAGAGAAACCGAAGGTCACTGAGAATTTCCACAGGAGATGCAATGCCTCCAAAATCGGTCAGTAACCTACCATTTGACCTAGCCAAATTACTCTGTTGAATTTCTCAATGTTTTGGATGCGATTTTTTTTTAGCGTAGGAATTGTGCAAAATGTTGAAATATTAACATGACCCTAATTAACAACCAGTACTCTGTGCTTGAACAAAACACGGTAGGGAATATGCAACAATCTTAGAGAGGGTGTTGTACAGGACAATACACCCTTGTAACCTAGGGTATGGGGTTACCAACTTACTATTAGACTTGCAGACAATCAACTTTTACAGAAAATGAAATGAGAATATGAAGAGATTTTGGCTTACCCGGTTTATGACGGTTGATCCAAGCTTGATCTTCTCTCACTTCAATCTTCTCCAAAGCTTCTAGGGATTCTTCTCTTCACCTACAAAGAGCCAATTCTTCAAGAAATATCTCATACACACACACACACACACACACACACACACACATATATATATATAGGTTAGATGAAATGCATATTAATATCATAATTGAAAACATTAATTAACCAATATACATGAGACAAGCACAATACAAGATTGGAAGAATATTTCTCTTTATTAACAAACAATGAATAGGCAAGAATACAACCCAGCTTCTGACACAAGGACTGCTCTGCAACCGAGGACTCTGAGTTCTGCTACTCCAAGACTCTAAAGGTATACCACTAGCATAACTTTTCTCTTCTAGAATTCATTGATTAGCCCCATCCCAAGGCCTCTATTTATACATTGGGAAATAGAGTGGTTTCGAAGGTTAGGATGGTTGAGATAGTTGGGATAGTTATGGATTAAGGCCCAACTAGTCTCATATAATCACGATTTATATTTTTTAATGTCGAATTAAGGTACACATGAGTGTTTGTATAAGCAAGGAATTTATGACACACTTTTTCCTCAAAGGGAACTCGCATACACATTGTACATGCGGGTTGCAATGCACATATTCATGTATGACATGTGAGTTGTGATGCACATAGTCGTGTGTGCAACCAAAAACTTAGAATAAAAATATAGCAAGATGGTCTGGAGATCATGCATCAAAGGTTATGCACATCTATAGTGTTTTGGCCACTTCAATCCTAATTGTAATTTTGTGTACCGACATAATGGATTTCAACACTCGGATGGAGAAGTACCATTTTGGTTGATAATAGATGCCCCCTAATGTGTGAGGTCATGGGGAAGCGATGGACGAAATACATTACAATCTTTATCTTGGAGAACTCAGATGTCCAAGGCAGCAGAGGAAGTACCTGAAACAAATACATATCAATGTCATATACAAAATCATATATAAGGATGCCATGTTCAATATACTAGAACACTAGCTCCTTTACAATATTTGATTACATTATATGATATGGGTACAAGACCATGTATATTACAAAGGTGGATTGAAGCCACGATATACAACGATGAGTCTTCAAAATATGGAAGATGTGTAACTGATCATAACATAATCTTGTGCAACTTAGGTTATAAATGTGAACCTAATGTCTTCATTGAAATCCAAGGGAACTAGTAAAATCCTTACCATGTGAATATATGTGTTGAAGTCGAACATGGAAATAAATCAATAGATTGTCAATCAATAGGTGATCAAACTGATAAACTAAAGCAAAGGAGTTCACTAATAATGATAGTGAAACCTAAGGTACCATCATCAAAACTCTAGGTCTTTGTCTTCAGGAAGTGCTGATGAGAAACCATACTGTGATGAGGAAAGAAATAGATCCTCCAACGGATCACAAGAGTGACTAGGAAATGGATACGAGAAGGTAGACACAAATGATACTCAGATAGGATAATTATGGAATCAAGATAATAATCAGATGCATGGATAAATCCTTGAATAGTGAGCATAACACAGAGATGACCCAAGGCAGCTTTTAACTTTGCAGATAGGACAACTAAACTTATCTGTCATGTAGGAGACATGATCAGATTCCCCACGTATAAATGAAAAGTGGAGTAAGAAACTTGAAGTACTAGCTGAGCCAAAAGTGTACACTGAGAGATGAGTATCAGAAATTTTAGAGAGTGCTATGTTCAAGGAGGACATGCTTCCACCATATGTAAACCAAAAAGAATACTTCTTCCTTATCTGTCATGTAGGAGACATGATCAGATTCCCCACGTATAAATGAAAAGTGGAGTAAGAAACTTGAAGTACTAGCTGAGCCAAAAGTGTACACTGAGAGATGAGTATCAGAAATTTTAGAGAGAGCTATGTTCAAGGAGGACATGCTTCCACCATCTGTAAACCAAAAAGAATACTTCTTCCTTATCTTTCCTATTAAATTTTAAGGAGTCTAGGAAATTCAACTCAGGTCTCTCTTCATTTTTGACAAGCTTGAAGAGGGGAGAGAATAATGCTTGACAATTTTACTGATTCGTGGATTTTATGAGCCCGAACTAGTACATGCTCATTGCTATTTTCATGTTTAGAAGTCTGAAAAATCTGAAGAAGTCTCCAAGGGGGTGCTTTCTCGTCCAATTTAATCTCCTGAGGTCGAAAAAGTATAAAACATACCACAAAAGAACTCTCTTAGCTTCCGAAGAAGTAAGGTGCACCTTTTTCGTACTTAGTCAGGGAGGTCCAAAAAAGGTTAAATTACCACCTACCCAATGCCCCTTCAACAACAACATATAGCTTGAGTTTTATGAGTGTGAAGGAAAGCAATATCACTTGGAAAGATCCATTTGGTTACGAGAAATGGGGCTTACAACAGTAAACTCGATGCTTTGGTCTTTAGGGTTTAACGAGCATGACAAACACATAAAGTACGCTCAAAATCTTTTTCATGTTTAGGTCCAGAGCACGAAAAAGATAAAACTAAGCTCATACCGGGTGCTCCTTTTCTGTAAATTTAGTCCCTCAAGTCTGAAAAGGCGATAAACCTATACCTGAGAATACTCTTCTCGATTCCGTAGAAAAGAGAGTGTTCCTTTTTTGTATTATTCCACATGGTCCGAAAAAGTGATAAACTACCACCAATGTGGATGCCCATTCACATATTCTTAACGAGCTTGAATGGTCAAGTTTACTTGGTAGTCAAGTCCATTTTGAGGAGTTAGACTTGGGCCTAAAGAAACTCCATAAGGGCGGGAAGTATTATAAAGGGGATAGCTTGTAAAAAGAGACCAAAATGAGGCTCAATTTGGCGTGAAAAATAGCTAAGAATACTCCCCTGAACCTATGACAACTGTGGCATGAGTAGAAAAAGACAAAAATGTGCTATAAAATAGGGTACTCATGGAAGGAAGGCCCTATCCACGTAAGAACAATGGTATATACAAGGTAATAATGCTTAAACACCATAGTCCGCGGTCAAAGTAGTGATCCTAGGGTTAAAACGGATTAGGTATAGATACAAAAATGCATATGAATGACCAAATTCCTACCCTATATGAGTGGATAATGAATTTAAATGACCTTGAACTTGTTGTATTAGAAGGAAAAATTGACATGGCATTAGTTCAATTTATAATATAATTTTTGAAACTATAGGCTAAAAACCCACAATTTGAAACTTTTCTATATATAGTCCAAAAATAGAAATCAAAACATACCATTCAAAATATTAACCCAATTTGGAAACATTTTACCTCTAGATTAGATTGCTCGTTGTGGACAGACCGGTGGTCGATTTTTGATTTCACAAGTGCCAAGTAAGGTAGCTCTTCATTCTCTTCCATTTCAACTATTTACATTTTCAATTTTATGCAAATTTGGATGTTTTAAGCCTATCTTAAGGGGGTTGCGCAGTACATGCGGGTAGGCTCACTTACATAGTCGCGTACACATGTTTTACACATGAATTTACCAAAGGAAACCCACGTGTCATATGCGACCTGTCTAAAAGACAGTCACGTGTACTGCATGACATAAGAAAAATGAAAAAGGGCCAAAATTTTAAAGAATTTCATGGATTATAATATTAAATATTGGTCTATTGGGAAGGTTTAAACATGGCGTTGGAGTGGAGGGAGAGGGAACATGAATATATGGACTGAGATGCACTCCTTAGTGCCCCCACTATGTAAGGATTGCGGAAAAGTGGGTTATTGAAATTCTTTTGTACTTCACCTATGCGGGCCAATGTCCGTTTGCTTGAGTTTTTTATTTGTTATTGGGATTGTGAACTTGGGGCCTTTGAACTTCAAGGTGAGACCTTGGAAGTGGCCCTAGAAGACATTTACTTCATCACGGGGTTATCTCGGCATGGAACACCTGTCAACCTCAAAGGTACTAGCAGGGGCGGTGACCCCATGAGTGTTCAGGATTACATAAACACTTACAACATGCCCAGGACTTAGAAAAGGGGATCATGTGTCCCTATTGTACATATTAGTAACTTCACACTGCAGGTGTTGGTAAGTACTATAGTGAGGGTTGTAGGATCATCATCGCTTCATCTTGATACTCAAAACCAAATGAGTATTTTTGTAGAGTGTCTACAGGGAACTGTGTTCGATTGGTGCTCAGGAGTAATCCCGATCATGACAAAAAAAAATTTCTGACTGCAAGAGAGGCCGACGGAAGAATTTTGGATATTCCAGCATATTAGTGGCCTTCTTTTTTGAGAGAGTTCCTGTAATCAACCTTGAGGTACCACTTCCAAAATTCTCTCCTCGTCAACCTAGAATGACTAGGTGGGGAGATATTTTCCTTCGCTAGGGAGGCAATGGGTCGGTTCAAAGCATATAAGACGATGATTTCTACTTGTGGTGGGGGTGGAAGTTGCCAGCATTAGAGCAGTTTCCATACGCTGGTTTAGACTTCTAGGTGACAATGATCTCATCCTCCCTCCTGGAGGAGTATGGGGAGCATTAGGTATTTTTTTCTTTTTTAAGTTTTTAAATTTTTATGAATTTTTATCATAAATATATATACATATGTATAAGAGTTTTTAATCCATTTTTTAATGTTTTAAAATGCAGATATTGGGCCTGTCCGCCCTGATGGGAATCCTAGGATGTATGTATGACCAGTGGCAGGAGAAGATCAGGGTTTGATCAGGGTACTTGAGGGGAAGCTGGTCAGGCTTACCTACAGAGTCCCAACCATCCGTATTGAGAAAATCCCTACCATCATGCAAGAACTTGTTGTTGGCCTTCCACCTACCTGGATATGCCTTATGCGAAGGGTACTTGTCTACATAGAGGTTGCTGAGGCTGCTACAGCTAAAGACGATGAGGAGGTTGGTGATCAGGGTGATCAGGATGACCAAGGTGGTCAAGATTATATCTAAGAGCATTTTATGGATTGCGATCCAATTTTTATATATTTTTGTATATTTATACAGTTATGACTGGATCTAAGGATCAATAAATTGACCTATCTTATGGACATATATTCAAACACACACACACACATATTTATATTGTTAGTTTATTTACATGTGTTTACAATGTGGCTATTATGTATTCTTTATAAAATGTGTGTTAAGTGCCAATCTAAGATATAGTTTGCATATGCATCAGTTAATGAACTTTGATTTCTTGGAATATGATTAAATGAAATAAAATCAAAATTTCTTTCCAATAATTTGACTTGCAAAAACTAACGTAGCAAGATAGGGTTTCACACCTGATAAGCTCGTTTGAGCTGGGAAACCACAAGTTGAGAGTCAAGTTTGACTTCCAACAGAGTGATGCCATGTGACAAGGCATCCCATAAAAGCTCAATGACGGCCCTGTACTTGGCCACATTATTGGTAGCAGGACCTAGGAAAGTGCCTCCAAAGGAAACTAGTTGTCCTGAGGGTGAGTAAATAGGCCATGCAGATGAAGTGAGGTTGCAAGTGTGATGACTAGCGCCATCTGCAAAACCTACGAACCACTTGGAAGACATCTGTAACAACCAACATATGATATAAGAACACAAACAAGCTAACTATTTTACATAAAGTTACATACAATAAAAATACAAGAAAAAGTGCTAATCCTAAGCATAGTACTTCTTCAGGTAGAGCCCATTTCTAGGCTCATGAAGCTTATTCCCTTCAAAATCAGTTAATTCATATGCCCCTTTATTCAAAACTTTCGACAAGATATAGGGTCCTAACCACATAGACCTGACTTTCCTTGCCTCCAGGGCTTCTTTGTCATGATCCTAGAGTAAGACAAGCTCCCCTTCAGAAAAAATCCTAGGTTTGACCGATTTATCATATTGATTTTTAATGCTATTTTTATGAGTCTCGTTTGCTGTCAACGCATCTCTATGTTTTTCATCTAGATGTTCTAAATGTAGCAAACGTTATTCCAGTTCAGTCATGTCAGGTAACACATGAATGGTAATTTTTAATGATGGGATTTCACATTCAATTGGAGTTACTGCTTCCACCCCGTGAACGAGTTGGAAAGGTGAGAACCCTGTGGAAGTTTTCACATTGGTTCGATAAGCCCAAAGTGAAGGATACAACATAATGTGCCAATTTGATCGGGTTGCATTAATAGTACGCTTGAGAATAGTCTTCAAGGTCTTATTGACTTCCTTGACTTGACCATTCGCGTGCGGGTAAAAAGAAGATGAGTTTTCTTGTTTAAACCCTAGCATAGTAGCCAATTTGGTCATCATGTTGTTTTGGAAATTATTGCCATGGTTAGTGACAATCTCTTTTGGAATACCGAAACATGCGATAATCTGGTTGAAAATGAAAAAAATCTTGTTACAGAGAGAAACTTCTTATGGCTTGGGGTATACCACAACATACAGCTAGACATGAGAAATCATTCCTTTCCCAATATGCAAGAGAAACCAAACATCTAACACTAAGGGACCTTGAATCATACCTTATTTTGAACGGTTGAAGTACTAATCCCCATTGAGCTTTTTCCAATCCTGCTTGCACTAACAATTTGCTCTCAACAACAACAAACAAGACAAACATGCTATATAATATGGTGTTAGATCTACTCTAGCATATATAATCAATAATGTATAAGAAATTAAACATATCCATGGATTCAATATTCACATTCAAATGCACATTATTGGACAAGAAAAGATATTTCTATTAATCAAATAAGAGATTACACAAGTGACAACCTCTGTCGGCACGTCTACGAACTGGAGAAACCAAGTCCTCCACCACCTCAATCCTCCATCTCTCGATAGAAATCTCACAAGCAAAGGCAAGCCTAGGAAGAACACAAAGTGCTCCAAAGGGACAAAGGGATGTAGACTAAAGTATATGCAAACTATGGAAACAATGGACTATAGTTTCCTTGCTCTTCAATTCCACATCTTCAATGTATCCAAGGGGTTCCTTATATATCACTCCAAAGGGGTAATGGAGGGTCAAATTCGAGTGATCTCAAGGCATATGGAAGGCTAAGAGTCAAGTGGTTTCTAATCACATGAAGGAAAACTCCAAAAGTATTTAGATTTATGCACACATCCCGATGTACATGGGTTTGAGGTCAAAAGTCGCATGTACACACGAGTATGGGTTTAAAAGTCGCGTATAGCAATAAACAGGGGTTTTTAGGGATGAAATTGGAAACATCAAAGTATAATATCAGTCCATGGGGTCTAAAGAGTCTATAGAGGGACAAGGAAGGCCATAAATATGTGATCAACCATGTGTGGTAAAATCAGCTATAACATATGCCCCCTAATGTGTGAGGTTAGAGGGGTAACATGATGGCCGGGATACATTATAAAATCCATCCCAGAAGTGGAGTGATGAAGAATCAGGTGGAAGAACTAGCCATCCATCAATATATTACAATAATCAATCTCTACATGTGACTGCAAATACATATAGAAGTCCCGGATACATAAGAGTACAATGGCCATGAATATGCATGATATACAAAATGTGACAAGTGTGGTAATCGCCACGTACAATATATAATAGATAAGAATCTCCATGATGAAGATATACAATGGATCAGGATCTCCATAGAAGCTGAAGATATACAATGGATTAAGATCTCCATAATGGCTGAAGATATCTGACATACATTGGAATCAAATCACGAGAGCTGAAATCTCATGAACAGTGGCACGATCAAGGAGGTAGCATATGTGGAATTCCACCAAGCTAGAAGGTATTCTACAAAAACCACTATGAGTACATGTCCTACTATGCGAATAAAGGTGTCGAGGTCGAACATAGTAGTCCATCATCTGATTATCGGTCACTGATGTATACCGTTAACAGATGCGAGATCACCCATCAATAATGAAAATGGGAATCGAGGTACTAGAGTGGAATCTAACAAGTGAGAATAGATGTGTTGAGGTCGAACACTTGGAAGAATCCATCGATTAGGGGACATTGATGTATTCCCTCCCAAAACTGTCGATGGTGAGAGAAACTACCACTGATGATTGTAAGTCTCAAGGAACTCAAATGACTTTAGAATCCTATTCCAAAATAAATGATTTGATGTCGATGGAATGGAATCCGCTGGAATGAGGGCATTATGGCATCCCCCATCAACCAACACGAGGTACTCAAAAATGCTATATAATTTGGAATAACTCGAACAAGATGTGCACGAACCAGTAACAGTATTGGGAATGGCTGACATGCAAATTCAAGATAACTAAGGAATGGTCGACTCAAACTTCAACTTCCTTCGAACAAGAGCATAAAGGAAAATGGTGACTGAAGGTAGGCAACATGGACTCGATATGCAAACTGGGACATCTATGTGACACAGATGGCATCAATAGAGGCTCCATAGGGACTGGAAGCTTAACCAGTCAGTGGATATAAACTAAGAGTAACGAGTACAACTCCTAAAGTCAAACTAATAATCCAACCAACATATGTGATATATAGTGCTCTGTTCAAAGGTGACAGGACTCAACTACTGCCAAAGATAACATCTTTTCCTGTCTAGCTTTTTGGTTTTTTAATTTTTTTTGGACTTTTTCAGATATTTTGAAAATCTTGAAAAAGAATAAAAGTGCTTTATAGTTACAAATATAGGAGGAGACGAGTGTTAGGGGACAAGCAAACTAGTTCCAAGTAGCAGAACATACCTATGCTCAATGCAAGGAAATATGTGCAGGATAACGACACTCAGGGGAAAGTCTCCTCCCGGTAAAAAAATGGGGAATCAAGCTGCAAAATATATATAAAAAGGCTCTACTTGGCTATACATGAGACAAGATCGGGCTATATGGTTTATAATCAAAGTCAGGAAAGCCAACATAAGGCTCAATAAGGCAAGTAAAACTCATGATAATGCAATTACAACATGACATATACAAGAGAGTCCTTGGGGAATGTCCAACATAAAGGTCAAGAGGATTATGAGACTATTGCTCAAAGAAATGGTGGTACTAAACAAAGGACTCCCACACCCTAAAGGATAAATGTCAGCATGGGCACCAAATACAATACAGGATATAACTAGGGTACCCATGTATGGGAACGCTCTACCATTCACATAATGTCACTTCTAAAAGCAGCATGAAGGTTTCGTGACAAGATGGAATGGGTTCGTACTTAGGGTTAATATGAAACGGTCACAAGGCCATGCACAATGCAAGCGGATGTGAAATCCTAACCTATATGCCAGTTTAGAAATAATACCTAAAATAGGCACAAACGAGTCAAAGACACGGTCAAACCGCACTCAAAACGGGCTCCTACAACATCAAATTAGTTCAAATGGTCCACAATGGTTAGAGACTGTAAAAAACTATAGAAGTGGGTAAAAATTTAAAAAAAAATTCTATAAAATAGTGAAAAATTAAAAATTTTCATACCATTTTGAATTTTTACCCACCATAGTGCATTTGAGTCGAGAACTTTAGAAGCGAATTCTGGGAGCATCATCTCGTGGAATCACTCCGTGTTTGATCCAGGTAAATTCCCTTGCCCCTCCCCTTCATTTTCATGTAAAAATTTTAAATTTTCATGGTGAAATTATTTTTTAAGGCCATCCCAACTTGGGAATTTTAGCCCACGTGGATATCGGGCCTTTTTCCGTGTATAGGGCTGACTATACATGGAAAATGCCATGAAATCTGCATACGTATGCGGCTTTGAAAATAGTCACGTATAAGGGCATGAACATGGTTTTAATGGGAAAATATTGATTAAAATTTATAATTTATGTGCAGGATGGTGCTTGAATGGAGAGAGAGGGAACATAGTGATGTTGAGGAAGCTGTTCAGGATAACCTCATGGCTCAACAAACATTACGGGCATGCGTGCTATACAAGTTTTGATTCCTTGGCATCTTGAGGGCAAAGACAAGACTACTCCAGCTGCTGGTAGATTTCTGGGATCCAGAGTCTGAGACCTTTCAGATAGTCGGGATGTCACTCAACATTGAGGTTGAGGACATATGCTTTTTCATTGAATTTGTCCTGACGAGGGGAGGTGGTGAACCTCCAATCCTGTGGGCCAAGGGGTGGGCTGACTATAGAGGACTACATAGCTGTGTACTGCCTTCCCGATACAGAGAAGGTTGGGAGTCAAATCCTGACAAACGCAGTTCATATTATGGGGCTGAAATCCATACTATTGGAATTAGGTAGGATCGCAAGTTTGGCATCACTCCACCACGCCTCAAGGCCAGTGATGTTCTATGCAGTAGAGTGTATGTGGCCTATGATATATGACTGGAGTACTACACTGTTGAGTAACATGAAACAACAACTCAGTGACTACAAGATGGGTAGGGTGTAGAACTTTGGGTTTGACAACATACTGAGCACATTATTTTTTGAGTGGGTGCCAGGGATAAGCCCAAGAGTAGACATTGCTCCACACGGAGTCTGGGATCCAGCTTAGCAACACTGGGCTAATGTCGTGCGTAGAATGGGAGGTGGAAGGGTGGCCAACCCCTACCCAACAAATTTCTTTCCATGGCAACGGAGACAGATCACCGCCATAGATGACTATCCCTATGCAGGGATTGACTTCCGTGGATACCCAGACATTCCCCTACCACCAAGAGAGGCTTATGGAGACCTAGGTAACGAATCCCAAACCCACTTTTTAATTTTTGAATTATTTAATTTTTTTGTGGTTTTTGATATATGAAATCAAAAGACATGTTTTTGGTGTGACGACACATAGTGATACTCTGTCATGTATATGCATATGTGGGATCACGACGGCTAGATGGCTTTCCTCGTCATCGACGGAGGGGAAGAGGTGATGAGGTCATGGGTGCAGATGCTCCACAACATCCACATGAACTTCGTTTGATTGACACAAAGAGTACCCATGGCACAATTCGAGGACTTTCCTGAGGCTATGCAGCACCAGGTGGTTGGAGTACCACGGGCATGGGATCGATTGTTTCTCCAAATAGTTAGAGCTGTGGTGTTCTACCATGATCAGTACCCTCCTCCACCTCAGGCTTAGAGACCTAGGTGTATATTTTTGTATGACTGTGTAGTATATTTTGGTGGCTCGGAAGCCCCAATTTTGTATATGACACTTATGTATTATGACATCACCTTTTTTGAACTTAATGAAAAATATTTATGATGATCTATTATTATTCTATTTACATGCGTAAAATGTGTTTGTGAAATGCTTATGGTCTGTGAAACAAATGCCAACCTAGTACATATTTAGCATATGAATCATCAACTTGATTAAAATTTCTTGGTGGCACGAATGTATGTTACACTCTCAAATTTCTATTCTAGCAATCTAACACATAAGAATATTCGTAATAATGTCGGATCCCTAATACGATACAAAACATTAAGTTGTGAAACCAGTAACTGCGAATCAAGTCGTACCTCAAGAGAAAGGACACCATGTGAAATGGCATCACACAATAACTCAATGACGACACTATTTTAACAAACATTGTTCGACGAAGGCCATAAACATATGCCTCCTGAAGACAACACTTGACCCGTAGGAGTACAGATCACCCAAGCAGCCGAAGCTGAGTTTTGAGTGTGGCGGCTAGTACCATCAATGAATCCTATGTAAATGGAAGACTCTAGTGACATCTTCCATAACAAACAAAATCTAATCAACAAACCTGATCACCATAAGAAGAACTAATTATGCAATGCAAAAATGTACAATAATATACAAAAATCAGCCCTGGCTGAGGATCATGCATAGTATGTTTTGAGATAGAGCCCATTTCTAGGCTCTGCCAAGGATGTTCCTTCATAATCAACCATATCATAGGTGCCTTTCTTTAAGACACGCTTAACCACGTAAGGACCATGCCACATAGGATTCAACTTTCCTGCCCCCAAGGGTTCCTTAGCTTGATCCCACAAAAGGACCAAGTCACCTTCACTAAACCTCCTAGGATGGACAGACTTATCGTACTGGACCTTAACGTGATAATTTTTTACCTGAAGAGCCACTAAGGCATCTCGACACTACTCATCAAGCTGCTCCAAGTGGACCAAACCCTCTTCCAATGCAGAAGTCTCTGGTAAAAGCTCCACAACTAGCTTTAAAGAAGGGATTTCACATTCAATCGGTAATACTAACTCCACCCCATGAAAAAGATGATAGGGAGAAAAACCAGTGGTAGTATTGATCGTGGTTCTATAGGCCCACAAAGAAAGATACATGATATGCCAATTATTCTTGCTCTATGCGATGGTTTGTTGGAGAATGGACTTAAGTGACTTGTTCAGTGCTTCAACCTGTCAGTTCTCTTGAGGGTAATAAGAAGAGGAGTGCTCTTGCTTATATCCTAAATTTTAATACAACTCTTCCATTATTTTGTTCTAAAATTTCCTTCCATGGTCAATGACAAGCTCTCTCGAAATGTCAAACCGGGTGATAATCTGGTTAAATACAAAATACACGGTTGTTTCACTGTCAGATTTAACTGTGGGCATAGCCTCTACCCATTTCATGAATTAATTGACAGCCACAATAATATGATCGTGCCCCCCAGCTGAAGCTGGGTTGCAATCCATAAAATCAAGCCCCCACTTGGTGAAGGGATCGACAGTGACAATAGGATGCAAAGGGGCGAGATGCGAGCACATATTGCTTGCAAACATTGAGCAAGGGTGGCACTTCTTGACCGCATTAACGCAATCTTTAAATATGGATGACCAAAACTAGCCCACTCTTAAGATTTTTTGGGCTATAGAAAGCCCAGATAAATGACCACCACATGCCGCTCCGTGGCAATCATTAAGCATGACCTCAACCTCAACATGAGTTAAACAACGATGTAAAATGGAATCAACCCCACGATAGTACAAAGTATCATCCATTATGAGATAGTTCTTCACTACGTGACGCAGTCGCCGCTGCTCATCCTGTGAGAGGTGAGTAGGGACCTTCAATGTTTGCAAATACACGATAATGTCCCCATACCAAGGTTCCACATTTGAGATGAGGAATATATGTTCATTAACAAAAGAATCCTTATAAACATCCTCTTCATCCAAATTTGGAAAATCTGATATAATCTCAGAAAAGATTAAATTTCTTCAATTTTGCCGAAACAAACTCGAGATCAAACTCCTGCAATATCACAATCCATTTATTATACTTTCCCCCAATCATCCTTCTAGTGAGGAAGAACTGAAATGGATTGATGTGAGCTATGACCAAATTTTGGTGAAGGAGAATGTAATGTCTCAAATTCTGAACCGCATGAATGGTGGCTAAGGCTAGCTTCTCAACATGGGAATAACAAAGTTCTGCATCAATCAGGTTTCGGCTCAGATAATATATGACATGCTCATGGAGCTCTTCATCCTCCTGAACCAATACCATACCAATCGTCTCTTGAGATGTGACCACATAAATAAAAAATTCATGGCTATAGTCTAGTGGACTAAGCATGGGGGCCATTGCTAAGGATTTATTCAAGGCATCGAAAGACTCCTGGGCTCGCTCATCCTAATAAAAAGGGGTGTCCTTCTTCAACAAACGCACGAAACCTTTAGTCAAATTGGTGAAGTTGACCACAAACCTTCGTAAGAAGTTTGCCATTCCTTGTAAACATTGAATATGTCGAATGTTATGCGGGGGAGAAAATTGAAGTATTGCCTCAACCTTCAAGGGATCGACTCTAATACCCTCCTTGGATACGATGAATCCTAGTAAATGACCAACCTTCACGCAAAAGACACACTTATGAGGATTTAAACGAACTTGATAATGATGGAATATTTCAAACACTAATTGCAAATGATAAGGATGACGCACTCTCAAATGGGAGTGAGCAGCTAGATCATCCAAATACACTTCAATAGTCGTTTTAAGATCATGAAAGATCAAGGTCATGGCCCACTGAAACGTAGCTTCGGCATTTTTAAGGCCAAATGGCATCTTCTGATATGCAAAATTTACCCAAGGACAAATAAATGCAGTCTTATGTTGATCCTCGGGTTTAATTTGTATCTGATTATATCTAGAAAATCCATCCATAAAAGAAAATACCTCACTTCCCGCACACTCATCCAAAATTTGATCAATAAATGGTGTAGGGAAATTATCTTTAGGACAGGCTCGATTTAAATCACGGAAATTAGTGCATATTCGGATCGCTCCCTACTTCTTATCCACTAAAATGGGATTTGAAACCCACTCCATTAAGGGAATGAGATAGATAAAAACATATTTGAGCAGTTTCTCTATCTCTGCTTTAATGGCGGGTGCTTTCCTCGGATTCACGACACGCAAACGTTGTCGAACTGGTTTTGCATCTGGATAGGTTTTGATTTTGTGTTCGACAATACGAGGGTCTATACCTGTCATTTCTTCATATGACCAAGAAAAAACATCACGAAACTCCTTTAAAATCTTGGTATACTCTTTATCTCATCGGGGAACAATCTGCCCCAACGTACACGTTCTCAATATTACCAAGATCACAAGAAATATTGATAGGAATCGTTGGTGACAAGTTAGCCATGTTCCCTTCAACAATCTGACTAGGAGATTTTAATGGGACCACGGGGCTACCAAATTTCTCGCTTAGAATTACCCTAAAGTCATCACACTCTAAATGATCAAGCTTAGGAAGGAAATACGATCTATGGTACAACTCTTCCCAAGGTTGTTCTATCCCAGACATGGCCTCAAGAATAGCTTCATATTACGGAAAAACATCATCAAGGTAGTCTTAATAGTGAAATGACTCTACTTCCCATGCAGGGAGCACATAAGGGTCCTCCTCCGCCATTTGTGAAGAGGAAGGACTAGGCTCTACAACATGATCAAGATTAGCTTGATACGCCACCAATGCTGCATGCAACAGAATGCCCATCTCGGCAGGTATAGAATTATCACTCGAAGTACTCGCTGAAGGAATAATCCAAGGATCCTCCTTATGAGAAGTGTGAAAGGATACCGAATCCAACGAGGTCGAATCCTTACCAATACTAGACCCAATCATAAGGATACTAGACCCAATCATAAGGACAGGCGTAGGAAAACTAAAGGATCCCATGAGAGAAGGATACATACCCACAATCTTAGTTGTCAGCTAAGAATGATTGATAATCAGGATAGAATCTCTTGATGATGCTGACACACTCAGTTTTTGGAAAGACTTCTGATCAATAGTAACAATCTTCCCATTAAATGGAAAACACACCACTTGGAATAGGGAAGAGGCTACAGCTTGCACATTGTACATCCAATTCCGACCCAGTAAAATATTATAGTCAAGGGGTGCATCAACCACCTCAACCTCGATCGCAACAATATTCCCTCCCAATGGAACCTCTAAAGAAGGAAGTATACCGTGCGGCTGAAATGATCTTCCATCAAAATCAGTCAACATGTTGGCAGACTGATACAACATGGGAGAACCTAAGCCCTTACAACAAGCCAAAGACATCACAGAAGCGATATCTCCTTCATCAATCATAGTACACATGATGGTGTTGTTGAGACACTCTACTTGAATCAAAAGAGACATGTAGTAAAGAAAGAGAGGCTGGATTCCATGAGTTTCAAATTTGATCACAGAAGGAGAGCTATCATCACCAACCCCAAGAGAAGACAACAATGCCTTTCTCTGCGAAGGACAATTCTAAAGGACTTATAATGCATACATCACACAATGAGTCTTTCCCGAATCCTTGACAATGGAATAGTTCTAGGCGGCTCGAGCATTAACATTGTACCCAAAGCGCTTCAAGACTCCCTTTGGAATGCGATGCGGAGCTTCAGGCTTATCCGTAGGATTTTCAATTCGCAAATAGCTCTCATGGGGAGCAAGTTCTTTCCCAAGGTTAGATTGTGATGAACCATAGTCTTTCGCACATGTCACAACATTTGTAGCATTCACCATGTTTATTGAACCATGACCACTAGCGGCATCTGACGGGTTTGGAATTCCACTAGAAGCACTACTAGGATCAACGGTCCTTGAGTTCATATTTTGATTATTAGGTAGAGGATTAGTAAACACGGCTGGGCCCTGTGTTATGAACTTCAAGGCTTCCTCCATATGAGGGCACAAGTGAGTGAGGTGATCATCCTTACAAAACTTACAAGAAAACTTCACCTTACGCTTAGGCTGCTTGTCGCCCCCAACATTGTTCGTGTTCTTGTCATTATTATTACCATTTTCATTTTTATTCCCACCCTTACAATTATTTTTTCCTTTCTTTTTATTCCTTCCAAGCTGTTGGTTTCCTTTTGGGTTCGAAAATTGTATTGAAAGCACACTCGCCAATTGGGTAGGATGAAACAAAGTTGTGGCTTATCCCGATGCAGGCTGGTTAAGCGATAACTGGCTCACTTGTTTCGTAACGGAGTCTACTGGTTTAGTACTTATGGAGCCAACAATACCATTGGCATGTGGCCTAGGTTTAATATTTGGGTTGAAATTTGATCTTGGAGCATTCAGGATAATCTCATACAAGATACCGAACTGAGCATAGATCAAATCCAACTATTGAGCCCTAAAAATATCTTGGTCCTCATTTTGAACTCTGGATGTGGAAACATCCTTCGTGATATATGGTAACAATGACTTGAGGAACCACTCTAGAAGAAACTCTAGTGGTATAAAGGCTTTAATTAATCATTTCTGTCTATGCCACTCTTGAATATGATCTGATATATGCGTGGATTTGTATTGCCAGAAGGTCAACAAGAGTTCGGTACTGACATCGTAGCGTTCAGGTAGTTGGAAGTGACTAAGAAAAGTCAAGGCAAGGTCATCAAACGTAGTATAGGTTCCCCCTGGTAACTCTATATACCATTTCACTGCAGAACCCGTGAGGTTGTGTTGAAATAGCCTCAAATAGATGGAATCATCGGTTAAGGAATTAGAAGAGCACCAAAGGTGGAAGGTTGTGACATGCTCACCATGGTCTTCACCAGCCTTACCTTCGAACTTGGGAATGTCCAAACGAATCTTGGTAGGGACTGCCGACCATGCAGGATCATGAGACATAGTATCATTCATCAATCTCAACAAATCAGGTAGGTTCAAGGTTGCAAGGAAAGGGAGCCTAGGTTGAGCCAGTCGATGCCACACTCCCTAATAGGACTGGTTCGGATAAGGTTGATTACTATACACACCATGGCCTTGGCTAGTGGGATAATAACCTCCTCCCATTTGACCCATGAAGGGCTGCATGGAAGTATTGTAATGTGAAGTACCTTGAGGCTGAGGTGCTACAAAGCCATAGTTAGGAGAGTAAGTGGGTTGTTGATACCCGTACCCATACGGTTGATAGTTTTTTCCATAATACGGTCCATAAGACGGTCCATGGGAAGCTCCATAGGATGGACCATAAGATGGTCCACAACATGTTCCGTGAGATGGTCCAGAGGTAGGTATATAGGAAGCTCCATGAGATGGTCCACGAGATACTCCATGAGATGATCTAGAAGTAGGTACATGACATGCTGACACGTAATGAGGCACGTGGCCTTGTGACACTACGGTGTTAGCAGACGTAGGATGGACATGGATTACGATAGAACTCCGACCTGAAGGACCACTAGAGTTAGAAAGAGGATGCGTAAAAAAGGAATTTGAAGGAATAGGTTGAGAAGATGATGGAATATGTGAAGGAAATATAGCTTGTACCCCCATTATTCACATGTCTCAGCTGAGGTCCCCGAATAGGAACACTAGTGCTAGGTCAGGGCTGTGTGTGTGAAGGAATTTCCACCACTGTAGTGGATGGTGCAATGTGACTACTATTACCAAACCTCTCTGCATGGAAAGGAATGGAAGTGCCCCCAGGCACAGTACTAGGGTCACCAAACGATTTGACATGGGGTGCCAGACTGATCTCGGGAATATCAGGCATGCCATACCTAATGTCGCTAGTGCTGGTGTGCGCATGGAAAGTCTCTTCACCTAGATAGTATAACCAATACCGGGGGTCAGAGATAATGTAGTCATGAAACTGTAATGGATATTCTTGTGATGGTCCAACCCCATAAGGACCAGACTCAGGCGGAGTCCCATATATGGTTGAAAGTTCAACTTCCGTCTCGAGAGGTGGGGAAGGGAGAAGCTCCAGGACCTCAGACTCATGATGACTCATGGTGAGATTTCTGTGTGAATCAAAGTGATGACTAGTCCACCTGGACTGTCTAGCTCTCTTTCCTAAGGGAGGAGGAGAAGTAGAAGGCAAAATACCTTCTAAATGACTAGAGCAACATGGAACTGCACTCAGATCCATAATGACTCAACAAAATAAAACGACTTGATCTAAATACACAACCCAAAGCAATCTAGCCTGTACAGAGCATACACCTAAGAAAAACTACATCCAATAAGCAAGCAAACCAAGGGTAGGATATATGAGCTCCCGAATGAAGCAGTTATGTCTCGCCTAATAGAGGCTTGAGACTCCCATATACAACAAGCGGAGGTTCGTAACAAATTATAGTGGCCCTCATCTTCAATGCATATAGCAACTGTACTGTCTGACCCCTACCTGGCCAGGACACCTATAGAATAACCTCTGCAAATACCCCCTCTATAACCTAGGTAAGGAAACTAAGGTCACCTTAATATAACCAATGCTTAAGTGAACAGTCACAGGTGGGATTGACTGTATGAGCAGGGTAGCAAAGCTCGAATCCTGAAAGTACAAACTGGTACCCCAGGGGTTCACTAATCGTACCTCAATGGCCCCCAGATATGAATACAATCATGGAAATATCTTTGATGCTCATAGAAAGTGAACAGGGGTCATCCCAATCACAATCACGTGCACTTCCTCGTGCTTAACTCTCGTGTAAGAGGAGCGTCCTGAGAAACACTAATTATACCAAGGGTTTCACACTCTCACCTAGACAAACACATAATTGTTTTGTTTGGTGGTCTTGGAGAATTGACTCACAATGAACTATTCCAAGACCCTAAAACCTAATCTTGTTGATGCACCCTAAAAATAAAAGAGTGTAATACATTTTATTAAGTGTTGATTTTATTTGGTTGTGATTACTCAAAGGGAAATGGTCGTGCAACTTATGAAGTTATGACTCAATAATAAAGTAAATATGCACACCTAACAAGCAATGCCAAGTGCAATCTTGTAGAATGAAAATAAGTTCCCTTCCTTCAAATGTACGTGCAATCATTCCTATATGAAAATATGACTATAATTCACCAAGCAAACCTAATGCAAGTACCATGCCAATGCAAAATGCAAGCAATGCATAACTATGCAACAAAAAAAAATTGTATTTTGAATTAAATGAGATATGAAAGAAAAAACATGACTGTGCAACCCTCAGACTCTGCAACCACTCTCAAACAATATCTAAGAAAATCACTAAAGTAAAAGAGACCTACTGCACTAATCCCAAAACAAAAAGTAGAAAATGAATGACAAGAACATTTCTAAAAAATCAAACTAAAAGCAATCTCTGGTCAGAAACAAAGGGTGTATACACACCTAACAAGCAATGCCAAGTGCAATCTTGTAGAATGAAAATAAGTTCCCTTCCTTCAAATGTACGTGCAATCATTCCTATATGAAAATATGACTATAATTCACCAAGCAAACCTAATGCAAGTACCATGCCAATGCAAGCAATGCATAACTATGCAAAAAAAAATTGTATTTTTGAATTAAATGAGATATGAAAGCAAAAACATGACTGTGCAACCCTCAGACTCTGCAACCACTCTCAAACAATATCTAAGAAAATCACTAAGGTAAAAGAGACCTACTGCACTAATCCCAAAACAAAAAGTAGAAAATGAATGACAAGAACATTTCTAAAAAATCAAACTAAAAGTAGTCTCTGGTCAGAAACAAAGGGTGTATACAGACTCTAGAAGCATCCAAGAAGACTCAACAATTATCCAAACTCACCCAACAACACTTAATCCTCCCACTAAGGCTCAAAATCAAGGCATATGCGACTGTTCTCAGTAAACCAATGTACATAAGCGAATGTTCAAGGAAAACTCGTATGTATATGTGGCTGTGAAAGATAAACCCACGTATAGGAAGAAAAATAGGGAAAACAGACAAGCTAAGAGAAAATTTACTCCTTCAGGAACCTACTGGGAAAACATTCCCCCAAAGTCGACACAGAAACAAAGAAATCAGAGCAATTCAAGTATATTGAATACCGAAAAGCCCCAAAGAGAAACAACTAGGAACCTCCCCAGTATGGTCACCAATTCTGTCACGGAGAGAAACTTTCTATGGCTTGGGGTGTACCACAATAGATAGCTAGACATGAGAAATGAATCCTTTCCCAATATGCAAGAGAAACCAAATATCTAACACTAAGGGACCTCGAATCATACCTTATTCCGAACAGTTGAAGTAGATCCTTGTTGAGCTTTTTCCAATCCCGCTTGCGCTAACAATTTTCTCTCAACAACAACAAACAAGACAAGCATGCTATATAATATGGTGTTATATCTACTCTAGCATATATAATAAACACTGTATAAGCAATTTAACATATCCATGGATTCAATATTCACATTCAAATGCAAATTATTGGACAGGAAAATACATTTCTATTAATCAAATAAGAGATTACACAAGTGACAACCTCTGTCGGCAAGTCTGCGAACCAGAGAAACTGAGTCCTCCACCACCTCAATCCTCCATCTCTCTATAGCAAGCTCAAAACCAAAGGAAATCTTGGGAAGAACACAAAGTGCTCCAAAGGGACAAAGGGATGCAGACTCAAGTATATGCAAATTGTGGCAACAATGGACTATAGTTTCCTTGCTCTTAAATTATTCCTCTTCAATGTATCCAAGGGGTTCCTTATATAGAACTCGAAAGGGGTAATGGAGGGTCAAATCTGAGCGATCTCAAGGAATATGGAAGGCCAAGAGTCAAGTGGTCTGAACTCACATGAAGGAAAACTCCAAAGTATTTGGATTTATGCACACATCCCGATGTACGTGGGTTGAGGTCAAAAGGCGCGTGTACACATGAGTATGGGTTTAAAAGTTGTGTACAACAACAAAAAAGGGTTTTTAAGGATGAACTTGGAAACATCAAAGTATAATATCAGTCAGTGGGGTCTAAAGAGTCTGCAGAGGGACAAGGAGTGCCATAAATATGTGATCAACCATGTGTGGTAAAATAATCTATAACAAAACCGTAGTTTCCCAGTCAGCCCTAAAGGTGGGAATTTCCTCTACCCATTTTGTAAAGTAGTCCACAATGACAATGATGTATTTGTGCCCCCCAGCTGAGACTGGGTTGCACGTCATGTAATCTATCCCCCACTTGGTGAAGGGGCCCACTGCGATGACGGGAAACAACTGCGATGACAGGAAACAATGGAGCAGGATGTGACCGCATCATTCTTGTGTAAAGATGACAAGGATGACAGCGCTTCATAGCTTCTACACAATCTTTAAAGATCGTGGGCTAGAAATAACCAGCACGCAAAATATTCAGGGCCGTTGCTAACCCAGATAAATGACCCCCACATGCTTCACTATGGTTGTCATTTAGGACACTCTCATCCTCTTCATGGGTGAGGCACTAACATAAACCAAAGTCTACCCCTCTATGGTATAAAGTATCCCTGATGATAAGGTAGTTTTTTGAATGTACGCATAGTTTGCGTCATTATTACCACGAAAAGGTTTCGGGACACTTTAGAGTCTGGAGATATAAAAGTATATCTCCATACCAAGAATTAGAGGTGGAAATCAAAAATATGCGCTCATCTGGGAATGAGTCTTCTTTAACTACTACATCTTCTTCCATTGGAAATTCTGCAAAAACTAAGTATTTTTTCAATTTGGTGGATTGGAAATCCAAGTCAAACTCCTGGAGAATAACTATCCATTTGTTGAATTTTCCTCCAACTATGCATCGGGACAAGACATACTGGAAAGGATTAAAATCTACCACTACTATTGTAGTCCTTAGTAAGATGTAGTGACGTAACCTTTGAACAACATACACAGCTGCTAAAGCCAAATTTTCAACGTGGGAGTACTGAATCTCAGGGCCAGCTAAAGCATAGCTAAGGTAATAGATGACATGCTCCTAGAGCTTATCATATTCCTAAACCAACAATACTCCAATGGTCGACTCGGATGCAACCAGATACAATATAAAATCATGAGAGTAATCTGGTAGACGCAACAAAGGAGCCAACAACAAAGATTTCTTTAATTCCTCGAACGCAAGTTGTGTGGTTTCATCCCATACAAATGGGGTGTCCTGCTTCAACAGGTGCATGAAACCTTTGGTTATCTTGGCATAATTCATGATAAAATTTCGAAGAAATTTAGACTTTCCTTACAGGCTCTAAAGTTTACTGATGGAACGAGGAGGAGGCATATTTACAATGGCCTCAACTTTCAAAGGATCCACCTGAATACCTTTGTTAGAAACTATGAAACTAAGTAGCCTACCTAGCTCAACACAGAAAACACACTTGTAGGGATTCAAGCATATTTTTTAATTCCTGCATCGTTCAAAAATTAAGCGCAAGTGATCTGGATTATCGATCCTCATACAAGAATGGGTGGGAAGATCATCTAAGTAGGGTTCGACAATAGTCTTGATTTCATGGAAGGAAAAATTCATTGCTCACTGAAAGGTAGCCCCTGTATTTTTCAATCCAAAAGGAATTTTCTTATATGCAAATGTAACCCAAGGACAAATGAAAGTCATTTTATGTTGGTCTTCCGACTTGATTTGAATCTGATTGTACCCGGAGAAACCATCCATAAATGAAAAAAACCTCACTCCCCGCACAAGCATCAATGATTTGATTTATGAATGGTGTGGGGTAGTTATCCTTAGGACAATATTTTTTTAAATCATGAAAGTCAGTACATACATGTATTGTCCCTTGCTTTTTATCGACGAGAACAGGATTGGATGCCCACTTCGTCAAAGCAATCGGGTAAATAAAACCAGCTTTCAACAGCTTTTCCACTTAAACTTTAACGGCTGCCGCTTTACGCGGATTGATAGGTATAAGTTTTTGTCAAACTATTTTGGCATTAGGATAGGTTTGGATTTCATTTTCGACTATCGATGGATCTATTCATGGAATCTCCTCATATGACCAGGCAAACATGTCACGAAACTCATTAAATAAGGATGTATAAATAGCAATCTCCTCTGGAGAGCAGTTTGCACCAATGTATACATTTTCCATGATGTTGGGATTTGCAGTGTATCTAGTTTTGGCCACTCCAGTTGAGACTGGAGTCTAGAAAACATGAGTAGGTACCCCTCCGCTAAAAAGCGAGAAGGGAGAGCTCATGAATGGAGCCAAAATCGGAGTTTGGAAACCTTGACCATAAGAGTTAGTATTTCCAAACTAGATCCCCACATATGCAGGTGTAGGGCCTACATAAGGAGTGGATGGGGGAATGTACCCCCCATTCCATGGGAAACCCTGGACAAATGAATATGATCCAATAGGACCACTCTGCGCAGTGTATGCAAAAGAGGGTGAAGCAGAAGGTGCACTGGGGATCCCAGTGACCACCCCACCAGAAGTGCCTACTACATTTTTGGAAGCCGGTGGTTTAACCACCCAAACTAGATGGAGTTAAAGGAGTAGCAAGTATATTTGTTCTAGGAGTACCAACCTAGGGAGGTGGCACTCCTTCAGCCGAAATAGCTGAGATGGGGGTAGATGGACTCTCTCTTGAACTAGCCATAAGTCTGCTCACAGGAACACCAATCATAGGTGAATTAAATGGAAGAACCTGGACGATCACAGGATCATTTAAGTCAGTAAGAGGTGAATTAAATTTTCTTGCAAACTCACCATCCTACAATTCTTCTATCTATACTGTGGTTGTATCAACCTGGTTTGTCCTAAGTTTTGGTTCACTTGGAACTTCACTGATTCCTACCGGTTCAGAAGAACCATCTGTATCTAATCTCTGCCTTTGAGGGGGTGATGGAGGCTCCACTGTAATATATGGAGGAAGGTTTTGCAACCTTCTTGACCTTCTAAGAGGTTGGTCCTCCATGATTGAAAATTGACTCTTCACACACCTTAAGGCCAGTTAAGCACAAACAAACCACACAACAAACACTACAAAATTTCCTAAATCCAAAACATACACAAATGGTATAATATATGCTTTCTAAAAGAAATCTAAGAGATAGTTACCTGGCATCCCTGTAGATGTTCTTAGGCACAAGTGGAGGAATCACCCACCGCCCTCCCACACCTTCTACTGAGGTTACCTTCCAAGCCCATCCAAGGTCAACAAGAAATAACCTTTCGGTGTACCTGTGTATGGACCCTAGATGTCAAAGAGACTAAAGGCCGCCGTAACTATACTGACAGTATGGGGGGATAGTCGCAAGCCTGGTTTGTACGCATGGGCAGGGTAGCAAATCCCAAAACCCTATCAACACCGGCACCGCATGGGTCCTAAAGGGTGGTATTGACAGAATTCCCCATATGCACAAAAACCTTGGTCTATGCTTTGACAAGGAATCAAAGGGTTATCTCCTCAATCCAAGCCTCCACATGGCCTCATGCTTAACTCCTGTTTGAGAGGAGATTCCCAGATACAATCAACATAGAAGAGGGTTTTCCTATTGATTGGCCAACTACGTTTGAATTTAAACACTTGTGGAGAGTCGAAACTTCCTAATCCACGAGTCTAGCCTAAGCTAGTTGGTGTAGGAGCCTATAAAATAAAACTTACTAATAATTTTTAAATTATATCATTCATTTTAGAAGGTTTCTTTTAGTAGAGGTGAATGGCATGAAACACTGTGGTATTATAGAATCGATAAGAAACAATAAATTGATGTATAAAGCAAAATTCAAAGTAAATTGTAACTACTTAAACCAAATTTCTTTTCTTTTTGCAAATAGAAGTTAATGAATTTAAAACTAAATGCGAGAAAACTAAGACTTCTTTTTTATAATTTTATAATTTTATTTAAAAAATACTGAAAAGACACGACTAAATGCAACTAAATGGAAAAGTATAAAATGTTTGTCTTCACTTTTTCAAAATCTTCAAAAACTATAATGCAACTAAATGCAAGTTTTGAGCAAGTTCGAATAATCAAAGCATATAAAAAGTGAAATGAGGCATAAAGGACCTAAAATGACCTACTTCAACTAAACAGGAAGAAGACTTGGAAAAAACCTGACTTGGAGAAACTATTGAACCCAAAGAGTCCACTAGATTCACAAAAGGAGTGACAACTGACACCACAAAATGCAGCACATAGTATAAAGTATCTAAATCCTTGATCACTGACCTAGACACAAGCACTCAAACTTACAGACCAAGCAGGAGGACCACCTTTACTTCACAATATGGAAGAAATTCAAAAAAAAGGCTCAAGGGCTTGAAACACAAGTAAATCATGTGACGCACAGACTTTAGACTCACGGAGTCATGCCAAAAACAAAATACTTCCAAACAACTAAAAATCCAAAGAGATAGTGACAAGAAAACCCTACCCAACTTTTAGACTGCTACAGGAAACATGCGACTATGTATGCAGGAAACCCGCGTATGAAACGAGACTGTCTTATATAGAAGCCCGCGTATACAAGGTCATACACATGACTATGCTTTAAAGCAAACCGCTTGTACTGCTAAAAAAATTTCAAAGAAAAAAAACTAGCACAAAATTTTGGGCACACTACATTGTAAATCCAAATCAAGATAAGAAGGACCACACTCAGAATTAGAATCAGAACAAAGACTGGTAAATGGAACCTATAGGATGAACCCACAGCAGGATGGACTCCCCAACGGAGTTGCCAGTTCTGTTGTATAGGACAATACACCCTTGTAACCTAAGGTCTGGGGCTACCAACTTACTATTAAACTTTTCAGACAATCGTCTTTTATAGAAAACTAAAATGAGAATAGGAAGAGAGTTTTTATTACCCAGTTTATGATGATTGATCCAAGCTTGATCTTCTCTCGCTTCAATATTCTCCAAAGCTTCTAGGGATGCTTCTGATCTTCACCTGCAAAGAGCCAATTCTTCAAGCAATATCTCATACATATATATATCAGAGGTTAGATGAAATTCATATTAATATCATAATTGAAAACATTCATTAACCAATATACATGAGACAAGCACAATACAAGATTGGAAGAAGAATTCTCTTTATTAACAAACAGTGAATAGGTAAGAATACAACCCAGCTTCTGACACAAGGACTCCTCTGCAACTGAGGACTCTGAGTTCTATTTCTCCAAGACTCTGAAGGTATACCACCATCATAACTTTGCTCTTATAGAATTCATTGATTAGCCCCATCCCAAGGCCTCTATTTATACATTGGGAAATAGAGTGGTTTCGAAGGTTAAGATGGTTGAGATAGTTGGGATAGTTATGGATTAAGGCCCAACTAATCTCATATAATCACGATTTATATTTTTTAATGTTGAATTAAGGTACACATGAGTGTTTGTATAAGCAAGGAACGTATGACACACTTGTTGCTCAAAGGGAACTCGCATACACAATGTACATGCGGGTTGCAATGCACATAGTCATGTATGACATGCGAGTTGCAATGCACATAGTCGCGTGTGCAACCCAAAACTTAGAATAAAAATATAGCAGGCTGGTTTGGAGATCATGCATCAAAGGTCATGCACATATATAGTGTTTTGGCCACTTCAATCCTAATTGTCCTTTTGTGTAACGACATAATGGATGTTAGCACTCGGACAAAGTAGTGCCATTTTGGTTGATAACAGAGGGAAAATCTGTCAGACATGTGGAAAAATCTGCACTTTACCTCATTGCCATTTTGTTTTCCTTAAATGATTTTAATTATCCTTATTGGGAGATGGATTGATGAGTTTATTACCTACTTCCAATAACATATATCCCTTTTTGGCTTCAATTGATTGGAATAAATTCCAGGTATGATTACCATTGGAACATCTCTCAATGTCTCAAGCAATATCAAAACCTGTCGACCAATGGTTTTCCGTTGTAAAATGGAACAAAATATTCTAGTGATTTGCTCCTCATTTCATTCTAGATATTTTCAGTTTTTTTTCAATTAATAGCAACAGTTTGTAATCCTTTGTCTCCATCTACATTTCTAACATCAAGAATTTCATAATTAGGACATAGCCTAACTGACTAAAAGTGATTTTCTTTAAAATAAAAGTATATTGGAGATTGAATAAATTAAGGGAAGAAGCTTAAAAATTAGCTATAATATCCAAATTTAAGGAAAGTGTTATTTTCTTGTGCCTATGGTGAGATATGATCTGAATTTAGTGAATAATACCTTGTCATGCAAATATGAAATAACACTACCACCTTGTGAACTTATCCAAATTGGGTCATTCATATCAGCAAGCATTCATATGGACTTTTCCAAAGCAAAGACATTTCTAGGATTTAGTATCGATCGATAAATCATAGACTTTGGAATGCCCATTTTGTGAAGAACATACATCATCTTCATTTTTTACCCTTATCAAATATTCATTTTCTTACAAAGCATAGGTTACATGATGTATAATCTCCTTTCTATCATTAGAGGAAAGACCATTCAAATGGAATTTGGCGAATACCGATGTCTTTGACTAGCAACCATAAATTGCCATATCTATGGAAGATAGTGCCTATTAATTCATCTTGCAAATCTCTTAAGACACCATCCTTGAGTTAATAATAATAACCATATTTTACAATCAAGTTAATCGTTACGTCCAATGACTTTACACAGGAGTAACATAACATTCAAAAGCTAAGTTACTAGGCTATGGATATGGATTTGAATATGGATAAGGTCCATCATTTTTTTGAAAATCTAGGATCTATCTAGTTGGCGTAGGAAAACCTTTGCAACATCAATATCTTCAGTTGAAATACAATTTGTGTGGCCACTTCCATGCTCATGAATATGACCAATAGCCTCATTAACATCCTTCATTGTTTCCAAAGTACATGCAATGAAACTATATTCATAATGGGTATTAATACCTATAGAAAGTAAATGTTAATGTTAATTTCAGTTTAATGTTACACAATAAACAACATGCATCAAGTGTTTAGGATATCATCTTTAGACCTTGGTCCCTATTAGGACTGTAATTTACCCCTTAAATCGCTATCTTCCATCTACCATACGTTCAATTATCTTTCCATCCATCCATAGGTCATCCTATATAACTTACCCTTAAGATTCATCAAAAAATATATATTAAAATTTCTGATTTTGTCCTTCCACTTGGTTGCCGGTTATACCTATAATGTTCTAAGTTATAAGGTCAGATTTGAAGTCTTTCAATCATAAACACATTTTCCAAGTGATAAAATAAGAAAACAAATAAAATACTTCCTTAATCATCGTTTTTTGTTGAGTATGAGTGTACATTCATACCCTTGATTTACTCATATATTTTTTGTTTTTATCATCCTTAATCGTTGTTGGTTTACCGTGGAAGGTTACAGTTTCCTTTATACCTCAAGAAAATTCATTGTAAAATACCATGCCACTAAGTAGATTGAATCAATCAATTCCAAAGGATTTTGGTATTGGAGAAACCCCCTACAAAGATATCCAGGGAAGGAGGTTTATCTACACATTTTGACTTTTTTTGGTAGTTTGCCTAAAATACCAATGTGAATTTCATAGGCATGTGTTAGTAGGATTAAAAAACCAGTGACATGAACATATTTAATTGATTGAATAATTTCAAAGGGAACCTTGCAAGCAAGCTCTTTGTGAACACAACTTTATGGCTGATGTTTTGTCTAAAGAAACGATACATTCCCCTGTGGGGAAGGTTAAGATTGAAGCATGCTTGGAAGGCCATATCACTTCCATAATTCATGAACTTAGGTTCTAAGACGAGGTCATTGAAATGTAGTGTATCTCTTTATAGTCAATTTTTGGGTAGCACTGTCTACTTTTTTTAAGGATTCTGTAAGGACCACATTTTTGAGCTAGAACATACTGAGAGGTTTGAATCTAAACATGATTTGTATCACTTGGTATGGATCTTCAAAAGTGGGTTTATATTCACTTTTCCAAACAATACTATTTCTATATTCTTTGAGAAGAGTAAACTTGTGCAAACTATATGTCCTTATAATTACCACAAACTAAAATGAAATGTGAACTAATAACAACCTCAAATGTCTACTTTAATGTGATCCTTGCAATTCCATCTCAAAATATTCAAATATGCATGGATTACTAAACCCTAATAGTTTTGGAAAGGTTGTATTATTAGGTATAAATTGAAATTGAATGGACCATATCTCCTAAAACTTTGCACCAATGGATATAAATTTTGAAATTGTAAAATATTTAATCCTTATTGTGATTGAATCTCATAATTGTCATATATACACATTAGATTGAAAATAACTAGTTTAGCAAATTTTGACGATTGGATAGAAACCATAAATACAGATTTTACCATCTAGAATTTTGCAATAATGAATGTGCAAGTTAAAACTGTAAGACCCTCAGATGTCTTCTTTCAATTGATTCGAAGTTCACTACAATTGGAATTATATGAGTATAATTAATACCACAAAAGTATGGAATTCATGGTTATAGATTATATTAATAGCTATGTGGTGTAACCACAGAGAAGATACAACAATATGCCCAAGTTTGGTGCCTTAATACATGAGAAAAATTACACCTGGTAATGCTAAACCAACTTCTAAATTATTGAAAATCTAACAAGACTCCTAATTCTATAAAGTCGACCAGAGTTAACATACCAAGATATTTTTTGAGAGACAGAACATGTTCAAAAAACAATTCAAAATTTGACCGACCATAATCAGATTTCTTCACGACCACATGAATGGGAAGGATTTCCATGTGGCGTATTGGTGCCATTGTTCCTCTCCATGTCCAACTTCGATACCTTCATCTTCAATTGTTTGAACCTTATCTCTAGATCAGGTAGCTGAGTCAACATCACCTATTCTGACTGTGAGATAGTGCTAGAAATCTCTTCATGGATCTGGATCAAGTCTTTTTCCACCATTTTAAAGCAGTGGCCTCCTTCCTAGTCCAAAATTAGAAAGAACCTCTTCTAATACCTTAGATTCATATGAATATCCTAGATTTATTATTTCAGCGCATGGGATGAAGTAACTGGAGTTGTTGATTCAGAGATGGAGGCCATGGCAGTGTTGGACAACATGGTAATTTGAAAAATAGTAAATCCCTTCCTGAACTGAATACAACACACAATGTAGAGAGCCACCCCCATTAGGGTATTTAAAGCATGCACAGAGTCCTTGAGATCCTTTGAGTTACCCATAATACCCAACATCCTGTCCGAGTTCATCACACAATCTAAAAGTCGGGACGAACATGAAAATGAATGTGGCACGGGGAGCACTGAGCTAAACTGCTCTCGGATCCATCATATTCGGATGAGAATGATGTTTTTTTAAGTACAAAGGCCCATAAATCTAGGCTTACATGGTTTCATCGTGTCTAAAGAAATTAATTCAACCTATATTGGTTTTTATTTCACTCAAAGCAGACCCTATTTGCTCTAGATCTTACTCTTGGTTGGTCCATGATGGGTATTCCAAGTGTGGAGGATTATTACTTGGATGTAGGACCTATCTTGTTGCTTATGTGGAATTCCTTCCTTGGAGGGTTGAAGTGAACTTGAAAACGTACCTAGGTCCTTCATGATGGCCATTTGAAAGTATTGTTCTCCATATTTTTATTTAAACTCCATGAATGCAAACACAAAAGAAAATTTTCCATTCTCCTTCTATGTTGATCTTTACCCAAAACCAAAACATTGAAACTTTGATCCCTTGGTGTAGGTAGAACCAAACATTCTTTGGGATTCCTATAGGTGTATTAGGTTGTTGAAAGGGCACATGGTGTTGCAAGGTCTAATGTTGTGGTAGAAAGAAACAAGAACACAATGAACATATTTTGAATCATGTTGGCATGTAATTCAACATGTTACTACCACTATCCATCAAGTTACTCTAACAAGGATTGGTTGTAATGAAGTTTTTTCTTACCTTTACTCTATCTAGCGTTAAGTGAGGGTGGATTCTTGAGATTCATTGAAGTGTCTAGAAGAATTTCAACGAGCCGTGGCATACATAAAGACAATTTGTGCCATTTTGAGATAAAAAGTCCCAAAATGTCATAAAACAAATGTGCAAAAAAATAAATAAGATAATATAATTAATTAATGTTCGACAAATAAAAACAAAGGTATTCCAATTGGACTAAAATAATACAAGAAATATAGGTATAGTGCGAGAGTGCAAAAGCAAGTCATAACATGATATGGAAAGAAGGAAAACATAAAGAACTAAGTGTCTAGCTAAAAGTTAAATTGTTAACTAAAAGAAAATATAAGGTTTAGTGCAAGTGCAAGAAAGATGTTAGAAACTAGTGAGTGTCAATGATTAAAAATGCAATGCCAACACATGGTGTAGCTAGAGCTAGTTTTCAAGGATGGGTAAGGAGGCCTCAATACAAGCTCCTCATCATAGTCATCAATAAGTATGAAAGGGTCAATGCATTAGTGAATGATGTCCTTGTTGGCATTGGAAATCCTAGCCATGAGTGGATGGTGGGGTTGATATATGCTCCTTGGCATAGTTAGCAATCAAAGTGAAAAAGGCTAATGCACTAGCAGATGATATCCTCCTTGTAGTGTTAAGGGATAACTAAGAGGAAATTCTTACAAGATCCTAGGGGGATCACAAGAGTGAAGAATTCCAGATTCTATTATTATCCAAGGTTGTGGGAAAGAAATCACATATGGAAGAATAGTCGTGAAAAGCAGAACAAATTGCAGTCATGAATTGCAAATAGGAAAGAAAACTACAATTATAGGAAATTACAAACGGAATTTAGAAATGGAGGAATTTTGAGAGATAACTTCGAGCAATAAAGAGACACATGTGTTTCAATGGTACACAAACAAGAAATAAGTGTTTTGAAACACTTGTAAATCACCCAAACCAGTTGGAGTTGATATTTCACAAGATGTTTTGGGAAAGGAGACCAAAACTGCAAAACTCTACAATAAACATAGTGACAACAATGTGAAAAAAATCACATACATGAAAGGAAAACAAAGGGAAATTATGAAAACATAAGAGGATAATGTTTTTTGACCAATTCTTGTATTATTACAATTATCAAATACATTTTAATTGAGTGATCATCTTTAACCAAATCACCTATGAAATATTAGCAATGTAGGTAGAGTACAAAACAAACAAAATACAAATATAATACATATTCAAACTATGTTTACTATGAACCAGATTTTAAGTCTCATTCCAATAAGCACACCCCAGATTCAATGCATTCAAAGGGTAGAGACCCTACAAGGTTATATGGTCTTTTCCCACACAAAGGTATAAGCCAACACCATAAGACCACATCATCCAATAATTTGTGTTCCCAATAGTTTAAATAACATGGATTTATGATACTAATAGGTGATAATAGGGAGTGTTATTTAGTATTTTTTCTTGCACTATTTATTAACTTCAATTTATTTTTGGCCATTTTTTCCAATTTTAAACATGGAAGACAATTAAAGGAAAAAACCCTTAATAATCAACATATGCATTTTCAATCTTGGGGGAGAACTGCTAACTATGTATGATGATAGTGAAAAATGAATGCCTTAATGGCTTGTAATTCTCTAATATCAATTATGCATACCCAACAAGGTCCTATATGAACTTTTTTCCCATGGTCCAGGTAGAACCAAATAGGTATTTGTCATATTTTTCTTCCTCAGATGATAGTAGTTCAATAATACTAGATGAAAGTGAGACATCAAGTAAGTCTACAAGGGTTATATCAACTAGATGTCAAAATATCAGAAGAAAATTCCATAAACGCATGGATTTTTTTCTCGCTGAAGGGGGGTCATGTTCCTATGATTATGAGACAATTGGGTACATCGAGGTTCCCTTGAGGTACAAACATCTAGTGAAACAATGGGTACCCAAATATCTTCCTCAATTAAACACATATTTTTCTGTGAACGAGAGGATATATCGAATTGCACCATCATCATTACATGGTTGGGGTTGTTTTGCATGGATGGCATAAAGGTTGGTTATGACAGATGTACATAATTGATGGAGTATGTTGGACCCTGTTACAACTACAAAGTTTGGTTGCACTTGGCCCAATATACAGGAAATATGCACAGATATGGATTGTCAGCAAATTATTTACAACTAAAAGACAAAGATCAAAATAAAGGAGCGATGGTGTACATTGACGGAAGGCCAAAATCCACAGGGAATATTGCGGGGTTTATAAATAGTACACAACCAGTGTCTACAATTAAGCAACCCAACTAGATATTTCAAGGGTGTGAAGGAAGCCATGTATTTGTATGTTCCATTAAACCAATAGCTACAGGGGAAGAGTTGCTTATTAATTACAATTTGAATCGAGTAGATACAAACATGGTTACTATGGGAGTGGTACATCCAACAATTTACCCAGCCTTTTATTAATTATTTTAACCTCTTAAGGATTTTTCATTTGTAAATTGTTATAATTTTTTAAAAATTTTATATATTTACTTCGCAGGGTAGTGATCGAGGCATCTCCCTAGCAGCTGATCAGAGGAGTACAACTTCCTCGAGATAGCACGTATATTGCATATTTGTAATAGTACAGATATAATTTGAAAAAAGAGTTTTTTTGCTGTGTGTTTTCATGAGTATATTCACTTGGTTTATACAATGTTATTTGTATATTTGTTGCAGAGTGTTGATCAAGGAAGCCATCCAGCAATTGATCAGACTACAAAAACCTCAAGGAAACAAGTATACTTGATTATAAATGTACAATTTAAATACATCAAAATGTTTTCTTATTATGTTGTTACCATGAGTATTTTGGTTTTGTTTGGATAAATTTTTCTATGTTTTTGAAGCAGAGTGTTGTAAGGGGCACCTCCATATCAGTAGATGATACCATACCTCCCTCGAGGCAATGTGTATACATCGATGCAATTGTACAAATTAAATATGAACAAAAAGTTTTTTTGTTAAGTTTTTTCATGAGTATATTTGATTCATTTAGATAATGTTATCTATATACTTGGTGTAGAGTGTTGATCTGGGAAACCACCCGACTGCTGATAAGATGAAAAAAACCTCAGGGAAACATGTATACCTGATTGTAAATGTACAATTTAAATACGCCAAAATGTTTTCTTATAATGTTGTTACCGTGAGTATTTTGGTTACTTTAGATAATTTTTTCTATGTTTTTGACGTAGGATGTTGTAAGGGGCACCTACCTATTAGTATATCGGGGTAGGTCCCCTATAACCATTGATCTAATGAGTAAACAATCCTCGAGGAAGCATGTATAATTCATTGGAATTGTAAAAATATAATATGGATTGTAATGTTTTTTTGTCTTTTTCGTGTGTATATTAGTTTCTTTCTGATAATGTTTTCTACTTCATTTTGGTAAGGGGAATATTGGGGCAAGTCCTGAGCCGTGGATCAGATGACACCAACATCGAGGAATCAAGTAAACCTAATTGTAATTTTATGAATATATCATGATCAATATGTTTTGTTAACATATTTTTTTCCTCTGTCTATTTCTTTCCTGTTAGTAATGTTATATACATTTTTGTTGCAGACCACCGATTCATCATTTGGAACATTGTCAAAGAAATCAATATCTTTAGATGTGGATGAGTTGATGCGCGATTCTAGAATTGGTTCTTCTCTAGACCCGATTAAGATGATACAGAAGGCCTTGAAAAAAATTAATGAGGATATCCTTTGTATTCTATTCATTGTGCCGTAGACAGATGACATTAAAGCCAACGTCGATATTTTGGTAAACAGGTCGCATGCCTTGCAAGTAAGTCATGGAATCTTGAATCATAATATAAATTCATTTATTACTTTATAATATATGATTGTGAGATTATAAAATATGGTTTGTATTTACAAGATTTTATGCGACCACACACTAGTGGTCAAGGTGGTGTTGGCCCAAGTGATGCTCATGGAGATTCATCACATGAGAAAATGGTTCCATGTACATCTCATGTTCCACTTTTGTCGATTGAACAGTTAAAAACATGTTCTGTGACACCCCCGATGCCAGCCGTGTGTGCACTAGCTATTAATCGGTGCACACCAGATCGTGCAGAAGAAGGGATTGATGCAGAGCATGCTAGTATTGATATTGCTGAAGAAAAATTTCCTGGATCTTCCTGTGTCAGTAGCACGGGTACAATATAGAAAACATTCTTGGTGGATGAAGAGCTCGTTCTAATAAATATAGAGAAGATCCTAGGTAATTATTTTACTATGTTTGGGTTAGTGTTTATAATTTTATTGTAATATACTAATAAAACATTGTCTTTCAACTAATGATGGCATGATTGTTTTGTAGGAAATTATGTATTTTTTAAACATCTAAATTATTTATCCTTGGAGATATTTGGGCCCACCATCCGCACAAGGTGGGATAGAATAATTGAAAATTTAAAAGATGATCTCACTAATCGGTTGGTTGGCCTATTCGGAAACAAGACCTTTAATATATTTGTGGTCCTAAAGAAAGTTGGACAACATATGAATATTGTCCAGGACCAATATAGGGTTCACCTAGAAAGGAACCCTAGGTATGAGCACCCTCCAATGATTCTAGCTAGAGAGTGGAAATCCCTAGTGGAAGATGAAAAGGAGAGGGATCTGAGAAAACAAGGAAAGGTATGACCAAGCACATGGAGGTATGCAATACTTTACACAATGTAATTCTAAACCTTACTATTATTAATTTATATATCAAATTTGGAACATCTAACCTATTTCAACACTTTCATAGGCTGTATGACACATCAAAATCCATAAAGGAAAGACAAGAAAATTTCGGTCAGCACAATCTTGGGCCTGGTAGTTATTCAAATTTGGCGGCACAAATTGTAAGTATCGAAAAACTAATAATTCATCCAAATATAATTTGCAATTTTTTCTTCATTTTGTTGCACCGCAAAAGGTAAATTCATGATGTTATGCAAATATGCAGGTCGACCAATTTAAGGAAGTTCCCATTGAGGAATACTTGAAGCTTGGCTTCCAGAACGACGTTGGAGTTGTTGTTGAACGTAAAAAAAGCTTGTCTCGGAAAACACAGTCTTCTTGTGATCCATCTTGTACATAGGTATGTAAAATCTATATAGTTTAATGAAGATTTATTACTTGTGCAATCTATTCATTATAAAAATTTGCCATAAAATATTGACTATGTTTTGAGCAGGAAATCAACAATCCAATCAATGTCGTGGTCGATGGACAACAACCGATCAAATATCATGCTTCGAATCCTAGTAATGAATTTATCCATATGCTACACCAATTTTAAATATTGCATTGAATATGGTGAACATTAATTGTACTTTTCCATGTTTAAACATGAGAGCATGTAGAGGGTCACACTGAACAGGTTGAGCCTAGAGTACAAGAATATGAAATACATCATGTGGCCACATCAGGTAAAAAATACCTTTGTAATGATTTTTTTACATGAAATACTTGTCGTTATAATACCAGAATATATCAATGTAACATTTTCAAATTATTGCAGCAAATCCGACCCCCTTGCTGCAAAATCCACGACAAGATGTTGAAACACCAAGAACTAAACAACAAGTTCTAGACGATGAGTTTCTTCTTGATTTTGTAAAGAGAAAAAAATAGAAAGAAGTGACTGAAGAAACACTTTGAAATCATTTTCGATAATATAGTGTCATGCATATTTTTTTCCCTACTGAATGAATGAATGGTTTAATGAATGCTAGCTTTTATTGAGTGATATTTGCATTTCTCGTTTATTATTTAAAGTAACACAGTGCCTTATGGACATGAGTATATTCATTTGAACATATTTAATATATATTTGACATGGTGTATGGCAGGTCCCATATATAGCTTCATCCTTGGGGGGTGTCAAGCTTAGCACAAATTTTCATAGAGACCTGTTTGATTAGGTCACTATACAACTTACAAAACTTAACAATCAACGTGATGTTTTACAAATTTTGAAATCGAGATCCCTTGCTCTACAGGTATGACATATTGTACTAGTTGTCCATATTTTTTTGTAATAATTGTGTTTGAAACCTGTAATGAACTTTGAATATATTTTTTGTTAAAAAAATTAACAAATATGAAGATGGATAAATCTGACTCTATAACAGAGCATGCCTAGAATGAGTTTGTGGTGACATATAATGAAATTAAAGACCTAGTATTATTGCCATTCTATTCAATAGCTTCCTTGATTCACATTGAATTTTAATAAACATCATTTTGCATATCTTCTTGTTAGGATATTCCAACATTCGAACAAGCTATAGGTTTTGTTGATCAAGCAAGAAGAGAGGTTAAAGAAGAATCATGAGAATGAAGGTCCATTTAGAATATTCATATGAAGGTGTGGAGGAAGATGTTTAGATATAGGTTGTGACTGAGGAAGGAGCGATAGGAAACAAAATTAGAAAATTAATTCAGAGTTTCAAAGGTAATTCTCAAAGTACCAAATCCAAATTTTGCAATTATTGTGGCTGAAATAATCATAATGGTCAAATTTCCCACACTTAACACATTGTACAAGAGGCTTAAATGTTAGGTCGTTTGGTTCATTGGGTTTAAAATGACCTTATGTTGGAGGATTTTTGTGGATTATATAGTTTATGTTACAATGGATTCCATAGATTGTTTATTTAAATTGACTGTGTTATCACTCAAAATGTACCAAAGGTTGTGGAAGGTAATCTCAAGGTAACAACAAAAACCACTTCAGAAAGAAATTGGCTTTCCTTTCTAGAGAGGGATCTCTCAGATATAAATTTAACAAGGCCAGATATATGAAATTAGTACTTTAAGTCAAGTAGATGGTTGAAACAACACATATACCATTGCGCAATGGAGTCAAATAGATAAACATGAACAAAGCTTCATACACATAATCCCAACAAAGGAAAGATAATCACTTAGTCACAGTCATTCATTGATTTTCGGGCGAATAAGAAAGAAACATGAAAAATCCATCAATATAAAGCATCACAAGATGAATTCTATATCGAATTTAGAAGAAATATTTGTGAAATATTTGAAACAATAGCCAGAGCATAACATGTATGAATTATGAAACTATTAAACACTATGTTCAGATACGAAAGAAAACATAATGGAAGGTAAGCACATAGAAGACAATCACATGGAAAGAAGGCACAGCTTGTAACATTAAATGACACAGGAATCTTTGGAGATCAACCAGCATTCGGCTCTGTTATTTACTCAAAAATGATAAGTTCTCAAAATATCAGTCTCAACATATGGGTTCCAACCCCCAATATATCAAATAAATTCAAATATATACAAAGATAGCTTCTTCCCAAGAAGATTAATAACCGAATAATCTGTTAATCAAAGTTTTTGTAACCATATCCCTAACAACTGGGAATAAAAATTGCATTCTTCAATTCAAACAATAGATTGATTGATTATAACTAACTTAGTGACTTGCAAAGTATCCCGAATAAGCAGCTCCACGAAATACAACACCTGTTTTCAAGGATGAAGTATATACTTGGTCATCCCGAATCTCTCCACGATCCTCCATTAATCCACATTTGGGGTGTCATATTTTTTCATCTCTTTAATGGACACCTCCAGATCCACATATGCTTCATAAGATACTGTGGTAAATCCTCTTCTAATGATTAAAAACTTTTGCAATATTTCGAAATCCTATGTCAATTTTTCTACAATGATATTTCCAGTCAATCCTTTAACTAAATCTTCAAACTTGGAATGGTCCATGCGATTCTGTACTAGCATACTGTGATAATGCTCCTGAGAAAATAATCTTCCTTCATCATCCCAAAAATAAGGAATCCCATCTTCAAATAGATCCTTAAAAGCAAGCCTGAAATCTTTTATCTGCGAAGACATTGTATTAGCCTTATCATGCACTATTTTCAGAAGTTGATGTTTGTTAATAAACTTTTTTGTCCATAGCACAATTGCTACTCTGTCCTTAATCCTGATGTCTTGGAAATTCTTATATGTTAGAGAATTTAAGAAACTTAAAGCGTTCTGAGCTATATTTAAAGGCTTCTTTTCCATGGTTTCGTTTGCCAACTTCAGTCTTTGAGTAGCTAAATTGACTAATGCACTTTGATCATCAATAAAATTTAAATAGTGTTTAAACTTGGTGATTTCTACTGACAATGTATCCGAAATTAAATGCTTATCTCCTTGTAGAGGAACTCTTCCTGTACTTCTTTCCTTTAACTCGCTAAACTTTTTCTGCAATTGGCTTTTATCATTCAATGTCTTATTTTTTTCCTCGATGCTCCTAGCAATTCTGATTTAATTTTTTTATTTTCTTCCCTTAGTTCCTTAATTTCCTCTTCCTTCAGACTTACCTGTGACATAGGAACCAATAAATCATCTACAGAGAATTCATTTAACGACCTTTCAATATCTATAAGGGATAAATCATTATCAACAGGGGTTTGACTCATCAGCTCTTCCATAATTTCATTTTCATCATTCTTATCCTTTTTTCAACTTTGAAATATGAGCCATCAATTCAGCTTTTTCCACCTCCCATTTGTTTTTCTCTTCTTGCAACTTCAATGATTTCCCTTTGTAATCCATCATTTCTTGATAAATTTTATCTTTTTCTTCTTGAAGTGTAAACAACTCTAAGGACTGAGCATGTTCAGCATTTGATATTTTAAGTTTCTTTTTCAATACCTGAATGGTATTGTCTTTCTCTTCTAAAAGATTTTTGATTGCCTGCATATTTCCTGGTTCGGTGCCTGAGCTTATAACATCTCCCTGCAACTTTTTAATTTGGATCACATTCGCTTTATTTTCCACTTTCTCATGCTTCAGCTGGACTTCCATCTTATCTACAAGGGACTATAACTTATTAATTTTCACAATAGCATGTAATAAATCGGAATAAATAATATCTCCAGTCTGCTTATGGAGTTGTATCTTATCAGGGACACTAATTTTGTCCAACTTAACCTCCATTTCAGACACTTTCTTCTCATTGACCACGACGAACTTCAAGGTATTCCTCTCTACATCTCGAGTAGAAATCAATGATGTCTTTTGATTGATTAGACCTCTAACTTGAGGAAGCATATTTCTAGTTTCCTCTGATGACTGCATTTGTTTTTCAGCATAGCTTGATACTAACTCTGTTTTGGATTTGAAATGGGAACTGGGCTCTGTGCTGCCTTCTCCTACGAAAGAATACTGATGTATATGTACAGACTTTTTCGGAAACAAGACCACTTTCTTTGAATCCTCTAAAACTATTTCTTCTGAAACTTGATCATCCTGAAAGTGTGTTTTGATCTTCTTATGTGAAATATTCTCATCTATCTCCATGCCATCAATTTCAGAAAGATTTCTCTTATTCAAAATGCTTGGATTGTCAGGTGTTTGAACTACTGCAGTCAACTCATTGTTTCTATCTTCATTGATTTATGAATTTTCTTCAAAATAAGACAAAGTGGCTATTTTATCTAAACCTTCAACCATTTGATGATCAAACGGTTTATTTTTGTTTGACTGCTTTCTTTGAGAAATGATATGATGTGGATCATAGTTTATTCTGTGTTCCTTATGAAAATCCATAACCTCTATTAATTTCTCTATGATCAACAGGGCACTTTTATTCTTGAAAACAAATGGACCAACTTTAAGAGGAAATTTAACATTGGAATACTTTTTGAATGCTCCAAAATGCTCTTCTTCTGCACATAAACTCTGCCTCATAAATTCAAGTGCAAATATCCTTGGAGTCAGAAAAAAAGGTAACTTGTATGGTTCCATAGTAAATCCATACACCCTCAAAACAGTAAAATCTTTATATAGAAACCAGTCTCCTATCGTATCCTCTAAAGAAGATTGTAGCATAAGTCTCATTTATTCTAGCACTCTTGGTAAAACATCATCAAACATCAATTTGTAAACCCTAGCCATAATTGTATTTACAAATTTGAACATGTTAATCTGTTTTGGAAGATCTGGAGAGAAAATGGTAGACAAGAATTGCAATTTTGACACATTAGAACACAACAACATGTTCAGTAAGTATGGCTGATACCTAAAAAACCTGACTTTAGGGAATTCAACCAGTTGGACATGGATAACCTCGGCCAGATACTCATCCAAATTAAAACAATGGATTAAATGAGACTCGGGATCAATTGAAATTATACTCAATAAGAAACCTAAAACGACTTCACTGATATGAATATCATCATCCAAACCTAGAATTTGATTGACCAAGGGCGTGACCAACTCTACCTCTTTTTTGAAAATGTTAACATTGTATGGCAGAAAAAGTCCTTCTAATAACTGACCATCTTTCAGAATACTAAATAGAAATTGGCATCTAACTTCGATTTTACAACTTTTATACATTTCAACTAAAACTGGCTCATTCAAAGACTCACAATTATCAGGGAAATTATCAGGCAAGTTCAGTATTCCGTGAACATTTTTTGCATCAACCTTACAAAGTATTTTTGACGTGGTATGAATCATGATAACTCTTTCGAAGGGAGAATAACTTCTTGCGCACCACTCGACAAATTTGGGAAATGGTAAGGTTTGTTCAATAGAAAAATAATAGGAAAAAGAACTGCAGACATTCAGAACATCATTTCCCTATAAATTACACTGCCACAACCGCTCCTTTGAGACTGATACATTTCTAACTGATAGAAAAGGGTCACATATGTTTCTTTCCCTATCGACAACAAATTATTCTCTTTCATCTAAGACTCTACATAAAACTCCTAAAACCTATTATTTTTCCATAATGAGCAATGGAAACAACTCTTCGAACCAAGTTTTAAGCGTTTCAAGGCTTATCTGTGACTGTAGATACGTAGAGGTTGACTTTGGAAAGATGGTGAACTGTCTACTTCCCTTTTACCCACAGCATGCACTTGAAATGATTTTTTAATCCAAGTCAACTTCACTTTTATATGCCGAAATTTTCCGGAGCTCTCATCAAATGGTTTTCCCTTTACCACTTTCATCCATGGAACTCACTCCAAGTCGCCACGTGGAATGTGGTTTACATTTCGCTACCACTTTTCCTTTTTAAACCTCTTGCAGCTTTACCCTTTGGAACCAACAATGACTGTTGATGATTTTTCACTTTTTACTTAAACCGTTATATCAATATCGGTTGTGTGTATTCCGCTAGCCTTTTTCATTTTTTCCAGTGTGTACCTTTACTTAGCGGATTGTTTCTCAGTCGTACATTTAATTCATTTTATTCCATAGCCATTGATATTTCTAACCCGTTAACCACTTCTGCTTTCTATCTCCACTTATCTCATGCGCAACTTCTCCCAGCAGATCCATTTTAAACTGTAGATCTTCACTCTCACCCTTTACACCTTTGGATTATGTAACAACTTAATCAAAATGCACATTTTTATAATGAAGTCAAGACCATAAAACTTATCCAATTTTATGTGTCCTTTTATCACTTCTCAATCATACCTCTTCCTCAGCTATTCAACATAGAGGTGTTAACAGACTGGATTTTATAAAATTTCATTTCAATAATTGTAGAAGCAGCATGTATCATACTTTCATGGTTGTGCAGTTCCTCAATGACTCCCCTTATCATTACCAACTTCTAGCTTATTGTATAGGGGACATTCATCCCGTACATGATTATGTTATACAAGCACAAGTCATCTCCTTATCTTTACCGAGTACGTGATGTATTTGTGCTTGACCCTCCTCACTTGTAGTTACAATGCACAAGTATGGATTGTTGTATATTTCCCTATTGAATTGAGTAGTTTATACATTTTTAAAGCAAGATGTTTCTTTTATGTGTACATAATCAAATTCGACACATTGAATCAAAATCATGATAAAAAACCATGTATAAACAAATAAGTCTTCATGTGTTGTAGTTGGGCAATGGTTAATCGTCCAATCAACCTTTAAATTCGTTTATATTATTGCAACATCTCAATCCATTTGATTTGAATATACCGATTCAAGTGTTTAAATTGTAGGTTGAATTGAGTTAGTCATACTCATTGCGGGTATCTAATAAGAAATGTAAATGGATTTCATAAGAAACAACCTCATTTTTCTTATTATACCACAATAAAGTGGCTCTTTTCAGGGTAGCCACAAATTATTTTAGTCTTTCGGTTTCATCAGTAAATTTATTACTTAAAATATAGATCACAACTTGATATATGCAACCCTCCATCAATGGTACAATGAAATGTTGTTAGTTTCATCGAGCTAACTTTGGGAGAAGTCGTAGTTCTATGAAGTTGAGAAGTATCCGTCAACCAATAAAATCATTGAGATTTTTTTAGTATGAAGCCACGTATGGTGAACACAAAACATGACTTTGGCCATGTTAGGAGGGGGGGGTCTAGGCTGGAAATGCCATTAAATAAGCATAATCATTTCATGTCCTTCTAAGATTCAATGCCAAATTTACATTTAATGCCATCATCATAACAATGTTACCACATTTTGTAACTTTCAAATGGTTAACAACTCATTTCCATAAACCATATACCATATGTTTAATCTAAAAAAACATGACCGATTATATTTAATTTAGAACTATTATTTTTTTTAAATATCCATATTTTTTCGGATATCCAACGACATATCCCACTAGATTCGACGAGTATGCCATACCACCGACGACAACTTTCGTCAGTTTTTCTCTTTTCTGTTGTCAGATATCCGACTTAATTCCCTACTTTTACGACATTCATACCATACCTGTGACTAAAAATTTCGTCTGTTATACGACCGACTGTAAAGTATTTTAGGTCAAATATCCAACAAGTATGTCATCGGATATAATTACTTCTTCATAGGTTAAGGGTCTAATATATTATCACTTTGTCGTATAATATCCAGCGAATTATTCATAGAATATCCGGTGAATTATTCATATAATATCCGACGAATTATCCGTAGAATATTGGACGGAAATGTGTCGCATATCCGACAGATATGTCGTGGGTTATCATTCCTGCTTGATAGGATTAAGGTTAGAATATATGACAACTATTTCCGTCAAATATTTTGTAGAATATTCGATGTTTATGCGTCACATATCCGACTTGTATATTAATATATATATATGATCGGATTTTCGACCATTTCTTGTCAGAAAACCGACGAGCCCATATCGCTGTCAAATATTCGACGAAAATCAACCTACGATTATAAAATCCGATGCTTGTCGAATTGTCGACAGATTGATGTCAAAAATCATACGTATATGGCATCAAATTTTGGGTTCATATTTTCTTGTTTGAATGCTCATGTGCATGGCATTAGTAAAAATACCAATCACAAAATTATATTCTTCTTGGTTATTAATGCATGCACTAACACACAAACACACACACCACTGATATGAATTTGGACATACGATGAGGAATAGATTACCCATTCAATCGAGGTGAGATTCATACAATATATACTTGCACCATTAGCATAACTGACGTATGCAGCAGGCTAAGGTTCCATATGATGAGATCAAGGAAATAAACCATGAGGCTCTTCTTCAAAAAAGTTAAAACAAAAAAGAGGAAAATATATAATACAATGAGTAAAGGGTTTGGTAAGGTTAAGCGTAAACTATATTAAGGTACAACCTATTCCAGGGGTTCTTCAAGAGATAACCTTGAAAATCGGTGAGGATGTATTCCCCCTTTTCTAGATAGTGCTTAATAACATATGGTCCCTACCACATGGACTCAAACTTTACCTTGCCAATTTCATCATGAGCTTGGTCATAAATGAAAACAAGGTCTCCCTCCTTGAAAGTGAAAGGGTGGACATGAGAGTCGTAATGGGATTTTGATTGATTGTTGGAGGCTTTGATTGTTTGGTATAAAGAGGGGTACATAAGGACTAGTTGTTTAGGAATAAAATATGCACAATGGTGCATGTCATCCCAAGGAAAGTCAAGTTCCATGAGAGCTTCTAGGATTTCTTTATCACTTCAAAAGGATCAACTTACCAAGTCTTAGGGGCTTAACTTTGTCGAGGGCATAGTGGTACCACTGGATACCTCATAAGGTTGATTAGAATACAAGATGAAACAAATGGTGTTCATCTTTCTCAAATAATACATTAAAGGGTGAAATTATTCAGTCACTATGAATTGGGGCTCTATGGAAAGTCAACACAAGTGAGTAAGAACCAATCAATACCTAGGTAGATCTGGGAAATGGTGTGAGTAATGGCCTTGGAGGACACATACTATGGAAATATGATTGGTACAGAATGACTTGTTATGCATTTTAGGGGTGCTAGGAAGATGGACCACCAAAATTTTATCATTGGGTTTATCCTCTAATGTCTCAATATGATTGCACAAGATAGGAAGCTCCGAACAATTTTGGGTAGCATGACCCAAAACATCACACAAAGCACAAGGCGAGTGTGATCAAGTTAAGGAAGTAAGGGAAGGATTCATGTATTTATTTAGATTTTTTGGTGGTGTCACACTCGTCACTTTTCCCCCAACTTTGTTCTCAGTGAGTGGTGGGGGGAGGTAGGTGGTGCCTTAGGTGCTCCAAGTGGAGGATGATTGGTAGTACAGATAGGTTTCACAGGTGTGAAAATAACATGTGGTGTAGGAGGTGGGTTAGGAGGATTAAGGAACCAAATAGATATGCCTGACATTAAACCAGTGAGATTAAGAGTTTCCATTAATGGCATGCTCACGATTCCATAAGGTGGAAACAAGAATGGGATTTGTTGAATACAAGTGTCTCCCCATTAGTTCCTAGATAGCTGGCAAGGAGAGGAGGCAGGTTGGTGTTACAAGAAATACTCATCCAGTATAGATAGAGGTTGTTTCCCTAGCCTGAAACACTCAACACTAGAACAAAATGATAACAAGATATAGAAACTTTTCCTAGGATTACATAAACCTCTTGAATTTTTTGCTCTTCTTACCTTCCACAGGATGCAATAGTTTAATCTTTGGAGTGCTTGATCTAGTGGATCACCTGCAAGAGACACAAAAAAACACCAAACAAGTAAGAGTAACAAGATAACTTAAAATCCTATGAATAAGACCAAGGATTTAAACAAAAAGTACAAGATAATAATTAGATATACAAGTGCATGTGGAAAAGAAACTACATTTGTATTAAAAGAAAAAAGAGGGAGAGTTTACAAACAATGCCTTGGTGTTGAGAAACTCTTCTCAAATGAACCTTGACTCAAAGCCTCAAGCTTTCCTACAAACCCCTCACTAGTCTTGGATGAATTTGGCCAGAGTTTGGATGCAATAACATATTATTCCTCACCTTACCCATGAGGGAAAATCTGGTATATAAAGGCATGAGAGGATATGACAGGTTGAGGATTTCATGGGATAGGTGGAGAGATGATCCTATAACGAGGGATATCGAGCTCTAGGTGTCCTGAACCATAGGGATGAGGCTCCACGAAGGCTAGCTTTGAGAAGCCTCTCGAACATTCATTTTTTTCCTTTATAACTCGAGAACCACACCTTGTTAAAGGGGAAAAGGAATTACCAGGTGGGAATCACACCTTGTACATGGGGAACATGCAGTGGCATCGCTTTATGAACACAACAAAATAGCGTTACTGATATAGGTACCTCAACTTGACCGCAGTGAAAGTGCAGTGGTGGCCAAAAGTATGAAAATATTGATCCTCCATTTTGAACTTCAACACTTGAGGATTTAAGGAAAATACTGATATTTTGGTCTCACAACATGATGTTGACTAGAATTAGGTATAACATAATGCCCCCCAAAGCATGAGGCTAGTGGGAAAGGATAGAAAAAGTATTTGTAGGAACAAGTTATCACTTCAAGTAAATAGTACAATGATAATAAATATTCAACAACCAGGGTCATCCTGTAGTACATTTACACTTTGATACATGTCCATACAACTCACAACATGGCTTCTGACCAATACACTGCAGATCCATGTGAGATATAAACAATCATGGCTACTAGAATACAACATAAATCCATGCGAAGAAGACTCAAAATTGGACATAGCTACCATATATACAATGTAGATTTATGTCATACTGACGCAAATCTAAGCACAATCATGAACATACAAATGTGGATCTATGCAATGACTCATACAAATACTCCAGCGCAACCTAGGAAAAGAAATGAGCGCTTAACATATACCCAAGGTCTTCGTCTCGTCTTCAACAAAGTACGTTTCTATCCATGTGAATAAATGTCTTGAAGTCGAACATGGTAAAAACCACTTGATTACCGGTCAATGATGAAAACTGTTAATAAGTAGTATAAGTACGAGGGATATCACCATTAATGTCAATGATTCTGAAGGTATCCCAGTACATTCCTCCGAATGTGAATAGATGGTATGATGTCCAACATTCAGCTGAACCTTTCGATCAAAGGTCAATGATGTAAACATGTTGTTGAAAGTGAGGAAATATGTCATTGATGTATACATATCTCAAGGTACTGCTTTGTTTCTAATACTAATTCTCAGAATATGCGCTCAAGTTGACAGGAACAATCTCGTTGAAGGAGGGCCATGATGGATTCCACATCAACAACACGAAACTCTGAAAAAAGTTTTGGAATTTGAGTATGAAGTAACCATAGGACTGACTCAAAGGTAACTGACATAAAGGTAGTTCTCACTACAAAGGCAAACTGTTAACACAACTTTCCTTTGAGCATTGGGAAGCACAACCAAAGACTTGGCATCATTGACTTGATGAGGCAGATACCAGGACATAATGCGACAATGGATGATGCATTCTTTGAAAGACTCAAAGGAGTGACATGACTCATGAAAGTAGATAGACTCGAAGGAAAGATGAATAACCAACTGAATGAATGAAATTCATAGATGTTCCATGTTCAAAGGTGAATAGAAACTTCCATTACTATAAATGAAATGTAGTTCCCTTCCCATAATTTCCCCATCATGCTTGATGAGTGCCTCTTTTCATTTTTACGAGTTAAAAGAGGGTAACAAACACTCGTTGTAGCTTATCATGAGATAAGTCCATTCTCATATGTTTTTCGAACTTGAGAAAGAATGGGTTCATTCCCGAAAAGGGTCCCTCAATGTTTAATTTAACAAGTCCATTGAAATTAAACTCGGCATCATTCACAACTAGAGAGTTTGAATGAAAAAGAAGAAGAATCTGAAATGTCCTTGTTTGTACAATTTAGTCTCTGAGTCCTGAAAAATTATAAAATAATACCCTAGAGAACTCTTATAGTCAACGACTAGAGTATACCTTTTTTTTAGCTTAGTCAATCCGAACTGAAAAAGGGGTAAAATACTGTCGGAAATACAACTCTTCAGGTCCTTTTACGAGCATGAAGATGACAAGTTCACTCGATGATATTTTCACATTTTAAGAGTCAGAAAATAGATTAAAGAGGAATCTATTAGGGTTTTCTTTTTATTAAAAAGGTTTAACTAGTCCGAAAAAGTGATAAAATTTGACTCAAAAACTTAGTGCTAGGTTTAACGAGCATGACTAAAGTTTTAAAATAGCGCTTAGAAGATTTAATTGTTTTGAGAGAGAACGAAAAAAGACAAAAAGAAAACTCCTCCATATCTGAAAATATCAATTCTCCAAAACCTACAACCCTCAAAAATACTATTAGACCCTTTTTTAATAAAAAATTCAACTTTATATGACCATCTTAGGGTAAAAATTAATAAAATAATTAAAATGAACCAAACTAGTAAATAAAACCTAGTAAAAAGTTAAAAACATTTACCATTTTTTTTTACCCATTTGGAGAGCAAAAGAGCCCTTTTCAGTGCAAATTTGAAATGTGGATTGCCGAAGCTACAGTCGACCATTTGGCAAACCGTCAGGACTAGGTGATTACTAAACTCATTCCCCACATTTTGATGGTTTTCATTTTCAATTAAATGCATTTTTTAGGTGTTTTGGGGTTATTTCCCAAGGGTAAAAACATGACCTGTGTACCACACTTTTCCCTTTTAGGAACTATGGTGCTTCAACAATAATGCACATTTCCATTAACAAAAGTGTGGTGCCACCGCTCTGTCTGAAAGGAATAAGGGCGGTGGCATAAACTTCCCCAAATTGCACGAAATTTAAGCCAAAACAAAAGATTTTAATGATTTTAAATGATTGGATATGTCTTCTAATCCCTCAATTTGATGTATGGGCATGAATCATTGTTGAAAATGGTTTTGTGGAAAGAACGCGAGCACAAATTGGATGACATTCATGGAGCGAGTGATCATGGCACCTTGAACGTTCTTTGAGAATGTGGGTTGCTCAAATTCTTCAAAGTACCAAGCATGAGAGCACAACTAACGTTGTGGGAGTATATAATCAGGATGCAGAATCCTAAGCAACAACATTTTGAAGAGTGCACACATTTTGAATGTGGAAGTATAAGATATCTACTTCCTGATAGGTATTTCTAGGCGAGGATCTCCCATTTCCTTGACTAGTCCTCATGGTGGGGACGTTACTACACAAGGCTTGATTGATCATTATTGTTTTCCTGGTACTCAGATGAGTGGGAAGAACATTCCCATCATGGACGTGATGTACCTACCCTTGAGGACGGTCTTATTCACCATGCATCGGATTTCCGTGAGCCAAGGGGATCACCAGGAATATAGGGCTCACATGTTGTATGCCTTAGAATCAATGTCCCCAACAATATTCAACTGGGATGAAGCCTTGTTGGTAGCATTCAAAGAGCAACAGACCAAGTGTCACAGAGGAGAGTTAAATCAATTTAGATACAATGCTATCTTAGTGTCATTTTTCTTGGAGAGGGTTCCACTACTGAGGCCACAAGTGGCCTTTACTGAGTTGAAGGCGCGCAATCCAAGCATGATCATATGGGTGGAGCTCATGGCCTGTCATGGTGGTGGAGGACCTAGGGTTAAGTATGGGGATGCTTTCTTTCACTGGCTATATGACTAGCTTCTCATGGTTGAGGATTATGAATATGCAGGCATGAATTTCAGAGGAGACCCAGACCTAGCCCTACCCGTGGATGAGCAGTGGGGAGACCTTGGTGAGTAAGACACTAAAATATGCATGTTTTTATCTTTTTGTAATTTAAATTTTTTTACGAGTGGTAACAAGACATACTTCCTACTATGCAGATGTGGGGATAGCGTGACTAGGAGGATCATCTCCGATTGCCAGGAAAGTCGATGCCCGATTTATACATCATGGTGATGACGAGATGAATGAAAGTTGAGGAGAACCTCAATAGGCTCACCTTAGATATTCCTAATATATCAGTGGATGACCTCCCCAAGAGACACCAGCGACACACGACTGGTGTGTCGGGCCACTTTGGTCACTTGCTATGCAGAGTAGCAAGGGCCATCATGTGCTATCACGATCATCGCTAGGGATTGACAGGATGTGTACACTGAAAGCTCTTAGCTTTAGTATTTTTGTTATTTTGAAGTGATGAAAGCTAGTATGCTTTAGTCCGGGTCTCGAGACCATATTTTTTTGTACTAAATACACTTTATATATATACACACATATATATACATACTCATTTTTGTGGCCTACATGATTTTATGATGGAATATTATTTACATGGATTTTGTCTTCTTATTTTTTATTTACAATGTGCCATGTTATTTTACTTATCAATGTATCAAGAATGGGAAATGTGCGAATCCAACATGTAATTTGCAAGTGATCTTGGAATGTGTTGATAAGTAATAGATTCAAATGACCTCTCTAATAAATGTAACCTTAAAAAAAGATGAAGAAACATTGGGTTTCGAATGGTGTACATGTGGTTCAAGTGAGAAACCACAAGTTGGGAGTCCATAAAGACGACCAAGTGATTGATATCGTGAGAAATAATGTCGGTTATAACCCTATCTCCGCATGATACAAAATGATGTTGTTGGTAGTAGGACCTATGAAAAATCCTCCTAAAGTAACTAAATAATTGGCTTGGGAATATAGTACCCAGGATGGTGAAGCGAGATTCAAGGTATCGTGTCTAACACCATCGGCAAAACCATAGAAGATAGTCATCTATAGAATTTAAATCATAACATGGAATAAGCAGTGTCGGACAAGACCCAATACCATACTAAAATAATAAAACCACACTCAAATTCAAATATACACATATATAAAAGGTACTGATGCAAATATGTCCTAGGCATAATACCTTTTCAGGTACATCCCATTGCGAGGCTGCCCGAAAGGTATCCCATCATACTCCACTAACTCATAGGCCCCTTTTTCCAAGACTTTACTGACAATGTAGGGACCGTACCACATTGATTCCATCTTCCCTTTCCTCAGTTTATCATGCTTCTGATCGTATGTCAGAACAAGATCTCCTTCGTTGAATACCCAAGGTTGAAACAACTTATCATACTGGCCTTGACCCGTTTCTTATCCGGCTCGTTAGCCAAAGTGGCATCTCGTTGTGTGTCGTCAAGGTTAGTGGTGTTGGGTAGAAGCTCAACAACTAGTTTTAGTGAAGAAATTTCACATTCTATAGGTAAAAAAACTTCTAGTCCATAGAACATCTGGAAAGGTGTGAAATCATTCGTTGTTTACACAGAAGTTCTATAATCTCAAAGTGTGGAAAGCAAAGTTAAATTTCAAATTGATTTGTGTTCTCCAACCATTCTAAAAAGAATGGTCTTAAGGATTTTGTTAATGGCTTCCACTTGGCCATTAGCTTGTGTATAGTAGGGAGTTTAGTTTTTATGACGAAAAACCAACTTGGCACACAGCTCAGCCATCATCTGATTATGAAAATGGGATCCATGATCAGTAATTGTAGCCTGAGGAGATCCAAACCTAGCAATGACATGGTTAAACAGAAAGAGGGCAGTAGTCTTACCATCCTCATCATATGTAGGCATTTCCTTGGCCCATTTTTTGAAATAATCAATAGCTACAATGATGTAATTGTGTTCCCTGGCTTAGGTAGGCTTACAATGCATGAAATCCATACCCCATTTGGTGAAAGGGACAACCGCAATGGCGAGGTGTAGTGGAGCAGGGTGGGAACGATTTTTTGGATAAAAGAGCTGGCATGGTGGGAATTTTTTGATTGCTTCATAGAAATCCTTGAATATCAAGGGCCAAAAGTACCCAACACAAAGAATTTTTTGAGTTGTAGCCATCCCAGAAATATGACCGCCACATGCTATAGAGTGGCAGTCATTTAAGACTTGTTGATCCTCGTCATGATTTAGATATCATCAAAGAATGGAATCAATACCACATTTTTTTTTGTAAATAAAACATTATATTACTATCGAAGCTGAGATTACATTACTACCATTGCATGACGTCCAGAGTAGACCAGCCCCTGACTAGAGCATCCTTCCCTAAAACCCACATGAAAATTCATCCTCCATCTACCCCGAGCCATCATATTCTTTTTATCCTTCTCCTTACAGACATAATTTTCCATTCCCCACCCAATTACAGAGAAACTAGAGTGTGTCATTCCCTTCCCGATTACAAAATGCCAAAGTAGGACCAAAAAAGGACCAAAACAGGACCAACAGAGTGTATCATTCCCTTCCCATTTACAGAGAAACCATAGAGTATCATTCTTGATTACAAAAAGGCCAAAACAAGACCAACAACGAAACCAAATATTATGATTATCTTCCCTTATATACTACATACTATTTAAAATTATGGACATAGCAGAAAGACAAGAGTCAAGCCGGACCTTGGGGGTTGGCATCCAATCTTGGACCAGCAACAAAATCCCAAACAAAGGAAGTTACCTGGGAACCTGCCACACCATGATGGCCACATAGCGTGCTGCAGTGATTGCTTCCCTTCTCTCTTGGGCAGGTGAATTCCTCCGGGCCCCTTCCCACTGAATAGAAGGGGATGTTCAGCTTTGTTGCGATCATGTCGATTTTCTTGTGCATCAGGTGGCATTCGTTGTTGTGCTCCTTCCATACCGCTACAGGTTCCACATCCCCATAAAATTTTTCCTCCCTCACAATGGAGGAGTGGCCAACCAAACGTATATTTACCCAGTATAGCATTAGCATGTGTTCGTAGGCAGAATATCTTCCCATCGTGGATCTCGATTCAAGAACCCATTCCACCACTTCTTTGCGCAGATCCGTCGAGGATAAATATTTAAACTCAGCCCATAGGTCTCCCACTACCTTTTCCACCTCCAGTCTAACACTCAGCGGGACATGTTCCTTATAGAATTCCGCTGCTTCTTGGGCCTTAAGCTGCATCCTAGTCATAGGCTTTGTGCAAGGCATTTTAGCCTTCCATTTACAGTCCTGACTATCGGTGCCATCCCCAAAGCCATGGCCGCTTCGCAGGGAGAGTTTTAGGGCCATATTGCTAGGCAGAGGGATGAGAGCCTCACACTAAGAAAGGAGCCAAAGAGCAGCTTGGGGAGACAGAGATTTTGAAGGAAAATGAAATAGAAAGAGGGGGCATAAAACACAGTCTAATATTCGATGGGGGGTGCAAGGTGACGAGCTCATCCTGAAATAAAAGGGAGGAGGGTCCATGATAACTATCCCAGGCCAGTACCGCCTTTACATCATGTTAATCATACAAGTTGTTTCCCTCATACCTTCACTTGCCACAGAAATATTAATGGCCATTATAAAACAATCCTCCCATTGATCCTGAGCTTCCTTGCCTGTCCCATTTATTCTTGCAACGCAAGCCTTAATGATAGTGAAGGAAGGGCACCTCATGGTCCAAATAATTGGCCATGTGGCTTTGTGTATCATTATAGGTCATGAGGCCCGACGTGCTCATGCCCCCTATCATTTCCCATGATGCCATCATCCGGGTGTTCCATCTGCTAGCTACCTTCGATGTCTCTTGCCACCACCTACCCATATTGCTAGGCCCATTCTTCTGCATTGAATTCCTCCAGGCTGCCATAACGAATCCCTGCGGCCCCCACAACACTTGCGTTGGCAAGAAGATATTTTTCCTTGTTGGTAGAGCATCTGACATGGCTGAAGGAGACGTCTGAGTGAACATGCAACATGGTTTTTAAAGAATCCAATCTGCTAGCTAGGCACCAGCTCATTGCCACCTTCACACAATATTTCTCGTTCACCAGATGATTTTCCATATGAGTCGGGATTTTGGAGTCACCTTCTATGATGGTCGGGAAGTAAGAGCCTCTGATCAAGCCTTTGAAACCCCAAATTAAACCTTCCATCTCGACCAAGTTGTTGGTGTCTAATCCTAATGATCCAAGGGTGATGAAAAGGATCCTTCCACCATTATCCCTGCAAATTCCCCCGAAGCCCATCGGTCCAGGATTGCCTTTAGAGGCCCTATAGAAATTGAGTTTAAACACATGGGGAGGGAGGGGAGACCAAGAGGATGGACTAGACAGCATGAAAATATTTTCCCTTTTGCACAAACTGGCCATTTGGGTTCTGTCAAGCCCCCATTTCTCCGCTACGTGGGATTCTTCTGGGGGGGTTACCTTATCCTAATCCTAGCATGGCATGCTTCATATTGTTGATAGAAAATTGTTCCTCACCATGGTCCAGACCAAGTCTATGTTGCTGCACTTATCATGGAAGATCCAGTCGTTTCTCTCTCTGCAAATGCACCACATGGCCATACCTAGGAAAGCTTCCTAGACAGTTGAAATAATTCGATTGTTGGAGGCTTTCAGGCTCCATTCATACAGCATTTGTGCCGGTTGTCCATGCCTCCTATAATTTCACTGGAAACAAATAGCTCATTTATCCCATATGGCAGAAGCAAAGGGGCAGTGGTTGAGGAGGTGGCTCATGGTTTCCTCCTCCTGAATGTAGAGACAGAACTGAGATGGCCCCTAATACCTCGACACCATAGGTTTTCACTGGTAAGAATTCTTCCTTTGATCACTAACCAAATGAAGAGGGAAACTTTTGGCCAATGGTTCATTGTCTAGACCTTTCTCCATATACCTTCGTCGTCCTCATGTGGGTCAATCTTGCGATTGTAGGCTTCCTTGATACTAAATATGCCTTTCTCCTTGTAGCCCCACCTAAAAATGTTTGGGCCCTCCCTAAATCTAATGAATCTCCTGTGAAGCTCCTCCTGGAAGGATCCCCAATCCTCATCACTCATCGGTTCAGGTTTGGTTATGAAATCCCACTTGTGCTGGCCTTCTTGGTTGCAAATTTCCCAGCATTCATTCACCCTTTCCTTGCCTTCTTTGAGAGTTTTTTCCTTTATGAACCTCCATCTTGGGTCAGTCCCAAGATTGGGGAGCTGATTCCATGAATCATCCCATAATTTTGATGTCCCCCCCCCCCTTATCTCCTAGAATCTATGGTATTGCACCAATTGTCGTCCTCTTATATCTTTCAGCTAGATGGGGGAGCCATTCGGCTCCTCGTTGAATCGGATCAGTTTTTATTTTGGCCTGTCTCGAGCATATTTGATGTGCCATAGTTTTTCCCATGGTTCTGTTGAGTGGGTAACCCATCTCCACCATATTTTCGCTCGTTGAACCTCCGCCATGAGTTCCGGATATCTCAACCCTATCCCCCCCAATCCTTGGCTTTATAGATACTGGCCCAACTAACCAAGGAAAAATTTTCTTTTTCTTCTCTGCAGCCCCAAAGTAAATTCCTTTACATACCTCGAATACTCTGCAGAACTGACTTCAAAGCTGAGAGGATTGAGAATAGGTATATGGGCATTGCCTACATAACCGCTTTTACCAAAATCAAGCGACTTGGGAGATTTAGAGGGTGGAGAACCCAACTGGACAGCTTTTGTTTCATTCTATCTAGCAGATCCTACTAGGAAGCTTTCCTCAGTTGCCCCATCCCCAGAGGGATTCCAAGATATTTAGAGGGCATGGTCCCTTTCGTGAATCCAAAAATCCTGATGATGTTTCTATGAGTGATTATGTATGTGTTCATGAAGAATATTTGGGATTTATTGGGGTTAACAGCAAGGCCCGAAGCCTTGGCGAAGAGAGTTAGGAATTTTTTGAAGCTCCTTGCTTCTTTGATTGAAGGGTGCCCCACGAGCATGGTGTCATCCATGAATTAGTTGTGAGTCTGGGATTCCATCCCTTCATGGATTTTTATCCCCCTTAGCTCCCCATTCTTAGATTGAGTCTTAATGAGATGGCTCAGGCCTTCATCCATTAGAATGACAAGGAAGGGAGAGAGAGGATCCCCTTGTCTAATACCTCTGGTCTCCTGGAAAACTCAGGTGGGAGAGCCATTCAGAAGAATTCTAAAGAATGGGGTTGTGACTAGGTTCATGACCCATTCTATCCATTCTGGATAGAAACCGTATGCTTCTAGAATTTTCCCAATGAATTTCCAGCTTATTTTATCGAAGGCCTTTGCTATGTACAGCTTTATCAACATACCTGGCCTCTGGGAGATATTCAAAGAATGGATCACCTCATGGATGAGGATGACATCGTCTAGTATATGTCGTCCTTCCACAAACCCCGATTGCTTAGGGTAGATAAGGTTAGGAAGAAGGGGTTTAATCTGTTGGCTATCACTTTTTATATGATCTTGTAAATTACATTGCAGAGGGAAATTGGGCGAAATTTATCCAGATTGTTAGCTCCTGCTTCCTTGGGGATTAACATGAGGAAGGTTGCATTGAAAGCTTTTAGGACCCCTTTCTTGTCTCTAGATTCTGCTATGATTTCAAAAACATCTTCTTTGATGAGATCCCAAAAGAAGTGGAAGAAGTTGGAGGTGAAGTCGTCAGGACCTGGAGCTTTTCCTAAGGCCATCTAGTTAACAGCTTCTTCAAGCTCCTGCATGGTCACTGGCTTGATCATCATCCCATTATTCTCTGTTGTTACCAATCTGGGGATTAGACGAGTGATCCTTTCTATATCTTCCCTTCTGTTACCCCTATCTTCTCTGAGGATCTCAAAGAAGTGATGGGTAAGTTCCTCTTCTATCTCTATTCTTGTCTCTATCCTGCTACTGTCGACCTTTCTTAGCTTTTGGATTCTTGAGTTTCTCCTATTCTTGATGACTGAGTTATGGAAGAAATTAATGTTTCTCTCACCCTCTTGGAGCCATTTTACTCTTTCTTTTTGCTTCCAGTAGATTCCTTCCTTCCTCTCTCTTGCTTCAAGCTAGCCCCATAGATCCTTTTCTTTGTCCTTCATGTTCTCATTCCAACCTTTCTCCATTCCCTCTTTGTTTATCAGGTCCAGTTCATTGATTAGTCTCTTTTTATCTTCAAAGATATTGTCAAACTCTTCCTTGTTCCACATGCAGTTTTTGGCTTTTAAGGATTTTAGCTTCTGTTGGAAACAATACATGATGGTCCCAGGAGGGGGGACCAGATCCTGCAACCAATGCGAAACACATTCCTTGAAGTCCTTTTGTTCCATCCAGAATTTCTCGAACCTGAAAGGTTTTCTCAGTTTGGTGCTGGACCAATCCCAATTAAGGAATATAGGCCAATGATCTGAGCCAACCACTAGGAGTAGATCTGCCATTATTTCTCCCGTACTATGGAAAATGTCTTCAAATACCAGGAATCTATCTAGCCATGATTCCACTAGATGTTCCCCCCCTCTCTTATTGTTCCAAGTAAACCATCCATTGCCTGTCTCCATATCCACTCTGAGGGCTTCGGGCGAAGAAGTCACAAAAACTTTCTTGGTACTTATCCAGAAATATTCTTCCCCCCTTCTTTTCCCCCAGGTTGGAAATGAGGTTGAAGTCCCCTCCAAGTATCCAATTCCCAATCTCAGCCTGCTCTTTAATCTAACCAAGGAAATCTATGAAGGCTTTTTTTCTCTGGGAAGCAGCTCGAGCCGTAGATGTTCCCCAATGTTCCTTTCACACTCATATTCAGAAGGCATAAGTCCTCCATTAGTGAATATTTGTTAGCCCTTCATCCTGAGAGTTCCACCTCACCAAGTTGCCACAATATAGCTATACCCCAAGCTTTTCGTATAGCCTCTAAGGCCATTAAATGAAATCCTTTAGAGAGCTTGCTTTTGATTTTCTCCAGACCCTCCAAGCTACATTTAGTTTCTTGAAGGAATAAAATGTCTAGTTTTTCCTACATAATCTTTCTATTCAGACTTTTCCATTTCTTGGGGTTACTACACCCTCTAATATTCCAGGATATGAGTTTCATTGACACACCTTACTGATTTTAGAGAAGGCCTCCCTTATTGTGGGGTACTGGCCTAATTCAATAATTTTAACCCCAATTTCTGCTTTTCATTTCTTGTTGTCTTTCCTTCCCCTCCTAAGCTCCTCTTCTGGGGATTTTCATTTTCTTCCTTTTTACGGATCTGGGTCTATACCCATCTCTCGGTGAGCCCCTGATCTAATGATGGCTTCTCCTGGAGAATATCAATCTGTCACTGTGGTACATATCCCTTTCCTTTTTTTCAACATTTTTCCTCTATTACATCTAGGTCTAGCTCCCCCAGTTCCATTTATTCCCCCTCATCCTCCTCCATAGTTTCCATATGCTGCACCTCCTCACCGTCTGAGTTTTTAACATATTTATCCTGAGTCTTCCCAGGTTCCGTCTCCTTGCTATTATCTGGATCTGGCATTTCCTCCTCTATAACTTCAAAGGGGTTGGTGGATCTCATGATTTTTGGTGTCGGTTCCTCCCTAGCTTTGGAAGACCCCCCTCCTTTTCTCCTTCACCTGGACTTAACTTGAGTGAACCCATCCTTCTTCCCTTTTCCCTCCTACTTGTGACCATGGTTTCCCTCTTTCGCTTTCATTTTTGGACAATCCCTTCCTAGATGGCTGCATTTGTGGCAGTGCCTGCATCGGAATGGTAGCTGTTCATAATCAATAGGCTGAATCCATTCCTCGTATTCCCATTTCATGCAAATTGCTTCTGGGAGTTCTTTTGATAGATCCAAATAGACACAAATCTAAGAAAAATAATTGTGTCACTGAACCCTAGTTTGTTCAGATACCCTTATGAATTCCCCTAAGGTGTTCCCAATGTCCTTGAGGGTCTCCAGATCCTAGTATTCACCAGGAAGAGAGAATAGGCGGATCCATATTGGGGTGACCATCACGTCTTCTGTTTCTGGGTTAAAGCGCTCTTTCCATGGCCTCAAGTATAAGCTCAATGAGAAGAAAAAATACAGCCCTCCTTCTAGGATTATGTCCCTGTCTTCCTGGTTGAAGAAGATTATGGTAAAAAAACCTTTGGATCCCAGCTGTAGGTCGTAGTGTCTTGTCGTGTTCCACACATTGCTTATCCACCTAACCAAATCTCTTTCCTTGGGCCACACTCCCACAAATTTTCCTATTACGGATTTTTCCTTCCATTGTTTGATCTTTCCTCTCACTTGTTCAGATTTGATCTTGATCACCAGGATCACTGTGGCCTTCGGTAGGTATCCCTTCGTGCCAGATCTTTTGCCTTTCTGCTCCTTTTCCTTTTCGCTTACCATCCCCACTCCTCCATTCCTAGAGGTAGAATCCAGGGGATCTGATTCTACCATGGTCAACCCTAGAGGGCTTGCAAGCAGCCACACCCTATGGTCCTTCCACTGACCTTTGTCGTAACCGTAGTCTCACGTAGTTTCGCCAGGAACCCTAGATTTCCTTTCCCACCTATTCCCCTTCCTTCGAATAAATACCACGTTGATATAAGGTATCATTGAGAATTAGATAATATTTAGCATGATGGAGAACACACCGACGATCATCATGACATAGGTCAAGCTGAAATTTCTGAGTTTGGAGATATACGATTAAATATCCATGCCATGGGTTTGTCGTGCTGATCAGGAATAAGAACTCATCCGACAATGAATCATTGGGATTATTTTCCATGATAGCATGAAGAAGATCACACATCAAATCCACTAAAACTAAGGATTTCTTGGAAGTGGTCTTAGCGAACTCAAGGTCAAATGTTGCAGGATAACGATCCAACTAGAATATTCCCCCCTAGTACTTGACGGGTTAGAATGTAGTACATAGGGTTTTGATCCGCGAGCACAGTAGTGGTGCAAAATAAGATATATGATGAAAGAGTTTTACAATAATGATTGTAGCCAAATATAACTTCTCCACATATGAGTATCAACTTTCAGAGTCCATAATACTCTTACTAAGATAATAAATCGCATGTTCTTGTCTGTTCGAATCCTCCTGCACTAGAACCATACCAATGGTAGTAGTGGAGGAAACAATATAGAGCAGAAAATATTTTGACTAATTAGGGGGGTGTAACACAGGTGAGTGTGTTATGGCATGTTTTAAATGATCAAAATCCCATTGAGCTTGATCATCCCAAACTAAGGGAATGTTCTTCTTCAACAGACACATATAACCCTGTGTTTTCTTTGCAAAATTGCACATGAAATGACGAAGAAATTTTTCCTTCCCTTGCAAAATTTGGAGTTCAGTGATCTCATTTTGAGGGGGGGTAAGGCCACAATTCCATCAATTTTAAAGGTATCTATTCGAATTCCATATTTGGAAACAATGAAGCCAAGAAGACATTGAGTCTCAACACAAAAACCACACTTGTATGGATTAATCCGGATATGATAATGATGACATTGAAGGAAAATGTCCCTAAGATTCCCTGAATGATCCTCTCTCCGCTGTGAATGAGCGAGTAGGTCATCCAGGTATGGTTCCACTATATTCTTTATATCATGAAAAGCATAAGACATAGCTCGTTGGAAAGTGGCTCCGACATTTTTCAAGCAAACGGTAAACTACGGCAAGCAAACGTTCCCCATGGGCAAATGAATGTTGTTTTATGCTGGTATACGAGTCATATTTCAATATGATTGTAGCTAGAGAAGCCATCCATGAAGGAAAAGATGATAGTCCTAGCACAATTGTCAATGATTTGATCGATATGAGGGGTAGTAAAGTTGTCTTTTGGACAAGCTTTGTTTAAGTCCCTAAAATATATGCAAACCCTAATAGTACCCTGCTTCTTGTAAACATGAACAATATTAGATACCCACTCAGTTAGAGGTGTGGGATAAATAAAACCAAATTTTAAAAGTTTTTGAACCTCAATTTTATAGTTGCATCTTTCCTTAGGTGGACCTGCCTAACTGGTTTTGCTGTCAGGTAAGTCTTGATATCATGTGCTAAAATGGATGGATCAATCCCTGACATTTCTTTGTAACTCCGGGAAAAAACATCACAGAATTCCTTGAAAATATATTGGTATTCTTCAATTTTCATTGTTGAACAGTTCTCGCCAACATGAACATTTTCAACAACTCCTGGCTTCACCGGTATGTCGATGGGAATAGTTTTGAGTGATGTTGCACAAATTCCCTTTAGAATCAACACCTTGTAATAACACAAGCATTTGAGGATGCTCAAAAATATCGGAACTGATAAGATATACAAAATTGGAATCTACCAAATCAACATTAGGAAGAAAAAAAGATCTATGATGAGGATATTCCCATAAGGATTCATCCGAACTCATAACCTCCATGATAGACTCATCCGATGGAAAAGTATGTAAGAGATAGTCCACAGTTGGGAGAGGGGAATCTAGCGAATAGGGAAGATGGTAAGGATATGATGCCACCAAATTTTGATCATCAATGTAAGCATCAGAAGTAGATTGAATGGAATTGTACAGGGATTCATGTGGACCCATATAAGGCAATTCAACAATCTCTTTGTCTTTGGACATGCACCGGTAGTGGATGATATCATATTTACCATGGAAAATTCCGTACTAGGAGGGGAAACCATAGATGGAAAGTCCCCCAAGAGGGATGAATCTTTCAAAATTCCAACTCCTACAGATTGATAAAGAGGAGGGGATTTCCCAAACATAGGAACATTATTTGTTTAGGTGGTGGTGATACAGGAGAACAATAATCAAGCTGATCGATGGTTACAATTTTCCCTTGATGAGGAAACTGGAGAGTGATAAATACTAACAAAGCAACTGCCATCATAGTGTAAAACTAATTTCTTTCTAATAACAAGTTGTAATCCAACATAGCATCGACCACTTATACCTGGATAGAAATTGTATTCCCCCCTAGCTCAATAGATAGTGTCGGTAGCCAGCCATGAGGTTGGAAACATCGTCCATCAAAGGTTTTCAAGGTGGTTTGTGACCGATTAAGTTCAGGAGAACTAATGGCTCTCCAAAAAGACAAGATAAAATCGAGGTGGAATCTCCTTCATCCAATACAGTCCGATGAACTTTCCTACCTACCACCCTAGTCGCAACTTGAAACACGAGTTGGTTGGATAACCTCGATTTGTAATTCTCCATGTTAAAAGTGATCATGGTGGAATTCTATGGATCTAAGGCCCCTAGGGCTGACAACAAATTATTACGCTATGTAGGGAAACTTTGGAGTACCTCCAGTGTAGACATGGCACAAGGTGCTTGGGATAAATCTTCAACAACGTTGTAGAATTTAGCAGCTCAAGCACTAGGATTGAAATTGACTTCCAGATTGTAGTCTTAGGAGGACACAAGATTGTGTCAAGACTAGGTTTGTCAATGGTAAGAGGGCCATTAGGGAGGTGGAGGAGATGGATTTACAGAAGGAGTCTTCTCATGGGAGGAACCTTCATCTTTCTTCTCAGGAGGTTTATCGTATGTTTGATTTCGAGTAGTCAGTGCAACAGTATCGACGGACATCATTCTGATTTCCTTGGTGGAGGAAGAGGGACTATGCAAATATGTATGATCGATTAATTGATATTGGGATGGGAAAGGGTCAGTTAGCACTATCGGTGTGGGGTTATTTTTCAAAAAACTTGTTGATCTCTTGACACTGAGGACACTGCTTCATGAAGTGATCATCTCTAGACAACAAGCATGAGTACTTAGATTTCCATTTGGACTTAGACTCGTTCTCTAGAGTCATGATTTTGGGATTCTCCTTTTGGTTTCCATATTTCTTATTTTTACCTTTACCTTTTTTATTATTACTGGGTGTTTGCGAAGATTGGATATCATTCACCTCAGCGGAAATAGTAGGAGCAAAATAAGTAGCATTAGAAGCACTCTGTTGCTTGGTAGATTTTGTTGTGGATGGAGGTTGGATTGAACTGACAACACCATCTACATGAGTCTCAGCAGGTGGCTTGGAAGGATCAATGCATGGGAGAGGTGGATTAGGAATGGAATCAAATAAAGTCTCAAACTGAGAATAAATTAAGTCCACATATTGAGCCCAGCTAATTACCTATTCTTCTATAACAACACCGCCCATAGCCACATCTTAGGCAATAGGAGGAAACAAATATTTAGTAAACCAGTTAGCTAACAATTGATCTGAAATAGGATCTTTGATCAACCTTAAACGTGTCCTCCACTCATGAAGGTGATTGGATATGCGAGTGGAAGTATTCTACCAAACAGAGGTCAGAATATCTGTACCAGTTTCATACTAGATGGGTAACTGGAAATGGGTAAGGAAAACAGTTGCCAATGAATTAAAATCCACAAACAAGTTTTGTGGAAGTTTAATATACCACTTAGCGACCGTACCAGTCAATGTTCTCTGGAAGAGCCTCAAACGAATGGAATCATCCATCAAGGAGTTCGAAGAACACCACAGATGGAAATTCATCACATGGTTTGTTGGTTCTTCACCTTGTTTCCCATCAAACCTCAGGATGTCTAATGGTGATTTGACTGGAATTGTTGGCCAAAAAGGGTCATGTTGGATGGGATTGTTAATCAATTTGGATAATTCTAGAAAATCCAAAATAGCCAAAAATGGGAGTTTTCGGTTAGGTTGCGGGTAATTATAGTATTGATAAGGTGAGGCCACCCCAGTAGGACCATACGTCAGTTGAGGTGGGCCATAATACCCTACAAACTATTGGTAATTGGGAGTGTTTTTACCCATGAGCGGTGGTTGTGCCTGGTTAAGTCCGACTTGGGGTCCGTAGGTAGGTTGATCCCATTGTTGGTAAATCCTCCAAGATAAGGAACATATAGCATATTATCATATTGTGCCCCACTAAGGTATTGATTACCAATATTGGGATGTTGAGGAGGGACCCAAGAAGATGTGGGAGGTTGTGAAGCAGGATGAATAGGACCATAACCATCATGACTACTAGATCCTACAGCTGGAGGAGTAGGCTGTGAAATATTATGTAAAACAGGCACATAAGATCCCCTAGCTACATGGGATGTGGCGGGTAAAAACTGACTTCCAATATTCAGAAAGGCCATGGGATGCATAGAAGTACCTCCCAATGGACAATTTGACATTGGATTTGGAATATACTGTGGCACTCTTTCCGAAGTGGTAATCCTAGTTACCATTGGTGCAAGTGGAGCATTCGCTATAATCAAACTAGAAAGGAATATTTAATGATCTACCCAAAATATCACTACGTAAGAGGTAGGGTAGGGCCCTTCTAGGGTTTGGATTTAGCTCCATAAAATACACATTTGTGGCACTAGTATAACCAAACTTATAGATATCTTTCCCCAAGGCAGTTTCCCAAAATGGAGCATTCGACCCAAATATAGGAGCAACCATTTCATCATGCTGAAATTGATTGATCCCAGCTTCAAAAGGATTTGGGATGACAAAAGATGGATTTCAAGAGGAGGTTTGTTTCACTAAAGGTGGTATTGAAAATTCAATAATGGGAACATTGATGGGAGGAGAGAATTGACCTCCCTCTTCCGTAATCAGAACTCCTTCCAATTTAGGCATAGAAACACTACCTCCTTCAGAATTTGTGTCCATCTCTCGTTCCATGGGAGTTTGGGTCATAGGATTTAAGGGATGCTTAGGTGAGAATCCCTGTATACAATGGAACTGTATCCTTGGAAAATCAACCAGTTTGAAAAAGTCAAATTGATCTTAGAAATAAACCTCTAGCTAATCAGGAGAAACACTATGTAGTAGTGTTGTCTAATGCACAACCATTCGAAATGGTCCTTCCTATATACCACTGAGTACATGAAGTACTATTCGATATACCTAAAGGGTACATGAAAGGTCATTTGATACACTAGAAATAAATGGAAAAAACTCACGATCCTCGGGATGCAGTGCAAGAAAATAACGACAGATCCTACGTTTAAAGATGTTGAAACATGTCTCTAACCTATCACACCTTTCTATAAATTTTAACCTAAACTAGCGTTTAATTTTATCTTTACCGATTAGGTGAATGCATGAGGTGAGTACATAAAAGTAAAACCATGTGATTATTCTCATGCAAATATTTTCTCTTTAACTTTTTGTAGATGCCCTACTTAAGGAAGGGATAGAGGTTGGGTTCCTACTTCTCCAAAGCGAACAAATCCCAAGCAAAACAATATTGAACTATATCTTGATTCCTACTACAAGCATGTAAATACTTCTAATGCAAAAATCTTGAAAAGGAAGAGAATGAGATATCTTTTTAAAAGAAATAATACTATGACTATTGGCACTCAACATTTTTTAAATTCTTCAAATGAAAGAAAGATGCAAAAAACAAACTATTTTGTCCTTTTGTTTGAGAATAAAACGCACAAGAAGCAATCATAACATGAATACCTGAAATTTGATGAGACTAATCAAGTAATCAACAATTCATCTCTATGCTAATATTTATCAATTTTGTCTCCATTTTTCCAAATTAAATATGAATACAATCTCTTAACAAACTGTGAAGAAAACAAAAGTAAAACTACTTTCCTTTCAGTTGATCTAAGCAACACTCAGAGATCTGAATAGATGATTACTTTTCAAAGACTTCCTCTTTCAAACCAAAACCAAATGGACAAGAAGCACAAATGCCAAAATGAAACTAACTCTTAAAAGTGTAAATAAATCAATCCTAAACACACTTTCCATCTCTTGACTAATAATATCAACTATCAATAACAAATCCAAAAAAATACTCAAAAACCAAATTGTAAATGCAAGCTCTCAAAAATCAAACAGGGATTGAATCCCTACCTAGAACCGTTGGCTGACAAGTGAGTACAGAGCATTACTAGTTAAGCACCATGCTTTGTTAACAACAACATAGCAGTGGCACCACTCTTTGTTCACTGGAAATATGTGGTGACACCGTTGTATGCCTTAAGGAAAGGTGCAGTGGCCACTCTTTTAACACTACCGAGGTGTGGTGGCCAAAAGAGATTTTGAAATCAAACAAAGGCGAAAAAGAAATATTTTAGAGCTCAAGTACTGGATCCAAATGATAATTAACAACAATAATCTTAAGCATCAGAGGCGGATCAAGGAAGATCTAACAAATTCAAACCCAATCTAGCTAATTTGCATGCAGATCTGATGTATGACAAGAAATTTAAAATTGAAGACAAGGAAAAAACCAAGAATTATGATTTATCTCCCCAGTATGGTCGCCACATTTGTTACAAGAAATACTCAGCCAGTGTGGAAAGAGGTTGTTACCCTAGCCTGAAAAACTCAACACTAGAACAAAACAATAACAAGATATAGAAACTTTTCCTAGGATTACATAAACCTCTTGAATTAGTTGCTCTTATTACCTTCCACACGTTGTAATAGTTTGATCTTTCGAGTTCTTTATCTAGCGGATGACCCACAAGAGACACAACAAAACACCAAACAAGTAAGAGTAACAGTATAGCTTAAAATCCTATGAATAAGACCAAGGAGTTAAACAACAAGCACAAGATAATAATTAGATATACAAGTGCATGTGGAAAAGAAACTACATTATTATTAAAAGTACAAAGGGGTATAGTTTACAACTAGTGCCTTGGTGTTGAGAAACCCTTCTGAAATGAACCTTTCCTCAAAGCCTCATGCTTGCCAACAAACCACTCATTAGTCTTGGCTGAATTTGGCCATAGTTTGGATGCAATAACATATTCTTCCTCCCCTTACCCATGAGGGGTAAGCTGGTATATAAAGGCATCAGAAGATATGATAGGTTGGGGATCTCATGGGAGAGGTGGAGGGAGGATCCTACAATGAGGGATCTCGAGCTCCAGGTGTCATAAACGATAGGGATGAGGCTCTACAAAGGCTAGCATCGAGAAGCCTCTCAAATATTCCTTTTTTTCCTTTATAACTCGAGCATTGTGCCTTATTCAAGGGGAAAAGGAGTTACCAGGTGGGCACCACACCTTGTGCACCGAGAACAGGAGGTGACACCTCTTTCTGCACATAACAAAAGGGTGTTATTGATCTAGGTACCACAACTTGACCACAGGGAAAGTGCGGTGGTGGCCAAAAGTATGAAAATATTGATCCTTGCCCATTTTCAACTTCAACACTTGAGGATTTAAGGAAAATACTGAGATTTTTGTCTCACAACATGATGTTGACAAGAATTAGGTATAATAGTTGGGGCTGGGATTAAGGTTGATCAATTGATTTATGGATGAAATTGTACATAGCTCTGATATTCCCACCTTTGGGGATGGAGGTAGTATATCTTAAAAGGTTCAAAATCATGGGGGCATCATGAAAAATGCTAGTCCCAACACTCGTAAAATCCAAGATTGATGCATACCAATCATTGTGTGCCCTTCTGTGTTAAAGGGTATGAAGAGCCATATTCAAATGTCCTCAATTTTTGTAATCAATCATCTCAATGTTATTCTATTATTCATATTTCACATTGACATTTCTCAACGTTTGTAAAATTTCTTCACTCTTCAACTGGTATCATAGCAGGTTTGTGAGCTTCGGCTCTGCTCGTGGGTTGTGTTCTTAGGTCCCAGCTCGACGACCTTGTCTCCAACCCCCTACACTTCATTTTCTCCATTTGATCACCAATCATCAATGCTCCCACCTACGTGTACACCCTTCCACACCCACTGCCAACCAACACACTTCACACTCGTCCCATCTTCCATATCCCTTCTCCCCATATTTGATCTGAATTTATGTGTGAATGAAATGAAAGAACATATATAGAATCTTAAACATAGACACATTGCAATGAAAACAAAGATACAATAAACACATATTCTATTAAATAGCGGAAATATAATAGACTGTAAATACAACAGTTAGAATGGTGGTAGCTAAATTTGAGAAGAGATGTGGTTTCTATGCTCATATGTGCCAAGATGAATAAAAAATGATGCCAAAGGGTCTTATTTATAATATTCATGAAGGAGAGATGAACCATCATAAATTTTGCGGCCCCAAGGTGGTCAATTGAACAGTCAGCTTCTAGGGGTCATAACTTTTGCATATGATCTTTGATTTAGGCGCTCGATAGCCCATTGGAAAGGTCTATTTGAGATTTACATATTTTAAGTGTGGGAAAATGCATCTTGATGAAAACCATTTGCCCCCCCAAATCACCAAAAAATGTCATTTAGGTCCTCAAAACGACCCAAGAAGTTTGGGACTTGAAAAACCGTAGAAAAATAACTACGAAAATGCCAAAATGGACAATTGTTTTGAGCTAGTGGAATAGGTGAGTGGCCACCAATATCCATTTGGATCAATCCTACTCCCTTAGGAAACAATGGTCTCCATTGCGTCAAATCCTGTATCATATCTCAAACTGTGTGTTGAGATGATCTTGTGATGCGACATTTGCTGAAGTGAAGAGGGTACCTTTCTTTGACATCTTGAAAGGGTTGTAACTATTGCTTATGGATGCAATGGAGTTGTTCAACAATTTTGTTTTATGTGTTATCCTCTGTCTGAACTAGTCTGGATGATTTCTTTCTAGACGTGCACCTTAAATGGGTGGCCTTGCACTATAGAGGTACTCAAATGGACGAGGGAACACTAACTTTTTGTTCTTGTTTTTGTTGAGAAAAGGGACCCTGTTGTTGTAAAGGAAAGTGTCCTGTGGCTAGGGTTTAAGAGGCCATCAACGTACTGGGGTTGAAAGAGAGATGCACAATGTTTAGCAAGCATATAACAGCAAGTTTCAGAGATGAGAAAGATCCACACCTAATTAACTGAAGGTTGGTCCAAGCTTTCTCTTCAATCCTCTTCTTGCTCCTCTCACTCCAAGAGACCTGCAAAACGAATTATACCTTCCTCAAACCATTATGACCACATATAAAGAAATGATAATCAAATAAATATGAAATAATAATCTGAATAACATCATCACATGATCATAAACAGAGATTCAATCTCACATTGAGCAATGATTTGGGAAGAAGAAGGACATCACATCTTTATTAATCTTGAAAACAAGTACAAATATACCTTCTCTTCAAGTTTGGCACCTCACGAAACCTTGATCTGGTTCTGTTGTTTCTCTTCTCCAAAGAACTCAGCCTCCAAGCTCTGCAACACAAGGGGAAGACCTCCAGGGCAAAGGTGTGGGCAAAGAGAGTCCCGATTCCTCCAGCATAACAATGCAGAAATTCTAAGTCCCCTTTCATGGACCTCCCTACCTCTATTTATATGATGAAGAAGAGTTAGGGGCGAAGCCAAAGTGGTTACAACTGAAGGAGTCAGTTGTATAACTACCCAAACTAACTCAAAAGGCATGTTTTTATGTTTTAATGTTGAGAAACAAATGCGCGACTCTGAAGGAGGACAACCCGCGCATGATACGCTAGTTTACACAAGAGAAACCCATGAATATATGCATGCACGACTTGCAAAACACAAGAGTCGCGAGTGATGCGTGGGTTGCACATAAGGAGAGTCACGCATACACACAAAAAAACGCATTTTTAAGGTATTTTTGGCCATTTTCAGACTTTGGTGTCTTCTGGAAAGTTTTATCTAACTAAAATACCTTTCCAACGGTGTATAAATGAGGTCAAACAGAGTTACAAAACTTAAGATATGGGTCCTCCAAGATAGGTGTTTTTTCAGTGACTTTCATGAAGTGGCGACATGCGACGAAATCGTGGGAAAGTGGTCACAGGAAGAGATGTGTCATTTTGAGCTATAACAGATGCCCCCTAATGTGTGAGGTTAGAGGGGAAGATGATAGCCGAAATACATTATAAAGGAAACAGCTGAGGATGGAGAGAGCAGAGAAACCAAGATCGAAAGGCTCGAGTGAAGGTACCTGAAAGAGAGATAAATGTCAGAAAACTGATCTCTAGAACATACATGTCCATATACAAAACATCGCCATAAAGATACAGGCGGATCCAACATATGTATAACTGATGAAACTATCATGGTCGCTCAATATGCAAAAAGGCGCCATATCAAATCTAAAGGAGCCATGGCCACAAATGAACAAGGTGGATCCATGCTCAACAATCGATCATAGCCACAAAAATACAAGGTGGATCTATGTCTCAGCAAAATGTCATATAAAGTATAACAAGGTCTTGCGCAACTTGGGCAATAGCAAAAAGATGATAATGCTACTGTCGGCCCAAGGTCTTCAATCCAAACCGCCCAAAAAAGGTACGAATCCTAACCATGTGAAATAAAGGAGCTGAAGTCGAAAATGGAGGAAGCCGTTTGATTACCGGTCAATAATGAAAACCGTTAACAAACGCGAGGGAAACCACCATTAATGAAAATGGTTCCCAAGGTACCTAGTACATT